>JASFDE010000002.1:0-513489 GCA_036937135.1 Nidula niveotomentosa
GAAGCCGACGCATTAGGATGCAGGCGGGGGTTTGGGGGCGGCAGCCCCCAACAAGCTTGAGACCCAGCACCGTAGGAGCGGCCGAGCGAGCGCAGCGAGCCCGCGACGAAGGTGCGGGTGGAGAGCTTGTCGTTTATTATTATGCGAATTTTCATTTATCATCGTAATCATACTATTACATAACTTACACGGAGCCATAAATCATCAAAAGAAAACCGTTGCAGTCATTACAGCATGTACCGGAATCCCTTCGTTTTCACTCCCTTCTCCTCTTCCTCACGGTCCAACTTCGCGTTCAGGGATTTCAGATGTAGACGGAATATGAAGCACATGAAGATCGCCATTCCCGAAGTCGCGATGCAGATTCCATACGAATTCCGGTAGCTTGGACCCCATGTCTTCGGCCATACATAGCTAGATATTTTCAGTCAAGGTCAGGAGATTCTACAAGGAGGACGTACGATCCCGCAACATTTCCAAGCTGGGAGAAAGCATTCATGAGCCCAAGTGCCACAGCACGCTTGGAGGGAGGCCGAGGAACAGAGTTGCTCATCCATGCATACAACACAATGAAGCCCGCATACGACTGTGCCATTAGGAAACTGTGTCTGCGCATGAGCTTGAATACTCTTCTCGAAAATGGAGCACGCACAGGGAGATATATCGCGCTGCTGTGTTCATTGTTGCTATTGCAATAATGAAGCCGACGATACCAACGCCAAATGAGATGATAATATGGTAGAACCGCTCGCCCACTTTGTCAGAATGACTAAACGTTTCTGAATTCAGCACCGCCGAAAGTGAACACAGATAGAGAAACCCACCGCGAAAGCAGGAACGCGACTATAGCGGCAAAAACAAATGGCGGTGCACAGAGGAGCAGCGTCACTGTCGGATTGAATCCCAGCGTTGCACTCAGCGTCGGGAAATATGCATTGAATGACAGTGCCACAACCTGCGAGGTCAACGCGAAGGCAAGCCACCACACCTTCCAGTCCGTTACCGCCATCCACAGTCCTGCGGCCGCCCCCATCTCTGTTTGCTCTTCATCTCCGACACCAGCATCCTCCTCCATGCGTCGGAGGGCAAGAGCACGCTCTTGCGGAGAAAGTGAGCGGGTGGTGGTTGGGAAGTCAGGAAGTATAAAGATGGCAAGTGTAGCGACAGCGATTGTAAGAGCGCCTTCGATGAAGAAAAGCCATCTGAAAGTGATTGTAAATACTTAGAAAAAACGAGCACAAAATATGCATACCTCCACGCAGCGTGCCCGAGTCTGCCACCCATACCACTGAGAATACCGGAGGCTATCAATGCTCCAAATGCATTACTGATGATATTTCCAACGTAAAGAATGGCAATGCGTAGACCTAGTTCGTTGCGCTTGTACCATTTTGAAAGCAGGAACTGTGTGCTTTTATTAGCAGAATATGAAAAAGATAAAGAATGTAACGCACCAAGGCTCCAGGGAAGAATGCAGCTTCTATGAAACCGAGGAAAAACCTGGTAAGAAGTGCTCCAACGAAACTGGGACAGACAAAATAAAGATTAGATCGGCTCTAAGATACAGTTTGTCTGAAGACACCCACTTATGCGTAATACCTGTCACTCATCCATTAAAAAATGTGTGAAAGATGGGCGTAATATGGTTTACTTACCTGTCAAACACGATATCATTCCCCATATAATCATGCACACTGGGAGGTAGAGAGAAGGTCTCCCGATCCAGTTCAAGAACATATTCCTAACATAAGAGGCTGTTTGGCAAATATGAAGACGTTTGATTAAGGGAATACATACGAAGGAACTTGCATAATGATATACCCAACATAGAGAATGGATAAAAGTGTTGGGAATTCTTGACCTGCTCGTATTTTAGCTAAGGAGCGCCATGATGGCTCGTGTACCACATACCTTTCAGCCCTAAATCAGTTTCGAAGCCACGTAGTCTCGCGGCTCTAATGTAGAAAACTAAGTACCAGCACGCGAGCTTAGGGCGCATACATACCCAGCATTATTTCGATCGATCTAGGAAGGAACATTAGCATATGAGAACAATATGGACTGATGAGTGCTCACGTAATTGAGAATGTAAATGACGACCATTATACTCATCCGCAAGTCGATCTTCAGCAGTAGCTTCTTCTCCAGCTTTCGCCTCGCCTCCGTTCCGCCAAATTCATCGTCTCTGTCGTTAACATCAATTTCATGAGCAGTAGTGGCGTCGAGTTGCTTCTCGGGGTCGCGTCCTTCGCTGGAGACGAGTGAAGAGGCCGTCATTGCAGTGAAAACCAGGATGGGATCCGGTGGGCAAAAACTGGCTTACCTCGGTCTATTTGAGAGAAAGAAGCTCCAGCTGACAGGCCTCTAGAAGGTGTCAAGTGGGGAGAACGGGCCGCACTCACTTGTGTGCATATGATGCAATCTTGCCTTGATCTCGTTTGTCGGAATGGTTTCGGGAGTACAACTTGAAAGTGGGGCCCCACATAACCGACGGCACGACAGCGATAAATTGAAATACCCATAAACTAAAGTAGCTGGATCATATGCTGGACGGACGGATCAAGAAAAACCTGGAGAACAGTAGTTCAGTGAAGTTATAGAGCGAACTTTGTGGCCTCGTAACGCGCGCTTCAATATATCACGGCAACTCGAAGGATATCTCTCTATTTACCACATCGTCACGAGTTCGGATACACTTCGGAAACGATCAACATATGCCGTTAACTATGAATCACCTTGAGGATATATAAGCATCTGGGGAAGCGCTTAATCGCGGGGGATCATAGGAGATCGCGGGGCAGTACTTAGCTGGAAGTATGGATTATACCGTGTAACTCTTATCAGGGCTAATTCTTTTCAGTAAACCGCGTCACAGTGAGAACATTGTTTTTATTTCCTTCTGCCGTCGAAGGTTCAGATATGCCGGCCGTCGCCATAGTTGAAGCCGGGAAGACATTTCTGCCATATGCGAATCATGATTCTAAGGGTTTTTGACTGTGGCCAGGATTGCTAACAGAAAAAACCTGCTACCTGGGGCATTGAGTGTAGCCAAGATCTGGTGGAAGGAGTAAATGGGCGAATATGCTTGTAAATTAAGCTGATATCTCAACTTCGAGGCTCAAGTTGCATGAACTGCTGTCCATGGCGAACAAAGTTGAACGGAATTCGGACCGACAGAAGTACAATTCAATTAGTGAAATAAAGTTGAAATTGGAATTAGAATACATGCCGCCGGATGCTGCCGTGTCCTATGCTAGCTATGTCTCAGCCTATAGAGGAGATCGAGGGCAGCCACTTACATGCAGTATTCAGGTGGTACTTAGTACCCATAAGCAGAGCCCGTATCTGCTTAGGAATCAATTTAGATAGGTTTATAAACGAAGGTCCGAGACTCCGTGCACATAGAGAAAAAAATAAAGAGTCTATGAGATCCAGTTGTCATAGTAAATTTGCAATCGTGGTGGCCATGAATGCAACTAACCTTATAGATAAAAGAAAAGGAAAAAATGAGTCTTGTTTCAAATAGCAGACTCCAGGTGCAAGCTAGGTGACGCATTTAGAAGAGTATTAGCGTCCATAGCACTAACTACTAGGACTCGAGCCGAAGAGACTGAAGGGAGAGCATCAGCACAAGTACAGCGAAGACTTCAGTTTTGTGTCGCATCTTCCACTCAAAATTCAGAGTTCTAGAATAGACACCAAGCAGTTGTGAAAGTCTGAACACAAACTTCAAGTTCGAGAGTTGTTGTAGTCGGGAGGACGCCGGAGTCCGGACCATCCGCACGTCGGGATTCGACAACACGGCCCTTGCCAATCTCAAGCAAATATAAGCACGTGACATTATTGCGACGCGACTTTGGCGTGTTGTTGATCAAACTCAACAACCGAATGAATGCATTCAACTAGACTCCACTGACTTCGCCGTCAACTTCAAACTTTTCTCCCTCTAGGATATGGATCCTGCGGTAGCTGTTGTACTCGATGCCATTCTCAGCGCCCAAGACCGCATAAAGATCGCTATTGAGAATTTACCTGTTCTGGAAAAGGACGACATTCATTTGGCCGATTCCTGCCCAATATGTCTTATGCCCTTCGAGTCGATATTTGTTGAATCCCGCCATCTTACCGGTGAAGAGGCAGCAGACTCTGGTGTCACCAAGATTCCCGGATGTGGTCATGTCTTCTGTCGCAAAGAGTAATGTTCTTTGTGTTTATTGTACCAATGCTTGACTGACATCTCCGGTTCTTTTTTTCCTACTTAGCTTATGTGATTGGATACGAAGCCAAGTCAGCATTCTTATGTCATTGTCAAATAATCACTCATGTTTTCGCCTATAGCACGGAAGCTGCCCCACTTGTCGCCATGTCTTTCTTAATATTAAGCCACCGTCAGACTCCGACGACGAATCATCCGATGGAGGCGAATATATTCCTCCTGAAGATCTCGAAGAAGAAGAGGATGGCTTCCTTGATACGGATGGCTTTAGTGAAGCAGATGCTGCGGAGTTTGATGTCGAAGAGATGGATCTCGACTTAGACGATATATGGGACGACGGCATGTTCTCGGACCGGGATGACGGCGAGGAAGGAGACGTTGAAATGGACAACGACGAAGAGGAAGACGATGATGCGGAGTGGGGTTTAACAGATGGGGAGTCCGAGTCGATGTCTTCCACTGATGGTGACGTAAGCCTGGAGCGAGGTAGGAGCGTCGGTACGTCGCTATGGCGTCGTTCCAGATTCTGGACAGTGCAGTTAATTATTGCTTCATTACTCTTTAGCTCCGGAAGCGGACGTTAATGTCTCTGTTCATGAGGACGACGATGTTGACAACGAGAACACCGAGCGCCTCACTGGTATTCCTGACAGACTTGCTCAGGAGGAGCCCAAGTAGCTCTGCAGCATTTTTTTCTCTTAAAGTGCACAGTTTCTTATTCAATTATCATTATCTGCGACCTGTAGTTGCATTCATGTATCCTGTACGTATTTATGCACACTGTACAACTTGCTAGTTCCCCACATATATATCTTCTACATACTCTACACAGTTACACAGGAATTCAATTTATTTCATAGAGGCACCACCTCTCACGCGCTGTTCAACAACTCCTCTACCACCAAGGATTCCTTTCCTTCTTTCCACACCCCGGTGAATTTGCCACTCCAGCGAGGTCCCTTGCCACCTCCCTTGACACCCAGCCGCGCCTTCAACCCCTCCCCGATTTCTTTGACCTTCTTGTCGTCCGACCCTACGATTAATATGGTACTGGCGCTCGATGCCGTCTGCGACGATGGAGAGGAAGATAGAGCAATGACATAGGGTTTCTGTGGAGATGCATTGATGATAGCAGTTGCAATGGCGGACAGGAACCCAAATACATTCCCTGAGTCGTCCACGCGGTGAACGTGCTGTTTAAATATCGCTTCCGCGGAATCCGAAGTAGTCGACATCTTGCTTATTATTCTCCCAGAAATATACTCTGTCAGCTCTGTCTCGATGTCGCTCACCCGCTTTTCGGCCTTTTTACGCTCATCTACAACTTGAGAAACACGTTCCGGTACCAACGGCGCACCACAGCTTAACGACGACGCCGTATTCGTCAGTAATGCATGGGTCGAGGTGAGATGTTCTATGAGGCGCGGTCCAGAAAGAAAATAAAGACGTGCAGATGTAGTGGAAGAACGAGAGAGTGCATCTGTATGAGGCAGGAGGAACAGCTGAAGATTATGAATGCTAGGAAGGTGTGTACCGCAGCATCTGAAGCAAGAGAACTTCAGCTACTAAAGATCGAGATTGTGCAAGCGACATACGGATTGCGGTCCACGCCGTCGATGACAACAACACGTTTCACGCCGCCCGTGTAATCTTCTGGCAAACCTTTGCCGACTGCACGACCACTATCAAGTCTTTGTACGGTTTTGGACCTCTCCTGGTCTTCATCCAGCTCCTCGACTTCGATATGGACCTTCCTTCCCTCGAAGACAAGCTTGTTCGCTTCGTTCTGGATGGACATAATTTCCTCTTGTGTCATTCCACGGGGAACTTCGACATAGCATGGTGATGGGTAGCTCGTTAACGACCAGGAGAGAGTGGGGAGATTAAGTCGAGACTCAAGAAGGGCCGACAAGAGATGCTGGGAGGTATGCATGGACATCTGTGCGGACATATTACTTAACCTATAGATATCTATAATTAACAAAAGCACATACGTGGTCATATCGTCTCTTGTATCCTTCCTGGCCCAGAGAAACTGTGACCTTTGCTCCAGGTGTAAATGCTAGCACAGCGGAGTCGACATTTCCGTCTGATACGCGGACATAATGAACACCATATCCACCGTGCCTCTTTGCTTGAACAACTTCCCAGGTCAGACCGTCCGCAGATGTGGTTATGGATCCAGTGTCGGTGGGCTGGCCGCCGCCTTCTGGAAAGATTATAGTGTCGTGGAGGATCACTTCAAGAATGGGATCATTGGGTATCGTCGGAGCAATGACTGATTTCTTGGCATTCTTGCCCTTCGCTGGCGCAGTGGCAGGTGGAGGTTGTGAGATGGTGCAGCGAACCACGGTAGTGTTTAATATAGCAAGGAGAGGGTCGCCTGGAACATGAGCTCATCTCAGTGACATGAGGCGATGCGGTAATAGATGCGAGGAAGTACGTTGGCAGGCAAGAATTCCGACAGGAACAGGCACTTGAGGATCTGAGGGAATCCTGAGGGTAGGAGAGATGATCCTATGATAGTCTGGCGGAACGGAGGGAGCCAACAAGATCGCAGTTGCTGCCATTCTATATTCAAATATCAGAGAGGGTGTCTGAAAAGCTGAAAAGCCTGGATCCGTATGTCAATGAGACGATAAGTGGAGCGGCAGCTACGAGGTGGGCGGCGGTGGGAAGGAAAATGCCCTCCGGTCCGGAACAAGGAAGGGAGACTTTCAGGCCGAGCCGGAGCCGGTACATCACTAGTTCTATCCTATCTTATATGTATAGGATAGAATTTTAATTTTTCTGGAGCGGTCCCATTTTAAATTGAAACGGTTCATCTCGTTGGATCAAAGTATGGGCAGTGTAAGCCAATCCCATCAAGCTGTCATATCCATTAATTGGTTGTTTACGAGTAGTAGCGGAACCAATTTGAATACTATGTAATGTAATAGCTTTTATGATGAAGACTTTGTTTAGGTGTCCTTAGAGTCCTTTATAGTCTTACTATAGGAGACTACTCTAAGCTAGGCGGTGGGAAGGAAAATGCCCTGGGAAAAGGCCGGGAAGGATATCATGGAGAGAAATCCCACGCGCAAGCCTTCAAAGCTTCCCCGCGTTAAGTAGTACGCGAAGTCCAACGCTATTTAACGTGTTCAACGTTCCATCGCCACAGCGCCACTCATTCACTGTAATTTATACACCAAGTTCTCTCTAGTACTGGAATCCTCACTATGCAAGCAGCTTATTCTGAAGCAACAGATCTGCCAGCTAACGAAGACCAACCGCTACTCAATTCACTTGCAGGTAGATATCTTTTTATCATCTCCATAACGTGTATACCTTAGTAACTCAAATGTATGCGTTTATCGTCAAAGTGGAAGACGATATAGACCCGGATGCCGACTTTGGCGGCAGTGAAGAACGAACGAAATTAGAGGCAAGGTTGTTGAGGAAGCTCGATGGTCGAATGACCATCCTCATCTTGATTTACATTCTAAATTGTGTGTGGACCTATTTTCTTGTCTCTATCAGTTCCTGTCTGACCTCCTTATCTTTTTCCAGATATTGATAGAAACAATGCCTCGTAATGAATTCTTGCGATAGATCTCCGTTGGTCTAGAAACTTACCCTGTAAGTTTCTAGAGCGGCGAGACTACGTGGGTTCGAGAAGGACCTGAAATTAGAGGGTTCGCAGTTCGCGACCATTCTTTCAGTGTTGTACGTCGGTTATATTCTCATGCAAATACCCTCGTAAGTGAAATTGTCGGACCAACCTCCGCCGCGTTCTGATGATGCTAGAAATATGTTTTTGAACTACATTGGAAAGCCATCCATATATCTGCCATGTTGCATGGTGCTTTGGGGAATCTTATCGATTGCCACCGGTATGCGCTAATTGTATATGGCTCGCTATTTCCTGCTAATTATTTTGCCAGGATTTACTACCAAGTAACATTCGCCCATATTACATGTCGTCTAACATTTAATTTGGCCAACATTCGCAGCTTCTTTGGTGCAGTGTGTACGCGATTTCTCCTTGGCTTCGTCGAAGCTGCATTTTTCCCTGGAGCTCTAGTGGGTGGAAATTACCTTGCTTATTGCTCGAAGGTTTAGAATACTTATCAAATTTAGTTTCTTATTTCGAAATGGTACAAGCGCAACGAGCTGTCTCAACGAACGGCTCTCCTTTCAGTCGGCAGCCTCATCAGTAATGCCTTTGGCTCTCTGATCGCTTCTGGAATTCTAGATGTCATGGAGGGGAAACTGGGTTACGCAGCATGGCGGTTAGTCTCAACGGTTTTTGAATTCACAAACAATTTGACGTTATTTCACTAGTTGGCTCTTCTTTATTGAAGGCTCGCTGACTGTTATTGTTGCCATATGTGCCATTTTCATTCTGCCTGATTTTCCTGAAACATCCTCAGGCTGGCTGACACCTGCTGAACAAGCCCTCGCACAAAGGCGTATGGTGGAAGATGCAGGAATTTCCTTTACAGCCATTGAAAACAGCACGAAGCCTAGCCGCGGGTTTTTAACGGGGCTGTGGATGGCCATGGAAGACTGGAAGGTTTGGTGGCTTGCCGCCATGTTAACTGTTCTGGTTCTATCGCTGTCCTTTAACGCATATTTCCCTACGTTGGGTGCAACGATGGGGTATAGTCCAGCATTAACATTACTTCTCTGCGCTCCGCCATGGATATTCGCAACTTGCGTTGCATTGTGGGTATCTAGGTGAGTACTGTCACACTTTTCTGTTGTGGATGCAAGATGTAATCTGAGAGGACAGACATTCGGATCGAACAGGAGAAAGGTGCATCCACATCGCCATCCCTCTATGTGTTGGAATCTTCGGATTCGCCCTCGCAATGTCCTCGATGAACGTCGTTATACGATACATCTCTCTGTGAGTTGGCTTTGTTTATAATATATTCCGCTCACTGATCCCTCCCAGATTTCTCATGGCTCAATCCTATGCTGGTTTTATTGTTTTCCTTGCTTGGGCTAGCGGCACTGTTTCACACCCACCTGCGAAACGTGCGGTGGCTCTCGCATTCATTAATTCGGTCTCTTCGTTGGGCAATGTTGCTGGATCGTAAGCCTATTTTGATGCCCATGAAGTATAAAGTTGAAAGCGTGACCTCAACCAGATACATCTGGCCATCGTCCTGGGGGCCGAGCTACAATTCTTCGTATTCCATATGCATCCTTATGATGATAGCCAGTATTGCCATGTGCTTCAACTTCCGAAGACACCTCGAAACCCTCAACACTGACGCGGAGAGAAGAGAGGCCGAGAGAGAGCTTGCAAAAGGGTATAGATATATGCTATGAGCTGACTACGAGTGTACTTCATAACCGAGAAATGTCTAGTCAAGACTGCATCTGATGTATTTCTTACTAATAAATGGACTTTTACCAGATGTGCGATCGTTTTTCGAGGCTCTTTAAGGTATGCCTCAAGAGATTTCACGGCTCCTGGGTGTATTTCGACGATATTCGATTGTCTGGGTCGTCGTTCCCGTACCTCGGAAAAACCTCGGTATTGTCTCGCCCATACCCCACATGCAAGCTCCTATTACCGACCACCTGATCTCCGGCACGATAATTAGCTAAATGTTTTCCCCTCTACTTTACTATATGTAGGCCCTTTGCTCACTGAAGATATATTTAGAGCCAATTCTTTAGACCTCTTCCACCTATCTCACGTCTTTCGACTCTTGCAGAGTTGATAAATAGAGGCACGACCACGACATTAGGCTCTAGCTTCTCCAAATAAACATGAGCGCTGCAGTCTCTCGTCCCTTGTCGGAATGGTCTTTCACACAGATCGGTGGAGGTGAAGGTACGAAAGATGGCGAATGGCTTCAAGTATCCTCGTTCCCCACCACTGTTCATGTCGAGCTTTTGAAGCTAAACAAAATACCTGATCCGGTGAGTGTCGGCTTATATCCGCAAGAAGACATCCTGCTGATCTATTCGCTCTATTTTATAGTTCATTGGCTTGCACGAATGGGATGTCCAATGTAGGATGGACTTTGTCATTCCTTCGTGTAAGCTGAAGGTTTTCCTATGTATTATCAGGGGTCGGCGAGAGCCAATGGGCATTCAAGACAAGCTTCACTGTAAGCGACGAAGAGCTGAGCTCTTCCAATGTAGACCTTGTCTTTGACGGTCTCGACACTTTTGCAATTGTCCTACTCAACGGTAGCACCATTCTAGAGTGAGCCGTGTGTAGATCACTATGTCAATCTATTCTGACGATATAATAGGTCAACCAACCAGTTTGTTGCCCATCGTGTTGCGGTTAAGGATAAACTGACGGCTGGTGTTAACGAACTTGTCATAAACTTTGAGAGCGCATTCCTTAAGGTGCGTCGAGCCCACCAGAAATAATGCAATAATACTGACATCATTGATTTTTCTCAGGGAAGAGACATTGAGAAGGCACATGAGAAGCTTGCACTCTGGAATGGAGATTCTAGTCGCCTTCATGTCCGCAAGGCCCAGTATAAGTGCGTACATGTCATTTTTGCAAGTAGACATGTATTCATTTCTCCACCTCCGCAGCTATGGATGGGATTGGGGTTCGTCACACTCTCGCTATTGGTCTCTTTATATGTTGATCGCCTTATATCTCCCAGGTCCCGTTCTCATGACCGTTGGCCCGTGGAAGCCCATCCGGCTAGAGACCTACGCAAATCGTATTGCAGATGTAGATATCAGAACAGACGTCTCAGACTCCCTGGAGACTAAACTCAAGGCACAAGTCTCTTTCTCCGACAAGGCCCCTGGCCTTGCGAGTTTTGTTCTCAAGGACCCCAACGGAACCACTGTAGCTTCCAGGACCGGAATCAAGACAGATGCCGGGAATGTTCTGGTCGACTTTGAATTCTCCCCCGAGCAGTTGCAATTCTGGTACCCTGTAGGATATGGTGCTCAGCCTATGTACACATCAGAAATAGAGCTTACCGACCAGGTAGGATTGATAGCATCTCCTCGTTATGCAGAGATCTAATCCTTGATTATAGGGTGGTAAACTTCTCGACAAGAAGACGGAAAAGATCGCATTCCGTCGCTGCCGCATTGTGCAGGATAAGCTCATTGATCAAGAAGGCCTCACGTTCTTGTTTGAAATCAACAATATCAGAATTTTCTGCGGTGGTAAGTACTTTGGCAGAACTTTGACATTTAAACTTACAGCATATTTCCAGGCTCGAATTGGATCCCTGCCGACTCTTTCCTGACTACGTATGTCACATTAGCAAGAAGGCAGATCCACACACTAACCTAGATTCCTTTAGAGTGACTGCTGACAGATATAGGGCATGGTTACAACTTCTAGTTGAAGGGAATCAGAACATGATTCGCGTCTGGGGAGGAGGCATCTATGAGCATGATGTCTTTTACGACATCTGTGATGGTATGTACCTACTATCTCCTCCTTAGCTGCATGGATAACTGACACATTCCTTCAATCTAGAACTTGGAAGTGAGATCTATATGCCGAACTTGATATTATTCTGTTCTCACATTTATTTCAGTCATGGTTTGGCAAGATTTCATGTTTGGTTGTGGTCAGGTACGTTTATTTCTCGAGCGGTACGTTCGAAGAGTCTTACGAGAAAAAAACTGTAGTATCCAGCGTATGATTCCTTCCTGGACTCTGTCAAGGAGGAGGCTACCCAAAATGTCAAGAGACTGCGCCACCATCCTTCTATAGTTATTTTCGGTATGTGATCATCCATGTTGTTAGTCTCTTTTGGCTCTCTTTTGGCTCATCGCACCCCATAGCTGGAAACAATGAAGGTTCGCCTGCATGTGCCCTGCCTCCAACACAATAAACTTACTTCCCTTCTTGCAGACTATCAGGTCGCAGAATCCCTTAATCTTGAGTTGGATTACAGCGATGAGACCTCCGATTTCCGGAAGACCAATTTCCCCGCAAGGCATATCTATGAGCGCACTTTGCCTGAGGTCGTGGAGAAATACTCGAATATCTACTATCATCGTGCATCGCCTTATAGTGGGCAAGGGAAGCCCACGACAGACAAGACTCTGGGCGACATTCACCAGTGTCAGTGGTTTCATTCCTCCAGCTTTTAAGTTCTGATACACGTTTCCAACAGGGAATGTCTGGCATGGATCTCAAGAGCCGTGGCACAACTGGGATATTTTGGCTGGCCGTTTCGTATCTGAATTCGGCATGTAAGTGGCTCTAATTTCGACTGGTATCCCATACTAATATCAATATAGGGAAGGATACCCTAATATTCGTACAGTTGATTATTGGCTAGGAGGAAATAAGGCGGAACGCTTCCCCCAGTCAAGGTAAGTTAAATTAAAATAGATGACATCGCTAGTTCATTCAGTTGGTTGTAGGATTAATAACAATCACAACAAGGCAGATGGCTTTGAGAGGCGCCTGGAGGTGAGCCACCTGATTCTTCGGCAGCGACTTCATTTATTGACGTACAATGATAATAATAGTTATACCTTGTCGAAAACTTCAAACACTCGTTTGAAATGGAAAGGTGGGAGCAACCTCCGAAAAAATAAATTATGCATGCTCATCGAGGTCATAGCTACGTCTACTATACCCAGATTATGCAGGCCGAGACTCTTGCCTCTGCGTACCGTCTTTGGAGACGTAACTGGGCAGGAAAAGGAAAGGAATATACCGCGGGTGCTCTCGTGTGGCAGGTATGTTGTCGATTTTACGGTTATTTTTGTCACACTTACACACCATCGCCCAGATTAACGACTGCTGGCCCGTTACATCTTGGGCTATTGTCGATTATTTCCTCAGACCCAAGCCAGCATTCTTCACGGTCGCTCGTGAGCTCCGCCCCTTTACGGTGGGCATGACGCGCAAAGAGAAACAAACGTTCGATAACGAGCGCACGGCTGCGTTCTTCAGCATCGAGTCGATCCTGGAAATCTGGGGAACGAACAGCACGCTTTCTGACAAGAAGGCGACACTTGAGGTTACTGCATTTGATCTTCATTCCGATTGGACAGAAAAATGGGACAAGGAGATCCTCCTGACTGCTAATGCGAGCACGGAGCTTTACAAGGGCAAACTTCCGGGTCAGCCAACGAGGCTGAAGAAGAGCGATCTGCCCAGGGTTATTATCGTTTCTGCGAGGCTCCTAGATGAAAATCACGCCGTCCTTGGGAGATACTCCAACTGGTGAGTTTAACTGAAGGTTTTCTGTCATGGGAACGATGACAAACTAGGAGCAGGCCGGAACCATTCAAGTTCATTAATTATCCTCACGTGGGTGAGCTTGGTCTGAAAGCTACTGTTGGCTCCGACGGCGAAACCGTAACTCTGCAAACCAACAAGCCCATCAAAGGTATCGTACTTGATGTCGAGGGAGACGATGTCAAGTGGAGTGATCAAGCGATCGACCTTGTGCCTGGTGACCCCCAGACTGTCAAGGCTGTTGGGTTGAAGGGGAGAGAGGTCAAATTGAGGTTCCTGGGGGATGGGACTGCGTGAAATATGCATCAAGGGATTTTCGACTTCATTGATGCAGAGTAAATAAAGAATATAACTGTATTTGCAAATGTAAATTAGTCTATGTTCACATCGAAAGTCTACACAAAAAAGACATGGATATCGTACCACCAGGGCGAATCCCAGATTGTTGGTCGAGGGAACTCGAGGAATAATTAAATATTACAAACATACATGGGAATGTTGAGAATTGGAGGATGTCATAAATAGTAAGAAGAGAGAAATCTAGTCCAGTATACTGTAAGGAACTGCACAGTGCAATAATGGCGGAGTATTGATGTATGAATTGGGTGACTGCGGGCATATGGAAGTACGACAGCAAGGGTTATGTTATGCAACATTTATGAACCTAGATAACAGGGAGAAAGGAGAGAATGCAAGAGTCCAAATGATATGATGTTACATGATTACGCAGCTGCCTTTCGCAGGCGTTTCTGCTTGATTTGAGGGCGAGCGTTTTTCGATTTCTGCGAGGCAGAGTTCGAACACCTTGGCTGTGAAGAAATGTTAATAAACACCGATGCAGGTAGTTCTGAACGTGGGCGGTGCTCACCAACGTTGACGTTAGTCTTGGCGCTAGTTTCTACCCATGCAGCATTGATTCCGTGCGCCAGCTTTTCGCCTTCCGTTGGATCGACTTGTCGACTGGATGAAAGTGTATGAGGAAGATGCTGCGACTAAGGTCCACTACCTCTTGGATGAGCAACTTACCTTTGCAGCAAGTCCGATTTAGACCCGACAATAACACAAGGAATATCCTGAACGCCACAAAAGTCGACAATCTTGTCGTATATGATTTGAATCATCTTGAAGGAATTTCGAGAGGTCACAGAATACACGAGAACAAAGCCATGTATTCCAATGGCATGTTTAGCATTAAGAATGGAGAACTCATCCTGGAGCAGTGAGTTGGAAAAGTGACAGGCAAGATCAAAGATAAGGAAATACCTGGCCGGCGGTGTCGATAACCTCACACTCGTACTCGGTGCCATTGAGTTTGATACTTTTGGAGAAGGTGCTCTCGATAGTAGGGTAGTAAGATTCGACAAAGTGATTCTCTATGAACTGGACGACCAGCGACGATTTGCCTGGTGGGGATGTAAGGAGGAGAGCTATGACGTATTGCACGGCAGGAACGCACCGACAGAACGGGAGCCCAAGACGGCGATTTTTCTCTTTCGCAGACTCTCGCCACCAGGCATGATGTACAGTGAAGGAGAGGAATAGATAGAAAGAAGAGAAAAGAGGATCTAAGAGGTGAATAAAAGGAAATGCGAGGGATCCACAAGATGCTTGATGATTAGGACGAGGGTGTAAATAAGGGATGCAGGGTGTACTGTTGCAACAATGCTGTAACAAATGCGAGGACCCCGGCTGCTATTTCTCCGACAGCTCCGTTCTGGGGTTGCTGATGAACGGCACACGCACAAAATTGCAGCTCCTCTCCCCACTCCTCGCTCTTATATTGTATGCATTACGGGAAAGGGGTAAGCTAAGAAATCACCAACGCCTTCGCGAATCTGACCCCGTTATTCGCGTATTACTCCCATTTAGCATCCATCTACATTTTCTCACCACTCGGGGTCTGCTGACCCCCTCGTCGTCGAGAAGCGCCGTCCAAGCTGCATGTACTCCTGCCGTCTGTACGCAATTTTGTACGTCTTCATGTCTGCATTTCCATCCCCCCTTCTCAGGAGCTGCACATCGTATGTCCTGTGATATGTTCCGGTCCGATCTATTCAAGCCCACTTTGCGAATCGCAGCTAATTGCTGAAATGATCTTTCAAAATGAAGATCTCGACAAGAGAAATGAAGAGACGTGTTTCAAGGCGATGCCCACCTCGTCCTAAATTGTCAGGTGCATACCCGCAGGTCGTATCGTACGGCGGAACAAGGTGGACGCTATGCGCTATGACCTGTACTTACGCGAATAACGGAGACCGACTGCTGACGTGAATCGAGTATGTCGGACACGCCAGCGCCCAGTAAAAATAAATATATGCTATACAGGGCTGGAGAAGCACATTTAGACATTCTGAGAGGTCCGCGGCCATTCTCCTATAATTGACGCTTCGTGGGATGCCTTCTTGCCTCGCCCAGTGCTCTATTTTCACAAGCTTTGCGAGAAACAGAAATATAGGCTAATGGATGCAGTTAACTTAGTCGGGCGAAGCGCAGTGGGAATGTCCGACAGTTGGTGTAGAGCCAATGAATATTCGAGACGGACGATGAGGTCGAGACCTGAGAGCGGTGTGACGACAAGGTCACGACCAGTCATGTCTCTAATGACGGGGTCACGGGACCAAGTTGGCTTTTGAACGCGTCCCGAAAAAGGGAAAGTCAAATTGGTTTCTCTTCACGACCACATCCCTTGCGTTATATTGCACCTCTGCACACTCAGCCCTCACCTCCTCCCACTATAATCCCTACGCTCCTCATGTCTTCTACCACTACTCCCAATGATTCTCCGGTCGGCACTCCCATCCAGCCTCTCCACAACCCGTCTCAAGCAGCGCAGGTTGTAGTGCCACAAGCTCCTCTTGGGAATGTTGCCAACCAGGCTCCTGGAATGGGGGCCAAAGCTCTACTTGCTAAGAAGATGGCCAAAAGCCAGTCAGTTTCTCCCTCCTCTTTCAGCGGCTGTCGCTCATATATTATCTTGTCAGCAACCCTACGTATATTTCACCGACAGACAATCTCATGACACCTGTTACACAAAAGCTGAACGCAGCGAGGAAGAAGCACTTCACAAAGTACGTCTATGCCGCCTTTTGTCTTTTAGTACCTTTCCTCACTTCGTTCTACTCGTGCAGGGGCACAAAACCTGTCCAACTTTTCGCTCAGCGAGAGAGTGGCGAATCATCTAGCGAAGACGAACGGGTACCCGAGCAGAAGGATGAGAAGAAGATGGATGTGGATGGTGAAAATCCATTCTAGATCATCGTCAGCTCCTCAGTCGTCACACCATTCCTGCTATCCTCGGCTGGTCCGCTCGCCCTTCCCCACCTATATACGACATTTCACGACCCGTTCTTCGTTCGTTTTCCGTCTTGCATACCTGTTGTAACCCCTCATTGTAGGATGTACTATCCGTTCCTTTTACGCTACCAGAACATTGCTAGAACCTATGTCATTGTATGGACTTTGAAAAGTTGAACATATCAAAATACCCATCACGAGATCTAAGTTCCCACGCCTGCTATAACTGACGCGTCGTCTGCAGTCGCGTTCGCATTCATTAACATTAACGACACTAGCACTATGGACGACGGCCACTACCATTCCGCTCCTGAGCCTGGGGTTCGTCCCAATCTATCTGTAGCTGATTTCATGGAAACACTAGCCCAGTTACGAGACTCAGTCGCTCCGGGTCAGCTTAGCCCTTCGTAGGAGCACCTGATCGATAGCTTTGGGCGCAAGTTTATCTGAATGGTTTTTTCCTCAGGCAGATACAAGAGTTAATTAGCTCTCTACCAAGACTCAGTGAGAAAGATGTGGTGGAGCTAGGACACGAAGGTATCCACGCTAATTTTGCAATCGAGTCGAGCCGGTACTTACATCATAACTCCCTGTCTCCGTGTTACATAGATTCCATGTGCTCGATATGCTTCACGCAGTATCTTGCCCTCCTCAGTGAAGAAGAAGTTGCTTTAGCGATGGATTCTCCTGCTCATCCCGCCGAGGAGCTGGGAGTAACAAGACTAGCCCAGCCATGGCAATGTGGCCATATGTTTTGCAGACGAGAGTTGCGTTATTCATATATTTTCAAATGCTGAGCACTGACTACTGATAAACAGTATTTTGAAATGGATTCAAGATGGGGTAAGAGCCAGTGCATATCGCTCGGCGATCCGCAATTAACTGTTTAATTCGTGAAGCATGATTCCTGCCCAATGTGCCGCCGGCTTCTAGTCCAAGCAAGCCTTTCGGAGGAACCTGCAACTGTACAGAACGCAAACTCAACTGGGAGTGAGCGCGTAGATCGCAGTTTCCTTCCATCAGGATTTCCGACATTTGATGGAATGGATGTCGATGCCTTCCTCAGCCGTCTCGGCGCACCTTTGGATCCTACTCTCCTGTCAGGGCCACTCGGAAACTCGCCTAGCAGCAGGAGAGACTCGCAGGACGACAGAAATGAATTTTCTGGCATGTACTCTTGATGTGGTATTCGTAGTAAAAATCGTTATGGTATTACATGCCACGGTAGTACATAAATATCGATCGGGTAAATACGCGGTAAATATACTGGATAAATGGTTACGGGTTGAAACCTAGTTCATATATTCACTATCAATGCTTACTGTGCACGGGGAGTAATATGGTCCGGTAGGAAACAAGTAGATTGTCATTGTTATAAAAGTCCGCGTATGATATGATATGAGTCCAACAAGAAAAGCAAAACAAGGGCGATGAGGTCAAGAAAAAGTCGTAAAAGGGTTATTCAGGCCAAAGCATTACAATCTGTTAATTCCTCCGGCACCATCGGAAGAGGTTGCGCCTCAAGAAGTAGAACAAGCACTGCAATAGAAATTTATCAGCACCATATAATAGCTTGAAAGGAAGCAAGGACATACCCCAATGAATCGCACAGCTGATAGACCGAACGTAGCATACAGAATGAAACCGAAATATGTGTGCTGTTTAGTAGCCAAGGTCGCCTCATCTTGTTCCAGATTGGAGCTGGGCAGCCCATTCAGATTTTCAATAGCAATGGCTAAGGTGGCGTTCGACAACATCCAGGCTGCGACCAAACGCGTACGGAATGTTTTATTTTCATCATCCATTGTGGGCTTTTCGGGGACTTCCTTAGTCTCGATTTTAGTGATAGCTCGTGTGACTGTCTCCTTGAAAGCGGCGTCGACGTCTGCCTGGACTCTAGTAGTATCCTCAACAACCGGAGCATCAGCATCCTTCGACTTCTTCGATGAAACGGAGGGAAGCGCTTCAGCTTTATCGCTTCCTTTCGTACCCCAGGATACCTGTGTGAAGTCCAATCTAAGTATGTTTCGACTAACGTAAAAGCAGTCTAGGCTTACATCGTGCAAGTTGCAGAAAGCATACACGTTCAACACGTTTGTGAAACTTGGAGCAATCAAGAGATACTGAATGAAACTCGAGAACATGTGCCAAGGATCGCGGTATAAGAACGACGAAACGAAGTAGATACCTGATCCAAAATAGCGTTAAACTAGACTCAGAGGAGTACGCAGGATGGTTCACATACCGAAAGTTGATACCATAGCCGCTATTAAAGCACCGATAGGTGGCTTGAAGAATGCCAAGATAATTTGGCTAGTTGGTTTACCAGCCAGCTGCTTTGGAATACTCTGTAGAAGCGAAGGTCAACATGATTTCAACAAGATGCCTTTATTAACATACGCTGAAGGCATCAATAGTCAACCAGAAAGAGCAAATTATAAGATAGAGCGCAAGGAAGGCATAAACCCTGTTGCATGTACAATGAGTCAGCTTCCCAACTAAAGTTGTAATTTCACGTACCAAAGAGTAATAGCATAAGCCATTCGCTCTCCTTTCGGTCGATTTCCCAGTGCCAGAACGAATTGCAGGGCAAGGAATGATAGATAAATCCATTTCAAAGCTAAATTAACCCAATGTGTCTGAAACATTGATCAGCATTTTTCTGCGGCTGTGAGAAAATATGCGTACAACTGCTGGAGTCCCAAATATAATGTGGCCTTGAGTCACGAGCAGATCAACAATGATGGTGAATGTTAACCAGATGTTTGCGAGCTGGAACCAAGAGAACACAAGGGAGAACAAGTTATACTAAGAAATAGGGTGTGAGCACCTTATTGCATCGAGGCGAACATGATAGCTTACAAGAGCCTGAATATGAAAGAAGAACATGCGGATAACGCCGTGGCCCGATTTGTAGAGTGTGAAGAAGTTGGCAAGCGCGTACTGAAACGAAGGCCATCAGAAAAAAATCCGCAGGAAGGCGCGTACGACTTACAACCGACGCCGCAAAAGAACCATTCAGCCATCGACGGCGCTGCCCGATCAGTTCAACGGCGGTTTCAGGGACATCAGTCTCGGCTTTACTGGGTTTGACGTAGGTCAATGTCCACCTATCGCCTGCTTTTGCAACGAGCTCGAAGCAAAGGATACGATCCTCGGCCAAGAACATGTTCTTCGTGAAAATGTTCATTCCGTAGATACCTTTAGGGCCAAGACGATCTGCAAGGGAGTGATCGCCGTGGAAGTACTGGTCTAGAGGTCTACCAAGGATGGCGCGGAAACGGTAGGCAGAAAAGGCACCGGGAAGCACGGAGACATAGCCAAAGCTACTCTCCAGAGGTTTATCTAACACCACGGTATAAGAATATAACTAAAAGAGGAAAGATATCGGGCTAACCAAGGATGTTGGACATCTTGTACTCGAAGTTTTGCGCAGCGATGAGAGGATTCAGCAACTTCTTTCCACCCTTGATCATGGCGTGAATTTCACCACAGCAACCGCCAAGGTTGGCGTCGTTATAGAACGCCTCCCATAGGTAGTAGATGGACTTATGGCCGGGTTTGGTACCGGCGTCGAGAAGAACACAGATCTCGGGCTAAAGCAGCGCATTTTGAATAAATAATCGACGACAGAAACGTCTTTACAGACCTTGATCATCTTCCCAATTGCATTGAAGAGCCAACGGTGAGAGTTAATCTTCTTTTGATTCTTTGCTTTGAGGACGAAAATAATCTGCACAGGCACCAGATTGTTGGGGTCATTCGCCTGAGGAAGGACAAGCTGAGGTTTCGCGTCAACCGAGAGCTGAGTAGTATACTATCCCAAAATATTTTAGCTATCAATCACATATCCGCACATGAAAAGGACCAACCTCGAAAATATGCGCAACAGTATCCTTGCCGTCAACCTGCTTCTTCATCACACCATCTTGATACACTCCAACAGTAGCCAAAAGATCCAGCACGCTCTTGTCCATAGGTTCCAGACCATCGACAATGAGCGCGACGGTGATCCTGTGCCAGCCAGGATTGCCTTCCTCGGCCTGCTTCCTCCAGTACTTGGATTGCTTAGTCTTGCAAATATCACGAATATTGAGCATGACACCGTGAAGTGTACGTGCATAAAGTGTTTTATCCTCATTGTAGGAGGTAACGGCAATGAGGAGTTCCGTTTCACGGTTATACATCTTAGTGCGCAGAGAATAACCATTGGCCTCGCTGAACTCGTCCGGGTCACATGTCGCCGCAGTGTATCTCATGTGGCTAAAAACAAAAACAAAAACAAAAGATAACGCGTCAGTTAGCGCTAGTTAACCAGGCATATTCCGGACAGGGGGGATGAGAAACTAGAACAGGACTTACGAAAATTCGGTAGTTTTGGTGCTTGTGCTCCACCGACCCTCGATAGCGGAGTAGACGGGTGTTGGCACTGGGTATTCTGCAATAAAGTTTCCTTGAGTGAGCTTGACTTTGCGGGTAACGCCGCGCTTGATGGTCTGGCGACGTCGCCATGCGCTGTCAACGCCGTTTGTGGATGTCGAGACCACAGACGACGGGCGTCCTGGTCCAGCAGCGTAGGGGTCCCCATAGGCGCTGGGGTCTATAGGCCTGCAGAAATACGTTTAACACTCTGACAGAACGTTTTGCGCGCCAGGACATACTGCGGAGGATAAAAACCGCCGGAGAAGGCCTCGCCTGACGTCAAAGGCTGCTTCTCGACGACGTCGTCGTCGTCATAATGGTCGTGAGCGCCAAATGACTGTCGAAGAGTGGTGGTGCTTTCGTAGGGGTGGAGCGTCTGTCCGTCGTATTGGCGCTCTGGCTCATTGAACTGAGTCTGCCTTGGAGGCTGATCAGCAAAAGGATCGCCGTAGGGCTCGCCGGAGTTAGAAGGGACCGAAGGGAAATTGGGACGCTGTCCAGACATGAGAAGGACGCGGCCTGTGAGTGTAGTAGAAAGGAACGACGAGACAGTGATGGAAGTAAGGAGAGAACAGTGCGGTGGAGACTTTGCTTTTGACGAACAAACGGAAACGAGGGGCGATGCTATATTGGCAGACACGTGTAGATACCCCCGGACGGACGCCGCGCAGTCTGCCTATTTGGGTTGCCAACGGCAACCATTCCACTGTCCCTGCCGCTCACCTTGAACATTGTTCGGGCCTTGTTTCTGCATTCTCAAAGTATCTGCCCTCTATGCTCTCTAATATTCTGCACGAAAGCAAAATCCTCGCTAAACGCTAATACCATGACACCCGTGCAGCACCAGACGCGCTGTCCTGACTGTTGGAGGTTGTGCTGTTGTGCTCGGCACGCAGCCGAGAACCCCAAACAGTACCGCCCTTGCCCGTGATGCACACTGTTACGCGCCCCGTGAGGTCCCTCAAGCGTTCACCGCAAAGCAGTGGGCGCCGAGGACACTGTTCGCCGATGACGTTGATGAGCGCTGACGTCGACTGACTCGTTGTCTCGCATTTGTGAGAAAACTATGACATGCCAGGCCAAAGGCCGATGGGATCCTGCTCCAAACTTCACATGCCTCGCAACATGGGCTTTGAAGTAGCCGGCCGTCCATAATTAAGTACGACAGAGGGCAACATAGAGCAGTCATCTCACGAATCATTGTTGGTCTTGTTCATCATGGTCTCTTCCTCTCCAGTGATTTTATACCGGTAAGTGCCAGTACGCCACTTATAAGTATCTGCTCTATTCTAACTTAGACACCCCTAGATATGATGCCTCACCATTCTCTCATAAAGTTGATAACCTCCTCCTCCTCAAGAATATACCACATCGGAAAGTTGATGTTAGTCAACACTCCTCCATTTGAACGTCATTCATAGTAACCGCACCTTGGTGCCCTAGGTCTCCCTAACTCTCCCTCGCCCGGAGATCACCGACCTATTAGGCATTACCTACCGCCGCATCCCCATTCTCGCCGTTGGGAACGACGTTTACTGTGATACCAGGTGAGCTTATCGCGCTTAAACTAAAACGACTACGCAAATCCTGAAGCCTCCGCCAGTCTCATCGCCTCTGCACTCGAACGTCGCTTCCCAGCTTCCAGTGGCTATGGTACCATCTTCCCTCTCGGCAAACACGGGAGCAGCGCCGACACAGGTTTGATCAAGGCATTCTCCCAGCACTACGCCGACACTACGCTCTTCCCTCTGGCTACGCACCTACTCCCATGGAACAAATTACCTGCACCCTTCCTCAAAGATAGAATTGCTGTCAGTAGAGAAATATTGTCCTCCTGCTCGTGACCTGACAATTCAATAGTGGCTAGGTAGCCCCATAAATGTTGAAGCGATCGGGGCAACTCGAGGCAGATCGCTCAGCCAGCTATCTTCTCATTTAGTCAGTTATTGCTATTGTCTTGGTTAGATATTGGGTTTTTGATGTTTTCCAGGCTCTAGTGGAGGAGCAACTCGCAGACGGTCGTGAATGGCTCTTTGACACCGAATTGCCCGGCTTGGCTGATATCTCGGTGCACTTCATATTCGCCTGGGTGAAAGGATTCAAGGGAACAGAGAGCTTGTTCGATGAGAAACAGTTCCCTTATGCCCATCAGGTGCGCATTTATCTCTCACTTACATGTCGACCTTTGACGTCAGTTCCATCGCAGTGGATTAATCGCCTCTCAGCTCTTTTGCAAAGAAAGAAGAGCGACCAGGTTGCTCCCACCAGAATCAAAGGATCTGAGGCCGCAGAAACCATTATCTCGTCCCCTTACGAGACATATGACGCTATCGGCTTTGATGCCGTTGAAGCTGGACGGTTGGGCTTAAAGGCTGGTCAAGTCATTCAAGTGGCTCCCGACGACACTGGTGCGTAGTTCTGCTATTCTTAATTTCATATGCTGTTCTCATGGATATGCAGGCCGGAACTATCTAACAACTGGGAAGCTCGTGTGCTTGAATAAAGAGGAGCTCGTAATTGAGGTTAAAGGAACACAGGGTCTTCTGCGTTGTCATTTCCCTCGACTAGGGTTCACTGCGAAGTCTACTCCTGCAAGCAAGCTTTAAGGATGCTTTTACATGTCAATGACGCTTCTATGTAATTCATCTTGACCGTGACTCCGCTCGGCCATGAGTGTATTTGATCATTTCTGATTGTTTTTCAGTGGATCTTTTTACAGGAATTAAGATATCGATGTTCTTGGTTTCATCGTTTTATGGTAATATCAGTTACATTATAATGTTCTGACTGGGCGAATTTCACTTCAAGATTTAAAGTTCAGTTCAAGATGCAAAGTTCAGTGCAAGATGCAAAATTCAGTTCAAGGTGCAAAGTTCGATTAGAGAGGACATGTCTTCGGTCGGAAATATGCCGGCATGTACGCACAGCAACATCATTCAAATGAACAGGTAAGGCTCAATATCTTTCATATGTCGTGCATTATGAATACGTACGTCTGCTATCTTATCGAGCGGATGCTATCACTTGTACTTATAGTCATCTTGCATCTTAGATGGCTAACATGCATGTTTTCGGGTCTTACTCAGATAAGCACCATCTTCATGCCACTATATCATCAAATTTATTAATTTCAATCTATGAACATCAACGAAACAACCTGCAGAACCATCCAATATCTAGCGTGCCACTCAATGTCCAACGACCACCCAATGTCCAACACAGGACCGCCAGCGTGGGGTACATGCGATTTATGCTAGTACAGTGTGTCAAGTTACATGTTATCTCTGGTTTCTCCCCTATCCATCTCACATCGTGCCGCTCTAAATACTTATTATGGGCTCAGAACTGAGTTAGGCAGTAACTCCTTATTATCATGCGCAATGAGGCAAGGCGTTAACCAATAGCAATGACTACGGCGATTCTTCGTTCACCCTAACATTCCAAGACCCTACATGTTGCCTAGAGAATCGCCTTTCGCGGCGCCCTGAGAGTGCATGGATTGTATGCGGCTGGAAATTAGCTCAATTTGGCTGAAGGCGGAAAGTACTTAGGTGCGTGTTCAAGCTTTAAGTTCTTGGCAAGCTGCTTCTACTTAGACTGACTTGCGTCGGTACATACGTACGAGCGCACCTCAGAATTTTGGTGAGCACCTCCCTGGCTAGCTGTAGGTATTGCTATGAACTCAAGTATAAGCAATCGTCGTATATGGGAGCTCCCTTTGAGACCGCCCACCAAGCTTCAACTGAATAACCAATCATTGAAGCATTACGAGTATTAGCCATATCGCAGAGACCCTGCAAAACCCCCGAGATATCTCATGAGATCTTATGTAGGGCAACGCTACGGCAAGGATGTATTTTTGCGTGGACACCGGAGGAGGGCCAGCCACTTGGGACAGTAGGGGAGGTCAGAGTCGTCGGTTCTAACCCCCTGTTCTGGCACCGGTTCTGGCAAATGTTTTTTGACCAGAACTGGGCTAGAATCGGTTTCAACTCTGAACACCCCGGTTCTGCAACGCATGTTTGAGACCTGTTCCCGCTCCTCTATACTACTTATATTTAATGGTTATCTACTATATATTCCCTATTTTATTTTATGTATGCCCTGTCTCGTGAAACCACCTCGACTGCCCACTGACGAACTTCACCATGCCCCGCTGCACTGACCGCCAGAAGCATGCTAGGAATGCTATCAAAAACTTTCTTCAAGATCAAGGCATACCTACTCACCCGCCATGCTACATGGGACCGCCGCTTTCTTCGTCGAACAGGACTGACATAGAAATTAAAATATGTTGGGGACCCCGGACGCGGATATGTTTATTTTGTCTTAAGATTTAATTTTAATTTACAAATAAATTCAAATAACAAAGGGACATTAGGCAGAACCGAGAGTCAGAGAACCTGATTCTTGTGCGTTCGGTCTCCAGAGCTGGTTCTTACAAGTTGTCGGTTCTGGTTCTTCCCATACTTTTGTGGGATCCAGAACCGATGCAGAACCGAAGGTCAGGACTAGCGTAGAACCGACCACTCTGACCTCCCCTAGTAACTCAGCTCCCGTAGATTTATATGGTAATATTCTGTTTCGGGTTTTTTTTGTGTATGATTTTTCCTAGCGTGCATATTTCACTCGATATAATAGGATAAGATGTGGGGAAAATGCGGGGCATACGTTGACATCAGTTTACCGTTAGTGAAAGGAATTTAGCATGCCAAGAGAGCAAGCCATCATCAATATTCTCGGTTCGCTCGATACAGTCCGGATTGCCAAGGACTATTCAAGACTGTCTAATTCGGATGTGCAACTTCCTGGTGTTCACAACTTACAATTACCGAAAGACCGACTCGGAGAAGGAGAGTGATAAATGTGCAATTAAAGACGAATAAATGAATGGAAAAGATAAGAGAAAAGAAGCGGCGTATACCACTTATATACTGCCAAGCATGAGTAAATGGAGGTAAATTGATTCCGCTAATGATCACTTCCAGTCATCGAATGAGTACATAGGATCTCTCGATCATGTCTGCACGTTTGCGTATGTATATTTGGCTATGTTGAATTCGAATGAACATCGTAAACTTAAGTGCGTCCATAGAAAGTTACTGCGGAATGGCGATGGTTTTGGTTTATCAACAATTACTCCTGTGCTTTGGCATATTCAGGTAAGTTTATAAAATTTGCAGAATGTATCCACTAACTTCTATCAATGTTTACTGAACGGATAACTTGCCCAGCTGTGTCTGGCTCAAAAGTCAATCAGATAGTACAACTGTACTATGGATTAACTCCAGTTTACTTGTTTATTTTGAACAGCAGTTAATTAGCGCAATGGCATTGCGATTTAATGAAACGCTTTCATGTCAGATTAATGAATAATTGTTCGTGCTAGCTGCAATCAAGTAAATTAACGAGTAAAACTAGCAGCCTATGCATATGTAAGGGCTAGTCCGAAGTCGATTCGGACTTCAATTTCAAAAGTTCGACAAGCTCTCTGGAAATTTTCGTCAGGCACTTGCCGGGCACCGAGAAGCTCTAAAACGAGAGGATTCGTTGAACCTATGCAGTAAAATTTTAATCCAATGTAGTTATTCAATACTCTTCCAAGCTTATCAAATTGAAGATCGGGTTCAGTTGGACGAACTTCATTGTGCCGCGCTACGCGCATGGAATAGTTTCGATCGATCACGTGATGTGTCAAGCACGAAAAGAGCAGCTGAAATACAATGACTTACACAGGCTACAGAACGTTAACTTCACCACTACTTGCTCGAGTTGCGAGTATACCTATCCTCAGTATTCTTATACAGAAAATCTTCACGCAATAATACCTGACCTCAGAACCCAGGCTGACTCTAATCTACCATGGCTATCGGTCGACACGTAATTCCAAGCACTCCTCAAGCTCAGGATATCTTACGAAAGATTCTTACACAACACCCAGTTGCTGGATTGGGTCATCAGGAGATTATGACGGAAATTTTAGAGCAATTCCCGGATGAGAAATCGGATGCTTCCTTCAGAAAAACACCCATAGGTCTGAACGGTCCTCAGTCTGTGGTCAATCACGACCATCCTATTCGATCAATGCGGTAGGTTTAACTCACATTTTCTGTCACCGCAAGCATCACCCATCCCACTCTCAGGTATATAAAAAAAGTTATCCTACCGACAATGGCAGAAAATCATGAAGTTGAGCAAATCCGCGTCATACGAGGCTCCCTTGCAGAGATACCGCGAACAGACACAATCATATCGAAACATTTCGGGAAGCAGCACACTATTGGTGCTTATCCAATGAAACAATCTACGGAATGGCGATGGCGTCTTATACCTGAAGAGAAGATGCTTGCACTCCGCCAGGCATTTAGGGCAAAGCCAACGAGAGAAATCCCGCCGGAAATACCGATACACCAACATGGCAGACCTAAGGCTCGTGCATTTGGCATGAAAATTCCAACGACCTAGTAAGTATGGATCGATTTGAGCTACGTCCAGCAGCCTTACGAGAATTCCCAGTCGTTGATAGGAACTACCGGAACTAAAGGTGTATCGTATCATAGGGAAGTGCCGCTCTCCAATAGGTAATTAATAGGTGTATTAATGAACCGCATAACCTATCGACAGGGATAAATTATCTCATTCTATTTGCGTCCTGAGCCATAGACTTCCAAGCATCGCTCCTCAAACGCTTTGACCATCAGTTTAGAAACTTGTCCAAAGAATGCCGACGACACGCTCGCGTGAATTGGATTTGCAAATGCGTAAGCGAGGTCGAGAGTGACAAGAGTTGGATTGCTATGATGACCACCTTTGTGAGATTGAAGGACATTTGCGGAGGGAGCGGGCAGGTGTGAAGATGCTGGTTGAAAACGCCATGTCGTCGAGAGCGTCTTGAATAAGGGCGTGGAAGATGATGCTACAGCCTGTTATAGCGGGAATGAACAAAAAAACAGTTGACATGTAGTGATTACACACCTCAACTGATTCATACGGTTTGCATGTAACCTTGCTCACGTATCTTTCCGTGAAGCTCAAGAATCCAACAGTTAATTCAGCTTCCATGACCTTTTCGACATCCGCCTCCCAGGAAGAGGACTCGACAATACGAGACCCCGTACAAAATGGAACAAATCTTGGATATGAGCCGACATTGGCTACGATATCATATAGATCTTTTTGTCTATATCTTTGATACGAAAGGTCAGACGAGACGAAGGATAGCCAGATTTAAATTTACACACGGAAGAATCTTGCGTTCTTGGTATGTCTGAGTCTCTGGGCCAAACGGCGATAACGAAGAGAAATCAGGAAGGCTGAAAAGAGTTCTACGGAAGCCCGAAGGGAAATTCCACGGGGTTAGCGGGAGAGAGGTCGAACATAGGCGCAAGCACCTGAGCATGACCGAGAACAGTCACAGAGGGTGTTGGTAGTATTTATGGGTGTTTGACATGGAAGCTCACACCACCGTGATTATCATTATCGCTCGTAACATTCGCTTACCAACTGTCCTGGTATGAATTTCTCACGATGAAGACAAAGATCTTGTTTTCTATATACAAATACCAAGCATTTCTCTCTTATCAGGGTAATATAATGTAGAGAAGAAGAGTGATTATCATGCACCGAATGCTGACATCTTTGCTCTCAGGAAACGGCTGTCGAACCGGGCTCTATCCTTATCAGATGGTGTGAATTGGGACTGCACGAGCGATGAACATTCTGAGATTCTCCAAATAGTCTTTTCTGAACAGCTAGCACCTCAGCGGACCCATTGCGAGTGCGCGAAGAAGAATTCTGTGCTTCGAACAATGTCTTGAGATCAATGGTAATACAATATAAGGATCAATGGCATGTACTTACGACGCTTCGCGGGTATGATTGTATCTTGAGATACTATCAATCGATGGCCCTGGGCAGCATGGCCAGTCAATATACGTCGACACATGTGATGCAATCATATTCATGAGGCTGGTGCCATTCAAGGCACCGCCCGTCCATTATCTTTAATATGGGCGACACTGCACCCCAAAATAACATTGCAGCACAATCACAAACGACACTCATAAACCTCGACTATAACATTTGCGGAATTCCTTATCCTCTACGAGCTTCAACCGGCGAATTCAGCGTTCTCGGGGCAATCTCTAGCAATCTATAACAAATCGTTAGATGGGACTGATAGAGAGATTAAGACGAACCACCACTCACATGGCCTTCCTGCTGGCATTTATAGCACGTCTTATTCTTATTGGGGTTCCCAGCAGCGGGTCCTGTTGGAATATCGCCCATGGCAGTTCCCGGCGCAGCGAGACAGTCCCTGTAGGTAGACTATCAAGAAAAAATCATAGCTAGATTCGTCAAGGATGTTACCTTGCCATATGGTTTGGTCCACCACATCGGTAACACTTGACTGGAGGCAAAGTCGAAGTGTTTAAGGCGCGGCCCGGAGGAGGCGCGCGAGAAGCAAATCCAGCGCCTGCTCCAGGAGCTCCTACAGCGCCGTTAGGACAAGTGCGAGCGATGTGCCCGAAGCGTCCACAATTCTACTGGCGAATTGAGCATTTGCGTGATGGATTGGAGACTGTCTCATCCTTACATAACATTTCTGGTTGCCACCCTGTTGGACCCGAAGGCTGGGGCATTCCGCTGGCGACAGACATGAATGTCAGCACAAAGATACGGAAGAGAAGACAATTATCACACCTTGAATATGTCCAACACCACCGCAAGAATAGCACTGCTTCGCTGAAACGGTACGCGGAGAAGGACAGGCAGATGACTCATGACCGGGCTGACGGCAGTTGTAGCAGAGGCGCTGCTCAGAAGAGCAGTTCTCCGCAATGTGCCCGACTATTGAGCGTGAGCGGGGTTTATAGAACGAGCAGGGACAAACGTACGGTTGCCGCACTTGAAACAACCTTTCCTAGAGAATTGATACGCCATTCTAACCAGTACTACTTCTTATCTGAATTTGGAGGCATCTAAGAACACGATGAGGCTCAGAGTAGTTTTTACTCACCTCGCTTCTCCCTCTACCAGCTACTTAACAACTCTGCCTCCTCTGAGTAACGAAGATGAGAGGTTTCGTGAATGTGGTGGACTGTGCGTTGCTCAGTGTCGGGATCTTTCCAGGTGTGAGAAGACGCCTGCCCTAAATTACCAAAAGGAGGAGACCCTAACGGCCTTCTCCTGCTCGGAGTCAGGTCTGGTAAACTCGTGGCAGGTCATGGCCCTTCTACATCCATTTTCTGTTCAGCGCACTTGCTTTCGCATTCTGTGGCAACGCTTTCGACTCAGCCTACTCCTGCCGTCCTTTGCCGTTATTCCGACCCCCCGTATCTCTCTCAGATCGTCCCTTTGCTCTTTCTAATGTCCATGCGGCTCCTCTTTCAGGCAGAATACACCAATATGGACTGGCTTGCCCCATAGGAGCGACACCCTCTTTTCTGTATCTTCATCGGATCAAAGGCATTTTGTTATCATCCATCGATCGTGGGCTAGCACCGTCTCTGCTTGCGTATGTGCATCCGACGCCATCTTGATCTGACGGATGAAGAAATATGGCCCCACCTCCGCCCCCCTGACATAAGTATAAAAGACTGCTCGCGTCCGTCTAGCATCTTCTTTCAAGCCAGAACCCACAGTTCAAGAGCCCATCTGCTGAAGCTTCTCTTCGAGGTATTTACTTGTCCATATACGTGTTCAACTACGTCTGATAGAAACTATAGCCCTACGCACCTCCCATCGTTGAGGCGACCTTCGGACGTTCGCGTCCATCGCGCTTCTTGTTAGGATGCAGAGCAACTTCACGCAAGGTACGACCACTAACTTCGTGGCAATGGCCATTCTGACGCGACATTCTCCTCTAGACGGCTCCGCTTTCTAGTGTGACGCTGTTCCACATCCTTCCAACAAGCGACGTACGAGCGGGCGAAGCATGGCTTAACGAGTGGAAGGAGGGTGTCGTTGAAATAGCACAACGGATGCACATTAAGCTCGACTATTGGTTGTAGGCTGTAGCGCGATGTCCTATTATGTTCTATTTGTTGGCTCTATCACATCTACTGTCCTTTTGTGATCAATCTTACTTTGTTGCTAGGTCCTGCATGTGGATGTCTTGGAGGCATGAGCTATTTCTCGATATGTTTCTGGGCAATAAGTATGCAACGGCAATATAATGTACTTGATGGCTTTTTATGTGAAAAGTTTGTGGGTTTCGTACCTGTTTCCTCTGCGTGAAGCAAGCATTACTCATAGGTGCTTACACATGATGGTATTATTTCTGTCCAAATGAAGTCCAAATGCAGAACGGAAGGATGGCGCCATGGACGCGTCCGATGAGTTCACCATCGTAGACCGTGACTAAATTTTAAAGTATGCGGGCACGCGTAGACGCGTCGCGTCCGTCTGGACAACGTCCAACAATATGTCTCTTCTCGTTGAATATCGTATTTCAAACTTCCTCTCTAACATAGGCCGTGATAAGCAAGCCATATATAGGTACATCCGTACGGCAAGATAAGCCGGTGAATGCTTACTGAGCCACAAGAGTTGGTTTATATATGTTATCAACTTCCGAGTCAAAACTGTTCCCAGCATCTCTTTTGGCCCTTTCTGTTATCGCAACTTTACGGAGACTTTATCATTGCCATGTCACTTGAAAAGCTCCCCGACGCTATTGACCTTGGGCACCATCTTTCAGCCCTTTCCCGTGCTAGGGTAACGTCACCGCTCAAGGGTCTGCAGCGATACTTTGGAAAAGAAGGCATCATCAGTCTTGCAGGAGGTAAGACATGTCTTAACCTGAATATTTGACTACTTTTATTTACTTTGGTCGATGAGGTTTACCGCATCCCGACTATTTTCCTTTTGCCTCCATCAATGCAGAAGCTCTCGTTTCCGATTCTTTCTCTTTGAATTCATCTTCTGAACCAAAGTCTTCCCTATCTTGGCTCTGGAACTTGTTTTCAGCGAATAAAGAAAAGACTGTGCCTTTAACTATCCCTAAATATCCTACCAACCCAGACGAGCTCAATCTAGCGACTGCACTGCAATATGGAATGGCTTCGGGCTTACCACAGCTTCAAGCCGTAGTGAAGGAATTCACCACGAAAGTCTACAAACCTGCTTATGCAAACTATGCTACCCTGCTTCATATAGGAAACACGGATGGCTGGAGCAAAGCTGTTGTGACGCTTTGCAATCCTGGAGAAGGCGTACTTGCAAGTGAGTGGACGTATCCTTCGGCCATGGCGTCAATGCGCCCATATGGTGTCAGACCTGTCCCAGTGCCTATGGATGGTCAGGGGATGCGAAGTGACGCTTTGCGAAAGATTTTGTGTGAGTGGGACGAGAATACCCGTGAAATGCCTAGGTACCGTCTTTAATTCAACCGCTTCATGTCAATTAACACAAATTTCATCGGTCTTTAGGCCTCATGTTATGTATACTGTGCCCGTTGGCCAGAATCCTACTGGGGCTGTAAGTAATCAAATCTATGAGAATTATTTAGTTAACTCAGTGACATTTTTTTAATTAGACCATGGAAATTGCTCGAAAGAAAGAAATATATGATATTTGTGTAGAATTTGGTAAGCTTGGTTCTCCTGTTGGCTAACATTTTCTAAACGACGCACGTAAAGATGTGATCATTGTTGAAGACGACCCATACTACTTTCTCCAAGAAGGGCCATATTTGCCACCTTCCCAGCGTATTAACGATCGCAGCTCTGTTTCAGGGCAAGGCAACGATGAAGAGGAAGAATTTATATCGCAACTAGCACCTAGCTACCTTAGGTATCTTATTCCCTTTCATCTTTCTAGCTGCCAGACTTTTAACCACTTCACAGAATTGATTACCAAGGCCGCGTAGTCCGTCTGGATACTTTTTCCAAGGTGCACTTCATTTAATCTCATCTGTGCCGTTACTAAAGTAAGGAATTTAAAGACCATAGCCCCTGGATGTAGAATGGGCTGGTTCACCTGCAACCCTATGTTCGCAGAGCGACTTGAACGACAAAGCGAAACTACGACGCAAGGTCCTTGCGGTTTCGGACAAGTGATACGTGTATCTTTTACGCTGTGGCTTTTCTAACTTTTTTTTATCCAGTCACTTGTAACATCGCTCATGCTCCAGTGGCACTACGAAGGTTACATTAGATGGCTGAAAGGCGAGTCAACAACGTTGGTATATTTATTCCTGCATTCTTACATAAATCATGCATAAAGGTCTCCGGATTCAATACCAGGAGAGGAGGAACTTTTTCATCGATTGCCTTGGTGAAGAATTTCACTTAGAGCGGACTGCCTCGACAAGTGGCATCTGGGAAGGATGTGATGTATATTTTGCGTCACAAAAGCGCAAGCCCTCGGCTTTCACGATCATGAGCGAGAAACGCGCTATTGCTGGGAATCCTATGTTCTCTTTTGTTCCTCCGACTTCCGGGATGTTTGTGTGGGTAAGTGATCTTGCCGCGGTACTGCACAACTATCACGGAAGGTGATAATTCTTATAGCTGAAATTACATTTCGATCATCATCCCTCGTTCACGCGAGTGGGATATGAGGCACTTGAAATGAAGCTTTGGATTGCGCTCGCCGAGGCTGGGGTACTCTTTGGCCCTGGTAAGCTGATATTTTTCATGAAACTATCGGATTCTGATAAAGTGCCACAAGGTGCTATGTTTGCTGCCAACCCTCCTTCTGATGTCGAGACACCGGTCGGGGAAGGGCATTTCCGCATTAGCTTTAGTAATGCCGAGGTCAAAAATCTTTTCTGTGGGGCAGTCGAACTTTACTGACAACGAACAATGCAGTTCGCCGACATGAAGAAAGCGATTTCTATTTTCGCAACCGTTCTGAAAGAGTTCTTCGCGAACACATAAATTGTTATCTTTATGTCCGATTTAAGGCACCGTGTGGGGTCGGTAATTGGAAACCGTAGACGTAGACGGTCATTTAAATAGTTTTGTGCAATTATATGTCTCAAAGTCGTTGTTCGCTGACGCATAACCCTGTGCCCATGATGGACATCGAGCTGAACACGCAATAACCATGCATGTCTTACCTCTTTCGGGAAAGGACTCAATACATTTTGGATACCGCACAGTGCGCAGAAAACGTTGTCTGAAGCGCGTCAACTGTGTGTTTCCCTACCCATCCCTTTGCCCCGGATCATACCCCTTGCCCAGATGGTACAAAATGCAGCAAAATGCGCTTTAATCCTCATTGAATCCTGCGCTCCCTCGAAATGACTCAAGTTAAGTCGAGTAGAAAAGGCCTGCCTCGCGGAGTCAACTTACAGCCCAAACAGCCGAGAGCAGACTCCTCAACGCGAGCTGAACGTTTGTTCCTAGCAGACCTGGCAGGAGAAGCTGAACGTTACCAAGGTAGGTAGGATTGCCGTGTCAAATAAGATTTGGGAAGACTAATACCTAGCTGCAGATGTCGTGGCGCAGATTAAATCAGTTGCCAATGAATTCAATGCTCAACTCACCATTGATGAACGCAGCCTGCTCTCTATCGCGTACAAAAACATCACGAATGACTTGAGAAATAGTTGGCGGATTGTTGACAGTCTTGAGAAATTGCAAGCATCGCGTGCTTCTGGTTCGAGGCAGCTTTCGTTGACGCGGCGCCAGCGAGAGCGAATAGAACGCGAGCTGGCTGACGTCTGCAAAGATATCGTATCGCTCCTCGATAAGCAGCTTGTACCAGCTGCGAGACAAGGAGAAGAGGCGGTCTTCTATTCAAAGATGTAAGTCATGCACCGTCAAAGCATAAAAACTGAACGTACCGATTGATCCTCCGATAGGAAAGGAGATTATTATCGCTACCTTGCAGAATTCGCACATAAGAAGGATCGTGACCGATATGCTGACCTTTCACTGAATGCATACAAGATGGCGTATAAACACGCGTTGGCCACGCTTGAACCACTGCATCCGACAAGGCTCGGCCTTGCACTGAACTTTTCTGTTTTCTATCATGGTGAGTATTATGTTGGTTCCTACGCGTATCTAAGGTAAAACAAACATCATCCAGATGTCCGGAAGAGTCCCGAACGTGCTTGCCATCTAGCCAAAAGCGCTTTCGACGATGCCGTCATGTCTGTAGACCCGTCGCGGATAATTATGGATCAGACTATGAGGGATTCGTTGACGATTCTCCAATTACTAAGGGATGATCTAATTTTATGGTCTGCAGAGATGCAAGGTTAGTGAGTTTCGAAATCGGAAAGCCACAGACACACCTATCTATTGCAGGCACAGAATGATTTGCAATCAACATCGATGTTCTAGCCATGGATACTTTCTACTAATTAATATTTCTCTGCGTTTTTCTGGTGATATATATGCACACTCAGGCTTTTCTTTCCTTCAGAGTGCACGGCAAGTAAAGATTATTCACGTATTTTCGATTCGAAGCTTATGAGTCGTGGACAACATCTTGTGCAAAGGTCGCAGCCACCAGCAATGGAAATACCAGTGTAGCGTCAGCAAAAACCTGTATCTGCATCAGTACCACAACACATGCTTTCAGGAATGCAAAGCACAGACCTTTACAGCTTCAGCGCCTGCTCGAATTTTACCCCAAGATACTGCCTCGTCCGGTCGGGCGCCAGAATCAGAGCCATCAAATTCTTGTCCCGTATTCTATGCCACATTTATATGAGGGCTTATTTGATAATTGAGAGCACTCACGATAAAGATAGAATAATCGGCGCCGTTACGCTGTAGGCTGCCTGTCAGCGCATGCTATCATTCGATTTAGTAAAGAGTACTTGCAATGAGCATTGCGTTGGCGATTTGGTGTTTGCAAACCCCACCTCCGAGGACGATCATACCAGCTTTTCGGGACTTCCGAGAGAGCTCATTCAAATCGCGGATGTCTTGAACGATGTCTAACACGAGGCCCGGGGAGCGGAATGAATGGAAGTAAATCATGTCTCCAATGGAGCCATCAGTCAACGCGGGACAGAAGACGGGTATATCGTTCTGAATAGTTCGACCTTAGAAACAATCCGGACGAAGAAAGAAAGAAAGCCTATTCACTTTGTAGGCCCAGTAATACACAGACTCTTCGTTATTTATCTCCTTTCCGAGCCTTCGAATAAATGAGCTAGGAGTCCAAACATTTCCACTCTCCTTCTGTTCCGCAAGCATGGTATCAAGGATTGGTGTGAGCCAGTCTTCAAACTTGCAGTAGTTATCATTTGGGACTATAAGATTCCCAATGCGATTCATTCCACGCTTGCGTAGATCAGTGCCATCGAGGTTAAAGTCCGCGAGATACGTCTTGCCGAGGCATTTAATGAAATCCTCTTCAATACCGCCTGCAGTCGTGACCAGTGCCGTAACATGACGGTGTTTGACCAGATGTAGAATAATTTCACGCAAGCCTGACGAGATTAGATTGGAAGTATAGCCAAGGAAAATGTTGCAGCGAGTCTTCTCTCTGACTTCGCTCGACATGTACTCCTCTGATTCATTTTCTGCTACGGGCTCGTCCGATAGCCGCCACTTCCGCTGTAATCTTGGTTAGTTATGTGGCGATCTGGGTATACAAACGAACGCACCATGTGGTTCACAATCTCAATGGCCTTTCCCAAGCTGTTGGCCTGAAATCCGATACGTTCATAGCTCTGTAACAGCTCTTGTAGAGAGAGAGGTTTGTCGAAATTGGGACCCTCTACGGATATTGCTGTATCCGGGACAGGCTCGGAGGGCTGCAGAACAGCTGCAGATGCACCATTTGGGAGCGCTGATTTCGAATCGGTGGCCATTTTGCTCGTAACCTAGAAGAATATGAACGTGTTCTGAATGGAAAGCTGGATATATTGAAAAAGTCATCTTCGAGCACGGTACAAGTTTAAACGAGCGGCAGAAGCCAATTGCGGTGCACCTCCACGTGACCCCTCTAGAATTTGGACAGCAGTCCGAGTCGCTAAGTGCAGACGACATAACTTACAACTCTCGACTGGCAGGTTTCGCGGTCTCAGGAAATTCTCTGTCCGACATATCGCTTGGATGGACGCGGAATATAACCCGCAGAATATCCCCCTGCCATCTTCCCCGTCGCCGGAAGATCCTGGCGTCTCTCACCTCGATGACGCAGCTACCGCGACCGTCCTGGTGAACGGCGAGGACGCCCATTTCGAAGATATACCGCTAGCCGAGTCCGCTGCCCAGGGATACGAATCGGAAAACGGCTTGGATGAGATACCAATTGCTGCAGAGGAGGAAGACCACAGCGATGTCCTTCCACCACTACCACACGACGATGATGCGCATGCCTCGACTACGCATGAAGAGGTGTTGGAATCTTCAGCCATTCACCAGGATGACAGCACAGTAGATGAGGATATACCTCCTCCTGCACCTCCCAAACACTCTTCTTCTTCTGTGAAGGGTGCTGCACGTCCGTCAACACCCGCTGAACAACACTCTGTCCCCTATACAAACGGCCGTCACGAATCCCGCCCTCAGAGTCCTGCTAGCTCTTCATCCGGAACCCGGGATTCTGCCTCTCATAAACGCTCAATGACGATTTCGAAAGGCCACACGGTGTCCATAGTTCTCATTTCCAGCGCGCTAGAGACTATTGCTGCTTCGAAGGAAGCCAAACGCTCAGCGACAATCCGTGACAGCACTAAGCATGCTTTAGAGCTAATTCGTTCAAATGAGGGTGGAGATAGACCTCGCGAAGTTTTCGAGCCTCTCCGGTTGGCTTGCGAGACAAGAAACGAGAAGCTCATGATTGCCAGTCTGGATTGCATATCCAAACTCATATCATATTCATTCTTTGCGGAGCCAGACTCTCATCTTTCCAATGTAATTCCCTCTCCACCTCCCTCTCCTCATCCTTCAGGACGGCATTCTACTTCGGTCCCGCCCCAATCTAATGCTCCTCAGCCGTCTTTGGTAGACCTAGTTGCACACACAATCACGTCTTGCCACACGGAAAATACACCTGACGCCGTCTCCCTGCAAATCGTGAAAGCCCTTCTGTCACTAGTCCTATCTCCGACAATACTCGTGCATCATTCTTCTTTACTGAAGGCTGTCCGCACAGTGTACAACGTTTTCCTGCTCAGTACAGACCCAGTCAACCAAATGGTGGCTCAAGGTGGGCTTACCCAAATGGTACATCATGTATTTACGCGTTGTCGACGCGGGATGGATGACTCCAAGGTCACTTCCGAGGGAAGCACCACTCAGATTAACCACGGGAGTGCTCCTCCATCGAACCGGGTATCTTTCGCAATTCCTACCCCAGAACCCGATGCCGCCCTGTCAAAAGATGAAGAAGGGGATGAAGCATCCAGGAGTAGCACTCGCCTTTCCTCTGCTTCCATGCCATCGCTCTCTTTGGCAACCGAAGATGATGGTCAGAAGAACGGAGCTACAGAATCTTCAAATGGTGGACGCCCACGAATCAGCCTGTATGTAATTTCATTGCAACTTGGTTCTTCAGTTAAATGTTTTTCTAGTCAGTCCTTCGAGAAGAAGAATCCCCTGGATGCTTTGGCAGAAGGGGAATACGTAGCTCATCAGTTAACATTAAATGACCTCTTCATTAAGGACGCCTTCCTGGTCTTTCGAGCACTTTGCAAGTTGACCATGAAGCCGTTGAACACAGAAAGGTGCGTTGCATTACACCCATACTTTCAGAGCTAACCTTTTTATAGTGAACGCGATCTGAAATCACACCCTATGCGGTCCAAACTGCTTTCCCTTCACCTCGTTCTCACAGTGTTGAATTCACATATGCCGCTGTTCGTGGACTCTTCGGCGATAATCTACTCCAGCTCTACAAGCGAGGCAACTACCTTTGCTCATGCAATTACGCAATATCTTTGTCTGAGTTTAAGTCGAAACGCTGTCAGCCCCGTTCCCCAAGTATTCGAGATAAGCGTGGAAATATTCTGGCGTGTTCTTGCTGGCATGCGCACGAAGCTGAAGGCAAATAGTTTTTAAATTCTACTATGCTTGGACTAAACGGTATATTTTGTTATTTAGAAAGAGATTGAAGTTCTCCTTCACGAGATTTTTATCCCCATTCTCGAAATGAGGACGTCTACACTCAAGCAGAAGGCTGTGATTCTGGGTATGCTCTCCAGGCTATGTCAAGATCCCCAGGCATTAGTGGAGATATACTTGAATTATGATTGCGACAGTGAAGCAGCCGACAATATTTACGAGCAGTAAGTTTGCCCTTCATTTATATGAAGATATTATTTGATATTTATAATCATCTTCAGCTTGATGAATATCATATCAAAATTTGGCGCTGCTCAATCTTCTGCACCTTACGCGAAAGGAAGCGAGCCCCCAAGTCCAGCCTTGAGCCCGACTAAGAACCAGGCAGCAGCTGCCACCCCTTCCCTTACAGCCAGCGCTCTTTCCATTTCGGGCACCATGGATACATCTCAGATGGGCCTTTCGGAAGGTCAGCTCAGGAGGCAAAGTCTGGAGTGCCTTGTCTCTGTTCTTCGATCACTCGTTGCTTGGGGCACGGCAGCAGGAAAAACAGCATCTGATGATAATCTAGCTCCTCCTTCTGCTCGTTCCTTTGGAGGAGACGATGCTAAACTGGATTCTGTTACTCCAGAAAGGACTCAGAGTCTTGACAAGCTATCGATCTCTGGAGGCAGTGCGGAGACTTTACGCCAGCCAACTCCTGATATTAGCGACGACCCCAGCAGGTTCGAAAGCGCCAAGCAAAGGAAAACTACGTTGTTGGAAGGAATTAAGAAGTTCAACTTCAAACCGAAGCGGGTCAGTCCCATTCATTCGTCTTCTCTGGTTTAAAGCTTACACCTAGTTTACTCCAGGGTATCCAATTTCTGATTGAAAATGGATTTATACCCACGAAATCTCCTCAAGATATCGCCCAATTTCTTCTTACTACAGATGGACTGAGCAAGGCGATGATCGGCGAATATTTAGGTGATGGGTGAGTGTCTGATTATATAATTTTTACCGTCTGCTCATCTATTCTAGGGACGACGAAAACATTGCCACTATGCATGCATTTGTTGATATGCTCGAATTCAAGGATATTCCGTTCGTCGATGCTCTACGTCTATTCTTGCAATCATTCCGCCTACCCGGTGAAGCGCAGAAGATTGACCGCTTTATGTTGAAATTTGCCGAGAGATACATCGCAGGAAACGCGAAAACACCGTTTGCCAATGCTGGTAAGCGAATATTACTCTGCTCGCTGTTATTTCCGATGTGAACGTATATAGACACCGCATACGTGCTTGCGTACTCTGTGATCTTGTTGAACACGGATGCACACAATCCGCAAATCAAGAAACGCATGACTAAAGCGGACTTCCTCAAAAATAATCGTGGAATCAATGACGGTGCTGACCTTCCGGAGGAGTTATTGTCATCAATTTTCGATGAAATAGTGAATAATGAGATTAGAATGAAGGATGAGGTTGAATCTGGTCTTAGTGTTATTGCTACAGGTCCTGGAATAGCCGGCGCACTAGCTAGCGTTGGAAGAGATTTGCAGAAGGAAGCATATGTGATGCAGTCAAACGGGATGGCCACCAAGACAGAGGTACGTAGCCCCGTTTCTCTTGCATTGCTCTAGCTGAACTCCATTTCCTCAAGGCACTGTTTAGGACCATGATGAGATCTCAACGGAAGGGATCTAAAGATGGCAACCAGTTCTTCAGTGCATCTCATTTCGTTCACGTTCGACCTATGTTTGAAGTTGCATGGATCCCGTTCTTGGCTGGTCTATCGGGTCCACTTCAAGACACCGATGACCTTGAAGTCGTGGAGCTTTGCCTAGATGGCTTTAAGAATGCCATTCGCATTGTTTGCTTTTTCGATCTGGAACTGCAGCGAAATGCATTCGTGACAACACTTGCAAAATTCACATTCTTGAACAACCTGGGGGAAATGAAAACGAAGAACATGGATGCAATCAAAGCACTGCTCGACGTTGCTGTCACCGAAGGGAACAACCTAAAGGGATCATGGCATGAGGTTCTTACATGTGTAAGCCAGTTGGAACATATGCAATTAATCAGCAATGGTGTCGAACTGTCAGACTCTGGACGGAAAGGGTGAGTTCGGAGCTCTTTTCAACAGCATTTTGCTCATTTTCAATCCCACAGACGCATGCGAAAGTTGCCTACAGAGGAGCTGGCAAACGAAAGTCGATCAACGCATATTACGGTGGCGGCTGACATGGTCTTTTCCCTAAGTCATTACTTATCAGGGGTATGTACTGGCGTTCTACGTGTGGAAACTCGCTGACCTATCTATGAAGACTGCTATCGTTGACTTTGTTCAAGCACTCTGTGATGTGTCGTGGGAGGAAATCCAGTCATCTGGGTTGTCTCAGCATCCTCGGTTATTCAGCCTACAGAAATTGGTGGAAATCGCGTACTATAACATGAATCGTATCCGTCTTGAATGGTCGAACTTGTGGGATATTCTGGGAGAGCATTTCAATCAAGTGAGTGATCACTTTCAGCCTTATTTGTCATTTCTGAGTTTTTTTTTGTAGGTTTGCTGTCATAACAATCCTCATGTTGGGTTTTTCGCGTTAGACTCTCTCCGTCAGCTAGCTATGCGGTTTTTAGAGAAGGAAGAATTATCCCATTTCAAGTTTCAGAAAGATTTTCTGAAGCCGTTTGAATATACCATGGTACATAATCAGAACCCGGAGATTCGTGAAATGGTGTGTTGTTCTACTTCTCGACCATTGTGGAACTAACGAAGCAGTTTATTAGGTTCTTCAATGCCTACAACAAATGGTCCAAGCTCGAGTGCAAAATATGCGGTCTGGATGGCGGACCATGTTTGGAGTTTTCTCTGCAGCATCGAAGGTCTTAACAGGTAACTTTGATCTATTGTGGAAGTCTGTATTCTTCTTACCTTATGACGTTGCAGAACGAGTAGCGAACTCTGCGTTCGAAATCGTAACGAGATTGAACAAGGAACATTTCCCGGCCATTGTTCGTTATGGCGCATTTGCTGACCTCACTGTTTGCATTACGGAGTTCTGCAAAGTCAGCAAATACCAGAAGATTAGTCTGTTGGCCATAGCTATGCTTCGTGGTGTTATACCAGTGATGCTTGACTGTCCCGAATGCTCATTCACGAAGGAGAAGGAGGGCAATACCCCAGACCAACCCACTGATGATGTCATGATCAGATACTGGTTCCCAGTCTTATTTGGCTTTTATGATATTATCATGAACGGCGAAGACTTGGAAGTTAGGCGTTTGTATGTATTTCTAATTCCTTCGTATCTCTCCTGTACTTAACGCGGTCTTCAGGGCTCTTGACTCTCTTTTCACGACACTCAAAACGTACGGACGGACCTATCCTGTAGACTTCTGGGATACCGTCTGTCAAGAACTACTTTTCCCGATCTTTGCAGTTTTAAAGTCTAGTCAAGACCTGTCGCGATTCAGCACACAAGAGGACATGAGCGTTTGGTTGTCTACAACGATGATCCAAGCCCTTCGCGACCTTATTGATCTATATACCTTTTATTTCGACATTTTGGAACGATTCCTTGATGGTTTATTAGACTTGCTATGTGTTTGTATCTGTCAAGGTAGGATTTAAGTGGCATTCTGGCTTCTATTTACTCATATTTCTTCATAGAAAATGACACGTTGGCTCGCATTGGAACGTCTTGCTTGCAACAGCTCTTGGAAAATAATGTCAATAAACTCAGTAAAGCACGCTGGGATCGAGTGACGACAACATTTTTACGGTTATTCCGAACAACCACACCTCATCAACTCTTTGACGAAAGTTTACGCATTGAAATTGATGGAAATCCCTCGGAACCTGCGGATGCAGGAGGTATGGAGTGCACTGGTATCCCCAGTTTCGCGAGCTTTCTGACACTACTTTTATTAGAATCCAATGGCACGACGATCCTACCGGCTCCGCTTTCTCCACATAGCGAGCAACCGCGAACGGATGTGAAGCCATCACTCAGTGAACGCCGGCGGATCTTCAAACAGATCATCGTAAAATGCGTTCTTCAGTTATTGCTCATTGAGACGACCAATGACCTGCTGCGAAACAACGATGTCTACAATACGATACCACCTGATCAACTATTGCGGTTGATGGGAGTTCTTGACCATAGTTATCAATTTGCGCGGATGTTCAATGAAGACAAGGAGCTTCGTACAGGGCTGTGGAAAGTCGGTAAGTAAAGCAGTGAAATGTAGTGACGTTGGTTCTAATCTACTTCTAGGATTTATGAAGCACTTGCCCAATCTCTTGAAACAAGAATCGAGTAGTGCATCCACTTTGGTTCATGTTTTATTGCGGATGTATTATGATGCACGACCCGACCATCAGACTGCTCGTCCTCAAATTGCCGACCGTTTGTTGCCGTGCGTATAACTTCGTTGCCAGCATATCCATGCGCTAACTTGTATTGCAGACTTGGCCTGGGTGTTCTTCAAGATTACAACAAGCTGCGACCAGATAGTCAAGCTAAAAATATTATTGCATGGACGCCCGTCGTGGCTGAGATTCTGGATGGATTCTCTCGGTTCGATGATAAAGCAGTAAGTAGTATTCTGAAGTTCTGTATAACGCAGCCTAATTTGCTTTTGTTGCAGTTCGTGAGGTTCTTATCCGCGATTTACCCCTTGGCTACAGAGCTTCTATCGCGAGACACGCCAGCAGAAATTCGACAGCCTCTAAAAGCCTATTTCCAGCGAGTAGGGTATACACAGGGCATAATAGATCTCCCCCCTTCATGACATGAGCATTGTATTATATTTATTTAATCGCTGTATGGCTATCCAGGGATAATGCAAATAATTGAGAAACAAATTGGATCAGTGGTTAATGCTGGTATCCTGTATATCCGTAAGATTGACCCCATCCTGTTGCCTGAGGAACTAATGCTGAACAACACCACCTCGTCAATACAAAGCACTTTGAATGAAAGGTGAAAAGCACATACTATTGCCTCGGAGTGCATCGTATTTTCCTGCCAGCCGCATCAGTTTGAGAGTTGTTTAGATGTATATTCATAAATCAGAAACTGACCTGAAGCTTGAGCAGCTGAACTATCATTCTCAGCTGCAAAGGTGCCTGATTTCATCTGTGCGAATACGTTGACTGGATTCGTGCTATTGGAGGCCGCTGATGTGGATTGAGGAAGCGGTGGGACAGGAGGGATGGATGGAGCCGAGGAAAACCCATTCCCGAAAGGAGATTGGTTCATACCGGGATTAAAGCCAGTAACATCTGCAAAGGCAAAGTTAATTAATCATGCCCATAACAAATACGAAATAACTCACGACTTTGAACCGGGGAGAACGCACTGGGATTCTGAAATGGGGAGACATTATAACCCGAGAATGGCATGCCAGTTGGCTGCGACATCATTGGCTGCTGGGGCATGCCAGTGGGTTGCGACATCAAAGACTGCTGGGGCATTCCAGTAGGCTGCGAAGATAAGAATGATGGAGGCGACAACTGAGACTGGAAAGGAGACCCCGTGTTTGCGGGAGCCCTGGTGGGGACGAAGCTGTTGAAACCTGTCTGCGTCGGGATCAAAGGCTGCAACAGGCCCTGGTTGGCTGGAACCGGAGCAAACGGACCTCGCGGACCGTTGTAGGGTTGGGGGGAAGGCTGAGGGACAAAGCCCGTCGGCTGTGCTTGAAGGTGACCCATGGGCACTGGGGAAGAACCCATCCCGAGACCGGCGCGATAGCTGGCAGGAGAAGGTGCAAGAGCGGGCGGGGTAGGTGCAGGAGGATTTGAAGGAGTTGCATTCTGTCGCATTGTGGAAAGAGCCGCAAGTTGTTCGAAGATGTCCCTCTCAGTAGTATTTGCCAGCGATCTAGAGGCGGAAGTGGGTTGAGAAGGTTGCGCAGCGGGAGCGGATGATGTTGGGGTGGGCTGTGGTACAGGCTGGGGCGCTGCTACAACAGGAGGCGCTGCAAGTGCAGGTGCAGTCGAGGGAGGAGGCGCTGACGGTGCACGGGCAGCTGCAGCAGGGGGAGTGCTGGATACGGGCTTCGTTGAGCTTGGTCGGATCGTCCAAGCATCATCTCCAAAGCCGCTCGGCGTGGTAGTGGCCGCCGCAGAACTCGCTCGAGGCGGCGACTGTGCCGATGCGGAAGCTGGGCGAGCATTGATGGAACTCATCGCCTGCGGTGAGCTAGTCCGTTGAATCTCGTCTGACGCGGTCGATATCGCATTCAGATCCACGTTGGATGGCGGCGTACTCTTGCTGGGCTGAGGACGACCACGCCTGGGGTTCTTAAGGACGCCACCAGGTCCAGCGAACAAGTTCGGAGCCGGGCTCCTCGAGGCGCTAGAGCGTCCTCCATTCTCCTGCGACTGCAATTGCCGTGCAAGCTCCTCATCCCGGTGCATCTGCTGCTCAAGATGTGAGCTCGGCTTATTAAGATTATCACTCGGCTTCCTCTGCTCGATCGCCTTCGTCACACGGATGATATCACCTTCCCTCAAGCCGAGCGAGCGCATAGTCGCATCAGTAATATCGGGCAGGATGGTCTCGTCAATCTTGTCTCGTTCGAAGGAAGCAGCATAGCGCGTACAGTCGTCCAAATCGCATCCTGCGGATAAGAAGAAATCGAACCAGTCGATCTTGGGTGCCTTCTTCGCAGGAGGGGCAGCCTTTGGGGTGGAGGCACCGGGATGAGCAAGCGCAAGAGGTACATCATCATCGGATACCCCCCGCGTCGCCGTGGGCGCTGAACGTGATTTCCGGCTCAGCAGCTTCTCGACGTAGCGCATGTCTTCAACGGACATCTTCTCCGCAGGCACTTCCACAGTCACGCCATTGACCTTGTGGAGCCTGAGTTTCCCATTTGTGAAGCCCAAGAGAGCTGCTTCGACGCGGAATTGACCACTGCGATCGTGCCAGATACGTATCTTCTCGGGGGGAGGGCCTGTGTGTTTGGGATGATTAGCAGTGTCAAGAATAAATAAACCATCTGCAGCTCACGGGTATTCTCTGTAGAACCTCTGCTTGAGCTAGATGCTCGCGGGCTCCTGGGCGCGGGCTCAGCAGGAGAGCTATTAAGCAATGAATGAGCATTCTGTAATAAATTTGACCCGTGTCGTTGACGTACGTTGCTGGAGGGGGAGAAACCCTGGCAGCGGCAGCGGCAGCAGCGTCTTTTCGCCTCTTCCGCTCGGCCTCGGCAGCAACAGCAGCGTCTTTGGCTCTCTTCTGCGCTTCTGCTTTCTTGCGCAGCTTCTCGGCTTTCTGTCGTTCCTCTTCCTCTTCCTGGCGAAGGCGCTCTGCCTCTTCTTGTTCAGCTGCCTCTTGTGCAGCACGTGCTTCGCTATCATCTTGCTCCTCTTCTTCTGGCTCCTCTTCGACGTGTTGGGCGCGTGGCGAGGGAGTAGGATGTACAGAAGTGGTAGTGGTAGTGGTAGTGGCAGACATCTAGTGATCTAGAGTCAGCGACATTTATAATACAACGAAAGATTCGCTTACCTCGAGGTAAGATGCGGGGACTACACCTTCTGCACCATCTGAGTTTCGGCACTTCCACCACTCGTCATCCTCGTTCTCAAGTACCGTCAACTGCTCGCCCTGTGCAACGGAGAGCTCGTCCTCGCCATCGGCCGGGAAATCATACAACGCGACGGCAACATTACCTCCCCCGGCTGCTGAGCCATTGCCGCGACCATTGGGAGCCGGAGCTACCTCCGGCTCAGGCTCGGGTTCTTCTTCTTCCTCGCTCTCGTGGTCGCGCGTGGGTATGATTACCGGAGATGCGGGAGAGAAGTGGACGCTTGCTTTCTTCGGAGACGTCGCAAGCGGTGGAGGGAGCGAGCGGGTGGCATCGGCATCAGAAGTGTCAGCAGAAGCGGATGGAGCAGAGAAGGCTTTGGACGACTCTAGCTTCGCTACTATCGCTTCGGCGTTGTCTTTCGAACCAGCATGGAAGTGGAGAGAGTTGGGAGATGAGCCGCCAATGTCGATGCGGACGTGCTTGGACTTTTCGATAGATGCATCAGAAACGTCCGCAGTCTGCCATTTCTGTACAGGCGTCTGTAAAGGAATTTTAGGCGTATGTTGAATGCATGTAGAATAGACCGAGATATACCTTGTCTGATTCACTGGCAAAGAAGACGGCACCGTTGCCGATGCCGAGCGTTCCCTTCTTCTTCTTTCCTTTCTTATCGATCTCTGAAACGGACCAGGTCTTGATATCGTCCGCAGTGACTTTGCTTGATGCAACCATATCCGCAGGATCAACATAGGCGGGTCGAGGAGGCTAAGTGGTAATGAGCAAGGCAATGCAATGGGCAGTACTGAACTGAACTCACGGAGTCCGGAACTACGATATGATTAGCAGTGGAAGCCGAGGGCTCGTCTTCGGTGGTTGCTTCAACGTAGTTGCCGGGGACGTAGCCTGCCTTCTCCTCTGTCTGGCTTTGGACGAGGAGCCAGTCTTCTTCAGTGTCGAACACGAGAAGGACTTCATCCTCCTTGACGGAGAGTTCGCCGGGTGCAGCGGCTTCGTAGTCGTACTGGACTTTGACGACAGAGGTGTGGTTTGCCTAGGACGGGGAATGCGGTCAGCATGAGGCTCTGATGACGGAGGCGGGGTGGAGTGAGGCACCTGTTCGACATAGGCGGCAGGAACGAGGCCGACGGCGGTCTCTGCTTCTTGGGTGTCGCCCTTGACCTTGACTTTCCACCAGCTGGTGCGGGGTCAGGTTGTGCGGGGGAAACAGGGGCAGCGGACGTACTCATCATCAACCCGTTCGAGGAGAAGCAGGAGCTGGTCCTCCTTAACGGGGATCTCGTCGTCAGACTGGGGCTCGTAGTCGTACGAGGCCTTGAGGACGGCGAGGTACTGCTCAGGGTCGCCTGTGGCCATGGGGGTGAGATGGAGCGGGAGGGAGGGCAAGGAGGGAGTGAGTAGGGTGCGGGGGGCTTGATTGCAGTGAGCGGATAAGCGACACGGGCAAATAAGAATCAAACACCGGCGGCGATGTCACCCAGCCCATCATGCAGACTCGCTGCGGTGTCCAGTAATTATCATAACTGTCATAATTCCTGCATACAGCTGTGTATTCGATGCGTGAATATAGCGAGTACATATCCATACGGCTCCGCTGGAGTCCATGCAAGAGTCATAAAAATTTCGAGACTGATGCTGTAGATTATAAACATTGTAGATCGGTGCTCCTTCCTTCCATCCACCTCGATCTCTCCTCCAGGCATGAGCAAGCTCAACGCATCCGCCTTTGAATTTGTCCCAGGCAGAGGCTTCGTGGCCTCCTCTCAGCCTGCCGTCCCTCCGCCCCCGCCAATAGAGCGCCCCGAGCAGCTCGAGGCTCCTCGTCCCGCCCCGACCATCTCCCTCAACATCGGCGGCGCCAAGCCCCCGCCCGCCCCTGCACCCGCCCCCGTCGTTGCTGCTCCCGTCCCTGCTCCGGCCCAGGAGCCCAAGCCTGCCGCCCCAAAAGCAGCAACACCGAAGCCAGCGACCGCCATCAAGGCAGATACCCCCGCACCCTCAGGAAACTCCTCATCTAAAACATTTACCACTGAAAAATCAAAAACGGATACCAATGCCATCGCGCAGGAAGTCAAGGCTGTCGCCGATCAAGCTGTTCTTGAGGATCTCTTTGGAACATGTATGTCCTGTAATCAGCCCCGATCTCTCAGCTTGTACAGGCTAAATCATTTCTCCTCACAGTGAAGGAGCATCTTAATATCGTCTTCATCGGCCATGTCGACGCCGGGAAGAGCACAATGGGTGGGAATCTCCTCTATCTCACGGGAATGGTCGACAAACGCACAATGGAAAAGTTCGAACGCGAGGCAAAGGAGGCCGGTCGTGAGTCCTGGTATCTCAGCTGGGCCCTTGACTCCACACCACAGGAGCGCTCCAAGGGTAAGACCGTAGAAGTCGGTCGCGCGTACTTCGAGACAGATTCCCGCCGCTACACCATCCTCGATGCACCCGGTCACAAGACCTTTGTCCCCTCCATGATCTCAGGCGCTGCCCAGGCAGACGTCGCCATTCTCGTCATCTCTGCTCGCAAGGGTGAATTCGAAACCGGGTTCGAGAAGGGCGGGCAGACGCGCGAGCATATCATGCTCGTCAAGACTGCCGGTGTTTCCAAGGTGGTGGTGGTCATCAACAAGATGGACGACACCACCGTCAATTGGGAAAAGTCTCGCTATGACGAAATTAAAGATAAATTAACACCGTTTGTCAGAATGGCAGGCTTCAACCCCAAGACCGACGTGACCTTTATTCCTGTGTCTGCCTATACCGGTGTGAATCTCAAGGATCGTGTGTCCAAGTCCATTTGCTCATGGTATAAGTAAGTAATCGAGTCACCTTCTTGTCTCTCCCGTCCTTATCAGGTACGACAGCGGTCCCTCGTTCTTGGAGCACGTCGACCATATGCCCATGGTGGACCGGAAGATCAACGCCCCCCTCATGATGCCCATCTCGGAGAAATACAAAGACATGGGCACCATCATCGTCGGCAAGGTCGAGTCCGGCCACCTGCGCAAGGGCGAAACCCTTATTCTCATGCCGAACAAGGTCTCTGTGGAGGTTGCGGCCATCTACAACGAAATGGAAGAAGAAGCAGACAGAGCGCTGTGCGGCGACAACGTGCGCATTCGTCTGCGCGGCGTCGAGGACGAGGACATCAGCCCTGGCTTCGTGCTCACGAGTCCGTCGAAGCCCATTCATGCGGTGAGGCAGTTTGAGGCGCAACTGGCTATTCTGGAACATAAAAGCATCATTTGTGCGGGCTATTCGGCTGTAATGCACATCCATACCCTCGCTGAGGAAGTGACATTGCCTGTACGTAAAATCTCATTTGACTGGGGACGATTTCTGAACGCTTGAATTAGGCTCTTCTTCATTACTTTGACAAGGCTACTGGGCGTAAGTCAAAAAAACCGCCTCAGTTTGCCAAGAGAGGTCAGAGCCACTTTATGGCGTTTTTCTCTAACTTGTAAACTCATGCAGAATTATTCAGGTCAAAAGATCGTTGCGCTGGTTGAGACAACTGCGCCAGTTTGCGTGGAGCGGTTCACTGACTATCCTCAACTTGGCCGCTTTACACTCCGAGATGAGGGTTAGTGCGTATGTCTACAATGCGTTTACATTTTCTAATTGCACTTTTTACAGGGAGAACTATTGCTATTGGAAAGGTACAACAGATGATCCCTTCTACTCATCTACTCGCTAATAACTCCTCTTAGATTACGAAGCTCATTGAAGGGTCCATCGAAGAGGTTGCCGAGGGCATGAACAACCTTTCCGTCGCAGGCGGAGCCGCTTAAGCGGATTTTTAGTCTGCATCCACCTTGCTAGGCTGTGTATTAGTTCACGATTATGCCAGTATAGGGTAAGCTGTACTCGAGACAGCCCCTTCCAGAGCAGAAGTAAACCCTTTGTTGTAATACGAGTAGATGTATGGAACTACTGACATGAATAGAAGGTGAGCTTTGTGTAAGAGATGGCAGTACTTAGATGAAATAGTGTAGTCACCTACAACAGAATGCATGCGAACGAGCATTTGGACCCGGGCCGGATCTCGGGCCGGGGCTAAGACGCGTCGCTGACAGAGACAATCGACTTCAATTCCTCTTACCACTCCCGCCGATGACATCTTGCATTTCAAGTATCATCTTCGAAACAACGTCTTATGAATCCAAACCATGAGCTCCAATCCCGCTTCCCAAGAACTCGCTTCTGCTCTCGCTAATGGCTCTTGCCTTCTCGATTCCACCAATTCCACCACACCCGCTCCAGATTTGAAAGCCGTCCTGGAGAGCCGACTACTCACATACTTTGCACGTCAGCAGAAAGATGGCGGACTCAGCGGGAAATCGTTGACTTTGGAAGAAGTGGAGCTAATCACGGCTACTGAGGCGCTGACTGTTGTTGAAAGAGTGCAGAAAGTTCTGGGTGCGGAGGTGGAGGTGGAAGAAAAGACTGGGACACCTAACAGCATTCCTGCCATTGGGACGCGAGACCTGGCCCAGTTGCGTACATTGATTTCTATGGTGTTCAAGTGGGCAGTTGAGCCTCTTCTGTCGAATGTAATTGAAGCATGGCCAAGCAAGTCGTCACCGATGCCCAGTAGAGATGCAAGGGTAATCGACTTAACGACAGCTCCTGAAGACTACAAACACCTTTCAGCCATAGTCTTTCGACTATTTTCTCTCCTATTCCCAAGCGGAATCCACTCGGCCCTGCCACAAACTTTGATTACCACCACAATCCTGAATCGTCATGTTACAGACATCTTGCGCCCTGCTATTCCACTGGGCTGGCTGCCAAAGTCTCTCTCTTCTGAATCCATGCCAACGATAGATGAAATTCGACCTTTGGCTATGCGGCTGCTGGCAATGTATGTTTTGTACACAATATCTATCTTTCTTCGCTGATAGATATGCCCATTATTGAGTCTGCCTCCTTCACAGACCATAGCGTCTCTTGGGATCATATTATCCGTAACTCCGTGCCCCATTCATGTCTATAAAGCATGTACGTCCCTTCTGAGCCGCCAACTACTCAGACCAGATGGAGTGCGCGGCCTCTGCGAGGCTATCTTTGGTCAAGAGGAAAATTCAGGTAGCGAGATACCGATAACTAAACTTGAGCACGTCGCGCAGCTTCTTACCACCGTGCCTGCTGGTATGAAGCCTCAGGTATGTGACTCCCAAAATGTCCTCAGATTTGATACTTATTAAATGTTACAGGAATATTTCGAGACTATCGTCCCGAAGATCATAGCAATGCTCTCGGATAAATTTCCGGAAGCGTACAGAAGAGCAGCTGCATTTGCTACATCTCGGATGTTAGCTTCTGATCAGGCACACTCTCAACAAGAACTCGCATCTGCTACCGTTTTCGACATCCTCCACAAACCCTTCCTTCAGATAACACGGGATGGTAGTGATCTTATTGAAGATGATTCATCTGTCGCCGCTTCATCAGCAAAATCACTGGCTCCTTCAATGGCATTATCAAGCATTATCACAGTCGTCTCCAATACCGACCCATCTCCAGTATTCATCTCCCGCCTCTTGTCGCCGATCGTTCCTGTCCTATACTCCTTGTTATACCACTTAGACAAGAACAAAACATCAGATCCAATGTTGAAAGAATCTCTGCACGGGATTCTCAGGACATGGGGCAAGATTATCGAGACATCCGAAGGCATCGAGATCATATGGTCCATCCCGCATGAAAGTGCAGGTGGAAAATGGAAGATTGGTATCGGAGGTAATTTTTACAGGATAGAGGTGTAAGTTAGCTTTCACAGGTTTGCCGGAGGATTTGTTAAGTTTCGCATGTAGGTCGGAACAGCAACCTTCGCTTTCATTTTTGACTCCCGATGACCTCAAGAAGAAAGAAGCTGAAGATGAACCCGACTTGGACACAAATTTATTCGATTTGTACCCTGATCCTGGCCATTTCGTGCGGTTCTTGAAGTCCATCGACCGTGGCGACATCTCTTCCGCTATCTTTGTCAAGTTGCTGGAGGTTTATCGTGACATGAAGTCCCAAGAGGAAGACTCAATGCAGTAAGCAGCTAGTCATTTTTTACGCACTTTATTAACAAACAGGGAGGCTAGGATTTTACTGTTTCTTCAAATAATCATGCAAATGCAGAACCAGCTATCGGAAGGAACGACTTCGAATGTCCTGCGGAATCCCATACACATCCTATCCTTCATCAAGCATGTTCTTGAATCTGCGAGTGCTGCCCCACAATATAGCAGGCGACATCCATCTGAAAACATTCATTTGAACTTAAATGACTTGCGAATGGAGCCTGAAGCTGAACTGGACGACATGCCTGACGAAGGTGATAGTGACGATGACATGCCTGATTCAGAGGTCATCCGGCCGGACGATGAAATGATAGAAACCGCTGTTAATCTCTTACTTTCAGTTCTCGAAGGTGTGTAGGCTCTCTGAATAATTTTAGTGGTCGCTTTCTCATTTTTGCAGCTGATGAGAACTTATCTGCTCGGACACAACCTATCCTGAATGAAGTATTTTCCCTTTTGGAACCTCTTTCTCGCGAAGGGTCTGCCTCAATAAGACCCCTTGCTCGCGAAGCAAGGATGGTCATAACTGCCCGATTGGCGTCTACTTCCAAAGAAGGGAGGAAATCTTCAGGAACCAGCGAAGAAGAAGACGCACAGGAAATTTATCAAAAAGCTTTGAAATTATTACAAGACCCAATCCTTCCTGTCCGTGCTCACGGCCTTTTACTTCTTCGACAATTGGTCACTTCTCCCTCAAGAAGAGATGCTAAGGATCCAAAACTGGTGGACCCAGCCCTGATTCCGGCGATCCTCTCGATATTCCTGCAGTCTGCGCAGGATGATGACTCATACATATTCCTGAATGCTGTCCAGGGCCTTGCTGCTATGGTCGACAGGTTTGGGAAGGATGTTCTCAAAGGTCTGGTCCAGCAGTATGGAAGGGGCTTAGACGGCCTCGGTGCCACAACTCTTAATCATCAGGACATCGACGTTCGAACTCGAGTCGGCGAAGCATTAAGTACAGTCATAAAACGTTGTGGTGATGCTCTCGGAATATACGGTACGAGTGAAAGATCGATGCTCCTGGGTAAGGACTAAAGCTTCCAAATAGTAGATACCCTGGTTCCGCCGCTCTTTAAGGTCATCCGAAATCCCAATATCCCGACTACGTTACGGACATCATCCCTTTCTCTGTTGGCCGATTGCGTCAATACCAGCTTTTTTGCAGTTCTTCCGTATGTTGAGGATCTCGCAGAAGCCATGATCGACCTTCTGCAAATTGAAGGCGCCCGAACCAAAGAAAGGGATACTTCTCATCCTACTCCCAACGCAGAGGAGCCCGCTGAGGTGATACCAGTCCCCACCATGGACTCCCAGCCGACATCCACAAACTCAAAATTCCCTCCTTTCCGTCGTGCTGCCCTTCATTTTCTGACGCTGCTGATACTGGAAACGACGAAACAAGTTTACGCTTCAACATCTGGGGCATCGGCATCGCCCCTATCGAATTCATTGCTCAACAGAATGAGGATTATACTTGGATATGTGGCATCCACAGATGAAGACAATGTAGTCAGAGTGATGGCACGAGAAGCCAAAGAAGGCTTAACGCAACTTCAAAATGCGATAATGGGATGGTGAGGTTTGCAACACAACGAAATTATATTGTTAAACTACTTGTATACTTGCAAATATCTACCCCGTATCTGTCTCAGGCATTGTAATCTTGGAACACCTGGGTCAATAGAAGGGTATTATTAATATAGGTTCCATGTTGCATATTTGCATAGCAGATCCAGAAGTGGGCACAAGTTCAATGATCTGCAATGGAGGAACCATTCGTGTCGTTATTCCATCTCAGCATACAGTGTCGCGATTAGGCATTAGAGGATAGATTAGTATTTCCCACCACACGACTAATTTCATCGACGCGCCGTCTAAAGTTTTGCCATTTTGGACTTCCTACAAGGAGGAAAGGGGACACATCGCTACTCGTACCGCTCATGGTATCACCTAATTTTAAGAAAGGATTGGAAATTGCAGAGTAGTAGGCCATATGGAGAGCTTTGAAGATCTAAACAATTCTATAAGATTAACGAACAACAACAGGAAGAATCATGTGGCGTACCATTGCCACCTCAACATCTCTAACCACTGAATCCGACAGTGCTAATGCGAGAACAATCTTGACCTTTAGGGGTGTAATGTAACCATAGACCGCTACATCCTCCATGGAATACAGAAGCCCTAAGTAGCAGTCGGTGGACTTTGCTCCAGAATTGACTGCAATGATAGTTAGACGTGTAACCGACGAACATGATGAAAAGAAACAGATGAACCTCGCTCTTCAATCACATCCAGGCTGGTATGCGCAATGTAATGATATTTTATCGCTTGATCATCCTGATTTGAGAATGTGCGAACTAGAATAGGATGGTTCTGAGGAGAAATGAAGGCGACTGCATTTAAACGGAGGCTGGGAGGCATTTCAACTGATGAATACCGGCAAGAGCTCCAGATTTCACGACTTGCATTTATGTGGTGTTATTTTGCTTTGGCTTCTGATTGTTTTCCAACGCAATTGGAATCAAATAGTTTTCTCTCAACTTGGAAACATTCAATGTCTGGTCCATTCACAGCACCGACCTCCTGTAATTACTCCCAGAATTTCAAGTCAAGCAGAGGCAGGCTCCATTTTATACTTCTACTCTGTTTAAATCACAATGTATAAGTCTATATATGTACGGATTATTAAATGTTATTAACCGAAAGACATGATTGTTAAATTCTTCTTAACCTACGAATTATGCCTTTCCCGCCGTGAGAGCCTGAAATTAATGGTTGATCTTCAACCCGTGTCACCGATAACATCCTTAAGCTTACATACCTTCTTCGTGATTTCGAAGATCCTCCTTTGCCCAGCAAAGAGAATAGCAGCGGTAAGAACACTTTGAACAATCTTGCTTTCAATCCCTCTATACAGCCCTGCAACACCTTCTTCCTTCACGATTGTCAAGAGTCCATCCAGAGATGACTTATATTTCAATGCTACCGACGAGCCCGCCTGCAGCCGGCTCTTCACAACGCTATTGGTAGTAAAGGATGAGTACAGCGAGATAAGTGGCACAGCGAATGCACGAACATGTATGGATATGTCGCACTCGTCGCCACTACATAACCCGTTAGACTTTCCAGCGAGAAACAACAAACAGATTTTCAACATACCAAGCTTGGAAAAGGCCCCTAGGAAAAAGAAGTCCCAGTCACTGAGGATGGCGATGGCAGCGGTGGCTCCTCCTGCAGCGCGTAGTTTACTTGTACGGCGTGCAATGAGGAGATTCTTCAACTGTTCGAAAACAGTATATTGGAGAACAGGATTAATAACAAGGACCAATGCAGGGCCAATTCCACGCCAGAAGGCACTGTCGACGTGGCCTTGTAAGCGGAAGAGTATGATATGATGAAATAGAAAAAACTCACCCAATACCATCCTTTGCAAGAATATTCCGAACCGTCTCAAAGAAGCCTAGCTTCTTCACTACAGCTGGTTGTGATCCGTCAGTGCCCAATGTCCGAACAGCCTGAGAGGTTTGCACAACCCAGATAGGATTGCTAATGATTGTAGTTGCAGAACCTAATATAGCACTGAAACAGTGTCCTTCAACCGCAGATTAATAGAAGGCGAACCCGCTATCATTCCTGTCAGGATGGACTCGAGAGTGCTAAGCGCTTTGCCGCCAGTTCTTGAGCGAAGGATGATTTCGCGAGAGCGTTCATAAAAGTAGTAATATACTCTGGAAGCAAGTTAGAAATATCGAGAGGAAGAGCGTAATGCAATGGTACTCGCCCGTTTGTGACAGCAATTCCCAACAAACTTGAGCTCAGACCACTGTATAACCCTAACGCCCCTTCCCTCTTTATGATATCAAGAACAGCTTGGTAAGTGGACTGCGCATTATTGCTCGGAAATAAGGTGTCTGTGAAGAGTTACAACGGGCAAACGGTGCTGACCTTGCGCTCGGTTTTGGTCTCAACGGCAGCACGGGTAGATAGGAAAATGAGTGGACTGCCATAGAATTTGCAGGATGAGTTCACCGGTACACCTAGATGGAATACTGAATGTGCTTACTAGGTCGCAGACATCGCGACGATTCCCCCAGCTGCACCTGCTGCGGCATGAATGGTGGAGTCGTTCATTTTTGCAGTTTCGCGATAGAAGAGACGGTAGAAGACAAGTTGGATGTTAGATGGTGCGTAGGGTAAAGAAGTGGGGAACTGGCAAAGACTTTGCCGGTAAGCGGCGTTGACAGGAGCTACATTTATGTGAGGAGGTCATCGGGTTAGGGATGCGAGTCGCGTTACTTGTAATCACATGTTCTGTCTTCGTCCTTATATAACTACATACGCTACAAGTTATAACCGCGAACCGACCTACCAATTAGCATGCAAGGGCCTACGGAACGGAATACACATGTTCCAGCGAGTGCTGAACCAAGTCGTTGTGTTGTCATTGCGTTAATCGCAATCGCCACTAGCTAGGACAACTATCAGCAATCTTCAAATTCACATTGCCAATAATAACACGCATGACCATGTACAATGGACCATTATCACTAAAACAGATACCATGACGATGGGTCCAGGTCAAATGCTAAATGAACAGTGATATTGCACATATAACTCAAGTGTCATGACTCAATGATACTCCCTGAGGTCTGTAGTTGCTTCAGCATCTTCTTCATTTCATCCACATCTTTCTGGAATCCGTTGGAGCTCCCACTGGTGTCGGCCTTCTGTCCACCATATCCTCCACCATCCGGAGCAGTCTGTTTTCCGTCATCCTTGCTCAGCCAGTCATCTAGCTGGGCTGCAATGGAGTTGGCTTTCAGCCTGAAATGAGTACGGATAATTTCTCCAAATGGTTCAGGTGGATTTTGCAGGTTTCCTAGCATCTATAGATAATGCAGAGTCAAAATAAAGTAACCCATGAATATAGTACGGAGTATTTACTGCGGTCTTCACAACCATTCTGCGGATATTTGCTGAATCTGCACATATTCATCAGTAGCTGAAGTAAGGCTAATAGATCGTAACGATCTCACAGGCGCGAGATTGAGGGGTCCCTCCACTAGATGCCCATCCTGGCTCATTCAAATATGGCTCTTCGCACAGAATCATAGATTGAATGGAGATGAGGACCTGCATAACGATCAGCCTCTTGCGTCTAAATACAGTTTGCCTACATGACGCTCACTTGAAGTAATGTCGATTTTCCAGAAACCCAGCCAGGGCCCGACCACGTACCCAGAAGGGATAAACAGACTTTTCCATCCTGTTAAAATATGGTTAACGATATCCACTGCCAATAAGTGAATTTACTGACAGCATAAAGATTCGGATTGAAACGGAATTTCCCGCCATTCGTCTGTGTGAAATTACCATGTGAGGATATAAATGCGAAAATGAAAATGTTCTGCAATACTAACAGTCATATATTTCACGCTTGGGGGAGACTGGTTATAGCTCGGTCCGAGGAAAATGTCAAAAAGGTAGCTATGATATATTGCTTTTAGTCGACCAGCAACAGTTGACTTCACGTGAGACTCACCATCCATTATAATATCTGCGGGAAAAAGCTTAGCAGAGCCGTTTCATAATCCAGAAGGAAATACATACGGCGTTCCCTCTGGCCCAGTAATGAGGGCTTTGATCACGTCCACACGCGTTTCGTCGACACGCAAAAAAATGGAGGAATCCCATGCAACAGGCAAATTTGTCGTGAGAATTGCAAGCTATGAAATAGTCGTTTTTAGACGTTGAACAAGGGAAAGTACGGCTCTAGCTTACTTCTTTGGCAATGGCAAGTGAACGCTTGGGTATATCCGAGTTAGCGAGCATGCGAGCTTCATTATTGTAATAGAACTTGTAATGAGGAGCAAGATCCTCTTCGTCTCCGTTGTTGGCCTGCGGGATAGAAAGGTCACAATATTCAAACCGTGACCTCGTAGCCCAATCCATATATGCCTTTCGAGCACTCTCGTCTGTATTGCCGGCATCAACGTGATATTTGGACGACGACGATGAGGTTATGATTTTCGGGAGAGATGTATGAAGTCTGTCAACAAAGGCATCACCCTTTGTCTCGCGCAAGGAGCGATCGATAGCGTTTACTGTGGCAAGAATACGCTGACAGAAGTGCAATAGCTTTTGGTTCTCCTCCGAGGTACTTTGAGTCGGTTTCTCCACTGCCTTACCCTTCATGTCCGAAGTCATGCGTTTCTGTTCCTCCGTTAGCTCTTCAGGTGGTGCATCGGGAACTTTGTTCCCTTCCAGGCCCTTTAGGGCTGCCTGCGCCTGGATGGCAATGCCTTCCAGCAGTTCTCTGGGACTCGCACTACCCTCATAAACGATGGTGCGTTCCCTTACTCCGGTAGCTTTATTTGAAGGTTTCTTTGTAGTGATGATCTTTGTAGAAGCTACCGACATAATGGGCATGGCCATCATACTCGCGAGGGCTTCGTGACTCGAAATAGTCTGCAAATCGCGACATCAATCTGAATCGTAGGACAACACAAGAAAAAATATTTACCTCAAGCCATTCCAATAACTCAAAGTACAGAACGTGTCTCTCTGACATGTCGGCCAGCGAATCATTCCTCAGCAGCGTACTACAGACATAGTTGAATCGCCGTCGAAGATGAGCCAGCGCCGTAGGGTGCACCATGTAATCACTCGTTCGGCCGCCACCTTTGCGATTGAGATTCGGAAGATACACTCGCACTGCTTCGAGGAGACGGCCGATTTTCTCGTCTTTCGTGCGTTGTGCAGCCTGCGCCTCTAGTTGTCCAGTGTGCTATGGCCGGTAAGTACGCAATATAAAAAGTAAAGTATAATACTTACATCCTCCTTCTGATCGCCGGCGTAACCAGTGCCTCCTTTGGCCCTCTTTCCTTGAGCACTTCCGGCGATACCGGAATAGTACATCTCATCATCGGCATCAACATCCGGAGCAGTGGGAACATTCGTCCTGCGTCGCTTCTTATTTCTCGCTGAATCGTCTTTGCTATCTGCTAATTCTTGCGTATTTTCTACGAATATATGCTCCAGCATTGATAGGCCAACACCCAGAATAACACCCTGGAGATTAGAGCAGTGGAAAAGAGGATCCTTAGAGGCTTTGTCTTTCTCTTCAGATATTGCCTCCCCGCACGCTAGACATAACTCAGAATGGCAACGTGGACATTTGCGGCGGACCGTCTTTCGTAGATTCTCGATATATGTGGTGAATTCCGGCTACTCGTTAGTTATCAGGAGACTGGGTAAAGCCCAAATCAATAAAGTGCTTACAAATAATGCAAAGAAATCGCTCTTCTTGCGAGTCGCAGAGCCCCCGCAGTCGTGCGGGCAGGGACAAAGAGGTTCAGATAACTGAGAGTAAAGTCCGAATAAGAAGCTCTGCTCTCCGCCTTCTGGACACCCCTTCATCCACTGTCCTTGAGTCATTAGCTTCACGCGTTCTTGTGTTTCCAGAATGGTAACGATTTCGGGCTCTTCTTCTACTTCAATGACCTCTTCCTTGCGTTCCTTCGAGAAAAAGATTCCTGCAGCAACCGATTGACAACTATCTCCATGAGTAACGCAGAGCAGTTCACCAACCTGCATATGGATCTACGTCTGAAATGCCTTTCCCAGTGTTTAATTTGCCGTCAAAGTCCGAATCATAATCGACATAATCGTCGACGTCTAGAGCTAGCCATTAGACTCACGTCAATGTTCATGAGTAATGTTCGCTCAAGTACCGTCTTCGTCTTCAGACCTGGCATCGGAATCCATCTCTTCGTCCTCTTCCGGTGTCTGAGGCGCAGGATTAACTTGTATTCGTTCATAGACTCAGAATGAAACATACGACTGGTCGAGCTACGCGCTTGACCTCACTTCCAGATGCCATCGGTACGTCCCCGTCTTCGTCCTGGATGTGATCGAACTTGCCCTCGAAGATGCTTTCTGCTGCTTGCATGACATCTTTGTATTGCCTTAGCGCCGCACGAGCTTGTGCCGGCGTGGCTCCCTAAATATCCACATCTATGATAAAGATTTACGATGCGGGGGGGCGAGGATATGGCCCACCATCTCAACAAGTTGCTGAACCTCATTCTTCATAACGTCAGCGCGTACTACACGCGTTGTTGTGGACTAGGCTATATTATGAGTAGATTGTGCGAGGCTTGGGACAAGAGTGTGAGTGTGGAAGTGAGTACAATGCCGGATTCAGAACATGTTAGCAAGTACTATAGCCGCTTACGTAACCGAGGAACCTGTTGTCTGCGGCTAACTTAAACAATATCACCCGCTGAGCTGACCCCAAGCGCCCCGCTGCTTCGAAGTTACTCGACCGTGGTCTGAAATATATATGATACATAGGATCCCTATGTACCACAGGTGTGTATGTACTGCACTGGGGGAATAAATAGGATAATACGCAATACCATCAATGAAGATGGCCACCGATAAAAAGTAGATAAAAAGACCATGAAACCACGTATGCAACATCTCTGGTAAAGGGAGCAATGATAGAAATAGATGAAGGATAGGAGGGAAGAGAGAACGCGAGTGACTTTGCGATACACATGGATAATTGTGATGTACAGTTTACAATCCCGCGGGGTTGGCTCCCGAATCATTCAAGCACGAAATACTTTGCAAGCACTAGATTCTCTTTCTTTAACTCTTATTGAAGGGCTTGACGCTGTCGCGATCAAATCCAAGAGGGTAAGAAGAGAGGTCACTGGTGAGAGCAAGGGTATCCAGGCTGGCCCGTTGGCGACCATTGAACGCTGAACGAGGGGGTTGATCAGCACTTGGTTCTGGATCAATCTGGAAGGGGAATGAGCCTAAGCCAGAAGACGCAGTAGAGAGCTGCGAGGCAGTAGATAGGCCTAATGTACGCCTATCTGGCGGCGGGGGAAGAGAGGCATCCAAGTAGCTGTCATTTCTGCTTTTGGATTCACCTCCGCTAAAGGTCTGCTGAGGCTGTGGAGAAGGAGGGGCAACCGAGAACGCATGCTGGGCGAGTGGAGAGCTTGGAGAAAAGGATTGCTGAGCTAGAGGAGAGACTGGGGGCGACCTAATAGGCCTGTCTGAGATAGGTGAGGGTGGAACGAAAGGGAAAGATTCTAGGATGGAGTCCGCACGCGTAGATGCTGCGGACATGACGGAGGACCCAGATACTCGTCTGTTGTTATCCAAACCTTGGGCCTGTGCCTGCGCCTGCGCATGCGCAAGTGCTCTTTGCTGCTGTTCGTGGAAGGTGCCTGCAGAACCACCCGTGGGAGGCGTTACCAGCCTCCCCATAGTTGTTCTAAATTGGGAGCGAGGTACCACACCACTGTTTGCCGGGGGACTCAGATTACTCAAGCCGACATTGACACGCGTCGCACTGCCAATGTCAATGACAGACCCTGCTTGGGTAAACATACTCGATGGGCGGCTGCTGATGTCATCTGAGCGCGCCCAGGGTAATTGAGAGCCTTCAGTGAAAGTAGATTCGTGTCCAAGTCGCGCCGCCGATTGTGCAAAGGAGTTGGCCGTGGGAGGAGGTGACGTGCCGAACTCTGCACCAGTCGATGAGTGCATGTCACTGAACGGATCGCCTGTCTCTTGGGTTTCATCGACTTCCTTGACGACATCAGCCGGTCCAAACGACGTAGCAGCTAATGGCGATCCCACTGAAGGTCTGGAAGCAAACGGAGGGGGCTTCAAAGTACTGTCACCAGAAGGACCCGATCCAGGTGCCTTGACCATTTCGGCTTTAACCACACTAAGGACTTGTCGAACTGCGCCTTTGGAAGACGTTACAATCATGGGTGCCTCATTAAGGAAGTCGCTAGAGTAGCTGGCGTTGGACATGTAGGAGTTCCTTGAAGAAGCAGCGGAGACGCCCGAAGCGGTAGACAAGGCGTAATTAGGCGCACGAAGGGAATCATGGGAAACGTTGACATGGTCGAGATTGAGATTCACCTCCGGCGTACGCGGCGGGCGGACGGGTAGCGATGAAGCCGTCGAGGAAGTGAGCGAACTGGGATCCGAACGAGTGGAGGCTGCGTGATCAGGGGCAGGAACGAGAGCAATTGGTATGACATTGGTGCCTTCTGTTCTGGTAGTCTGAATGGAATGACCATCGCTGAAAGGGTTACTTTGCTGGGACGAGCGCGAGCTATGTGAACGCTGGGAGTGTGGATCGAGGTCGATTGTAGTGTTAGAAGAGGAATACACTCTGACCGAGCCAACTACGCTGGGGGGAGCAGAGGGCTTCTCGGTGGGATCCGGTCTGTTGAGGACGGTCTCCGCAGGCGCGGGAATATCCTTCTTGACCTCGCGGCTGGCAGCTAGTGCTTTATTGAGGCGCGACCGTCGGCGGTACCATATGAAAAACGCAACGATAAGGGCTAAAGCGACGATAGCAGCGACAACGCCGCCAGCCAAAGCACCCTTGCTCACACCGCCTGAGTTAGATGAGCTGGAACTCTCTGAACTCTTCGCAATGCACTGATTGTAACCGCACTGGGTGCAGGACCTAAGATGCGGGCTGTTAGGCTAAATGAAGAACAAGGACGCGAGCAACTAGCCTGTTTATTCTAACGCAGTCTTCATTTGCAGAACAGGCGCAATCGGCGGGGTCAGGGCAGGAAGCAATGCAGTCCCTGGCGAGGAGGGCGTTGAGGCGCATAAGGAAAAGGAGACCAGAGAGAAATGAATGTAGAAGAGTTAGACAGAAGAGAAGAGCGTGGGCAGCGAGGGCACTGCCTGCGTCGTGAAGTCAGGCGAGATGGCGGGAGGGAGAGACTTAGGGAGGGCGCGAGGGAAAGATCGTAACTGAGGCTGAGCAGGAACAGCTGTGCCGTGGCTGCCCAATGTGGGAAATCACTTGTCACGTCGCTTACCTAACTGTTATTGTCATCTGTTCCATGTGGCGAGCGCTGCCGCGGCCTGATCATGGTGACCTGCCAAGTCCTATTAATAAGCCTGCTAACTTGCTGCTAACCGTACCAAGCCCTCCCTCTCCCCCTCATGGCCGTCCCTCTCGCCGTCGCAGCCTCCAAGCTCACCTACTCCCACAACCCCGTCTCTCCTCCCTCCCTCTCTGACGTCGAAATCCATCTTCCACCCGGATCTAGGACTATTATTGTCGGCGCCAACGGAGGTTCGCCCCTCCTATCCGCGCTGTTGGCTGTTTCCCGTTCTGATCCCATACCTAAGCTGGGAAGTCTACACTGCTTCAAATCCTCGCTGGCAAACGTCTTGTGAGCACTACAGGCGCTGACATCAGAGTTCAGGGCAGAGATGTCTTTCGCGATTCGCCCCCTGGCGTGACGTTTTTGGGGACAGAATGGTCCGTCATCCATCTCCTTTCAGGGTGCGCCATCAAATTCATCCGCGCTCAATGCCCTCTATAGGGCCATGAATCCAGTTGTACGGGGTGATATTATTGTCTCTGCGTTCCTGGATTCCGTGGGCGGCTATCGACACAAGGAAAGAAGGGACCGCCTTCTCGATATTTTGGACATCGATCTTGACTGGCACATGCATGCCATCTCAGATGGCGAGAGACGCAGAGTGCAGCTCTGTTTCGGCTTGATGGTCCCATGGGATGTTCTGCTACTTGATGAGGTCAGACTCCTCGTCCTAATGTAGCGCCTTCTGCAGTTGTTCAGTTATTCGGTCAGGTTACCGTGGATCTGGACGTTCTCGTTCGTGATGACCTTCTCTCTTTCCTGAAAGCAGACAGCGAACAACGTGGCTCTACTATCTTATGCAAGTTATCTTTCTATGGTCCATTACCTATACTAAAAATATATTTTCAGATGCTACTCATATCTTCGATGGTCTGAACAATTTCCCTACGCATGTAGCACATATGCGTTTTGGGACATTTGTTACACCTCCCGCTCCTTGGCCGATTACTCTTTCAAGTGCTCTTGCTAAGCAGTTTGCCCCTTCGACAACCTTGTACCACGTCGCGTTGCAGTGGCTGAAAGAAGACAGAGACCATCGACGCGAATTGGAAAAGGAGGGTAGAAAGACTCGAGGCGCGCGTAGGGATGACGTGAGTCTGCTGTCGTACACGCCATGTTCTCGATACTCATCTGTTGTCACCCGAAGACTGTGCCTTCCGATTCCGAAACATTCTATAAGAAGTGAGCTATTCTTGTTGTCTAGCAGTTTTACCTCGCTGACTTTGATCCAGATACGATTACAGTCATTGAGCTGTCTAAAGATCATAGATATGAAGCTCAACCTTCATCGTTAACTATAGAATCCGTATTGACCAATGTATATCCAATGTATTAACAGTAAAGTACTTCAACGTAGAACTGTATCAGTAGCACAGTAAATGCTGTATAATACAATAGTGCAAGTGGAATTGGTGTGCCCAGCTACTTAGAAGCGCCAGTGATTTACGATATTAGGGCCCGGCAACTTGAGCAAACTGGACTACCGTCAACGATCGGCGAGCGATGGATTAGGTAATCACCCAGACAACTTTTCCAGCGCTTGTGAACATCAAACATCCTCCCTGCTTGCTACTGATCCCTTGCCTGCTTTCTTGTATCACACGGACCTCATGTCTATTGGGGCTTCCAAGATCATCGACCTTACAAATTCCCCTCCACAACTGGAATGCATCACCATTAATTCGGATGAAGAACTTGATGTCCGCGTATCCACCCCTTCGCAGGTAGCGTCCATCTCAGCTCAGGAGGGGAAGAAATCTCGCAAGAAGAAGCGAAAGAAATCCTCTGTATTATCCGATAGCCAACGGAGTACCGCTGTCAACACGAGAGAAAACTCTCCGGAGAAGGACGGATTAAAGGAGGTGACTGTGAAGCGCAAGCGCGACGAACCATCCTCCAGCAAAGTCAACGGCCAAGATATAGAGAAAGAACGGAGTACGAAGCGTAGCCGAATGTCGAAAGATTCTCGGGTTCCTTCTCCGCCCCCAGCACCTGTTATCAGCGCAACGGATAGCTTCTATGTCGACGTGCAGCCCGTACCTGTACCTCCTGCTGTGAAGCCAGCATCTCCCTCTGCCAAGAAGGACGATGAAGAACCAAAACTTCTATTACCGGCCCATGTCGCTGTGATCGGGTCAACTCCGGTCGAAATAATCCCCATATCTGCTCCAGACGAGGATGAGGACAACGACTTCATAGAATATCTCGACTATGATGATGCCAGGGTGCGTCATTTTATAATTTATACCTTTCAAGCAGCTTATTCGCTTTTAGGACGCGAGGCGATACTTTGATGAGCAGCCTAGCGAAGCCGCAAAACTGACCAGGACAGTATGCAAGCATTGCGGAGCGGAAGGGGAGCATAAAACGTCTGCTTGTCCTGTTTTAATTGTTCGTAACACTTTTTTGTTAATATCATCGTTTTCTAAACTGGAGGCTCTATTGAAAGTGTTTGACATGTGGCGCTCGCGATGAGCATCATACGCGCTCATGTCCTATTAGCAAAGTCTGTTTCACATGTGGCATGAAGGGGCACATCAACTCAGTAGGTGTGCAGAATTGGTATTTTTGGTTCTTTCTTAACACATCCCCCGTTAGAATTGTCCGAACAGACACAAGGCTCGTGCGTTAGCTTCAGGAAGATATGATGACTGTGATCGATGTGGCTCCAGACGACATACAACAAATGTGCGTAAATCTGTCAATACGAGCTATTCCGGGACTCATATGGCGTATAGGAATGTCCGACATGGTGGCGGCTCTATGAATACTTCACTGACGAGGAGAAGGCCGGGACGATCTCCACGAGACAGGCGAAGAAGGATTTGAAACTTGGGGAGGGAGGCGAAGGCTATGTTGCCGATGATGAATGGTGCTATAACTGTGGTGGAAGTGGACATTGGGGTGACGTGCGTTTGATGCCTTGACCGACTTAACATTGACAATGAATTGACACGAATATCTAACAGGATTGCCTTGATGTACGAAGGTTTGACTTACCAGATGAGCCGTCGGCTTTCAGCTCATACAACGTCATGATCGGACCTTTCTACGATCCCGACAATGACCATAGACCATCCACCTCGCGCAATCGGGAACCTCGAGACTGGGAACAGTTAAATATGGGAGATTGGGGCAAGGACGCGCCTGAGAACGTGGGGAAGCAGGGCAGAAAGAAGAGCATGGCGAGACTTGGAAAGAAGGCTCAGGAGCAACAGATTGATGATGATCCTGATGATTGGTTTGGAAACTCGTCTAGGCGCCGAAGTAGTGGAGGAGGAAGAGGTGGTGGTGGTGGTGGTGGTGGGGGTGGTGGTAGTGGTGGTGGAAGAGGAGGAGAGAGAGGAGCAGAGAGAGGAGGAGAGAGAGGAGGAGAGAGAGGAGGAGAGAGAGGAGAGAGAGGAGGAGAGAGAGGAGAGAGAGGAGGAGGATCTAAGCAGCCGCCAACTGGTCCCAGGAAGATAACATTCGGAAAATCGCTAGGGGATGGACGTCACTTCGATTCCCCACCCAGCTCTGCACCAAGTCTACTCTCGCGTTTGGGGGATGAATACTATCACGAGGAGTTGAGGTCGCGTCATCATGAGAGATCGCGCGACTCGTATTCCTCGCGCTCATCTAGGAATAGAGACGATGACCGGTATGGTTCCCGCCCCAAGCGAGACTCATATGCATTAGACCGGGATCGAGACAAGCATCGACGGAGGGAAGACCATAGACCTCGATATAAGGGTGGATATGCCAGATAATAGGGTTTTTGCTGTGGAACACCTCGCTACTTGTATTATCCGAAATATACATGTATATACCATAATGCTTTTTATCTTGACAGCTTCTGCGGCTGCAGAGCTCACCCTCAGGTGCTCTCCTACTCGCTATGGCCGGCCCGGTAGGACCGAGCTTCATTCCACCACGGTCAAACGGCGTGCGCACACACGGTCTTGCTCATAACTCGGGCTATCACCCTGTGTAAACGAATTTTCTGTATTCTTTCGGGACTCGACACTACTAGCTTGAATACGCGAACATCTTCCATCGTGAATGCTTGGATCACTAGTACCAATGCCTATTGACTTGGGGAACAAAACTCGACCAGCGGTAGCTACGCGCACTACAGTGGTATCATCGAAAGCGGGAGTCTCCGATTCCAGCACGTCAGGAAGCGTGGTTGCACGAACTGCAGTCGCGCTGGAGTATGCTTCTCTAAGACACGCAAATCATTGTCCGCTTGGAATGTATGTCGTGCCTTCGGTAGAAAACCTGTTAATATGGGATGCTGTACTGTTTGTTCATCAAGGTGAGCTGGCTTTTCGTTCAGTCCGAAGCCATAATACCATATAATTAAATATTTCATGTATTTATTTACAGGTTATTATGCAGATGCGATCTTGAAGTTTCGCGTTACATTTCCGGCCAACTATCCCCAGCAGCAGCCCGTGGTGCAATTTGTAACTGACATATTTCACCCCCTTATCGGCCAGAATGGAGCCTTTAACCTTGGAACGCGTTTCCGACCATGGCGGTAACCCGCCCCCGTTTGCGTCACTGTGAAATAGAAATAACTCTTCGGATTTTATGTAGGCCCGAGGAACATAACATATTTCATGTGTTGCATTGGATCAAGGTAGCATTCAAGAAGCATGCCCTTGATGGAATCCAGGAAAGTGATTGCTTTAACAAGGAAGCCTTCAGGTATGTATCATCTCGACTAGATACGCGATCTACAACTAATTTTTGTTCATAGATTGTATGCACAACTACTTCCCAAGTTATGATAAATACTGACTTTGCCCATACCAGATATCATGATTCAACACAGTCATTCGCTGCATTAGCCACTCAGTCGGCCATGCTCTCCCAGTCCGAATCAGCGTTATATGACAGAGATCATCCTTCCATGATAGGGACAGTTCCAGACGGCTTAGCTTTCCGGAAACTCAAGCCCGACCGACTACGCGAGGTCCGCAGCAAATTGGGCCTGCAGGAGTGGGATGAGCAAGCTTCATCTTGATGCTTCTATCTTAATTTCCTTGATATATGCTGTATACCCTTGACCATTTTTCTGCCGCAATACAAGGATATCATAAAATACATTACTTTAACGCAGATGCTATACCATTACGTAAGATGTGTAGTTTAAACGTCGTCGCTGCTGACTTCACTGACAGGCGGTGTGGCTTCGACAGTCTCAAATAGGGTATCTGAGCCAGCATCCTCCTCCTATAACCAATCTTATTGAGGATACAGGTGCATATGCTAAGAAAAGCACTTACAATCTCGTCTAGTCTGTGGAAATGCTTTGACAGCTTCTCTATAACAAGGCTATACGGTAGATGTTGAGTCAGTTTCCTGAAAAGAAGTAATTAATACGGCTGCCAAATATCGTATTAACGGCCCTGCAAACCTTCGAGGCTGTACGTTGAGGGAATGCCTGGCATCTAGAGTAGAATCGAGTACATTCGAAGAGTGAGCTCCCTCGCTCAGGGAAAGTCTAATAGAGTATTCTTTATCAGACTTTCCCCTTCCATGGTTTCGCTCGTAGAGCTCGAAGGTAATGTGGGACTATTCACTGATTGTCAGAGAGGTTATGTCTAAGCAGACAAAATCGGATGACTGACTGCATAATCTAACTCGGGAATGCGGCGATTGGCGATCGGCAGCCCAGAAAGCAGGACCAGGTTGACAAGTGTGTGTATATGGCTCTCTTTCGTGAAGTAAAGTGTCAGCGAACTATCGCCGTTATTGCGGGCAGCCTCTAGGTCTTCTACCACTTTCTTAAGAAGTGGCAAGGAAGTCAGGACACCGATCTCCTCCCTGAGAAAATGCAGTTAGATTTGATTGTCGTCACATAATTTCACTGCATACTTCTCGTCAGGGTCAATGCCGTACTCTTGAGGAGCCACGAGATCGAAGAGAGCTTTGGCGCGTCCATACAGCTCGTGGATCTTCCGGTCGTGGGATTGCTGCATAGGATCTTTGCGCCCATGTTCATCGAAGATGGAGAATAGAAAAGTTCTATGGTGGAGTGCACAGTATTTAATTGTGTCGTACAGCTCTGAGACCTAAATTCTCGTTGGTCAGTAAATCACAGTGGGTTATGTCGAGTTCACTAACTCGTGAGGGGTCAAATTTTTCTTGCTTGACGTCACAGAAATCCTCAAATAGCTTTTCCCAACGTTCTCGGAAAAGCCATGGCTCGTCACCACAACACCATCGCTCCTGTATTTTATCCACGTCCATGGTTTCGAAGTTTTTCCGCATGATGTCCCTGAAGGAGCTCAGAAGTTCTATCACCTCCTGTTGCCAACATCCTACGTCAGCTATGCACGAATATTAACAGCACTGAATGTTTCACCTTCACAACCTCAACCGGCTCCTTCTTCATGCTCTTGGGCCATGTTAGCTCGGGTCGCTTTTCCGGCTCGCCAGGCCTCAACAAAATCTTAAGGCGCTTCTTCACATCGTCCATCAGATCCTTCGCTGCATTTGAGTCGTCCAGGAGATCCTTCCGGACTATAAGCTTCAAAGGCTCCTGATACGGCTGCTGAGGGGAATTTTTGTTAATGAATGACTGGCCATTTTTGCCGTCGGCGGAAGAACGCGAGGAGCTGCTAGTGGACGAAGGAACGGAGTAGCTGGGGTGTTGGGGATCGAGCAGCGCAGCGGCAAATATTTCGGCGGAAGCAATGACACGCCGCTCAGATGATGTGAAGATCTTGACGTTATGCAGCACTTCCTTATCTGTAATTATGTCCGGGGGTCAAGAGACACGTTCGTATTTCAGGGAATATAACTGGCTCACTCATGATAGAAATGTCTTTCTTAAGGTTCTCACCCAGATCGCGAGATTGATACCGTGCTGAATGGGTGAACTGGGGAAGCGTCAGTTGGTTTAAATAGTCATGGGGCCATGTGGATGAGCTGACCTCTCCACCCCATTTGAACACCAAAGTTAGCTTGGTGAGTTTCCTTGCCTGGCCAGCCTGACGCTTGGAATATACCGGCTTCAGCTGCGCCTTCGTCCCAGGCAGGTCAATCTTTCTCGACAGCGCACTGCTCAGCTGCGAAAGCTTGTGCAACTCCTCGCCATCTGCACCAAGGTTTCTAGCCTCATCAATCGCGACAGCAATTTTGCTTAGCTGCTCTTTCTCGCGCAGGATTATTTCTTCAGTCTCGCCGTTAAGGAGGATGACGAACGGCTGCGTCCACGGCTCTCCGACTGGGAAATTAAACTTCAGCTTTTGCTGCATACCGGATTATCAATTAAGTGGTTCCCGCGAGCTGGAATGGAGATTAAGCGCCCACCTTCGGAGTACGGTCAGCATGGCGGAAGACGGTGACATTAGCCTTTAAAAGCCAGGTTGGAGCTTCTTCGATGACTGTCTCTGCCTGCGGCAGAGTACGGTCTGGCGACAATGATACACGCATGCAGAGGGCAGCCAGGATGTCCGCAGCCTTGTCTACAACAGGGGGAGTAGGTAAGTGCCGTTCCTGTGAAGTGACAAGGTATTGATCGGCCCAACAAACGAAAATAATCACCATAGTAGGTCTCGTTCCCCTTGACGAAACTCCAGCCGTTCACGTCGATGACTTGACTCTTTTTACCATTATCGCAGCGTAGCATATCGAACCCGCATACACGCTGACCAAAGCCCTCACAGATTCTGTCGGCCCAGGACTTCTCTTCTTCCGTTAATCGGGTGATGAATCTAGGGGAAGTGATAAATAATTAGTTATTTACAAACGTGCGTGCGAGGAGGGCGCTAGATGCATACCGGATCTCCTTTCCTTCTGTATTTCGTCTCACTACACCATCTACGACGGGTGATTTGCGGGTTTCTGCATGGGTATATTCTTTTCCGACGGTATAAACTTTGATATCCTCCATGTTATCAACGTCAATAAATTGCTCATATATATAGGAACCATCTGTGCGAGGATGACTTAAAGTGGGATCCAGCTCGCTTGACTTATTCCCGACCTGTGGTAGATGAGAACCAAGATTAGATAAGAAATTAAGTTAATGACGAAGGATGGACCTTTCTAAATAGGCGCCTGCCTCCGCCACCCCTAAAATAGATGTAGACGTTGTGGTCTTCACCACTAACAGGCTTTTCAACAAACGGCTTCTCCATGACAGCTCCATCGACTATGATGGCGTCTCCGTCTTCTCGCAAGGTGATTTCTGGAGTAACCACAAAGCCACCCAGCTTGATGCCTAGCCTTTCTTTCATGAGGCTAACGAGCTCCGGATCGACTTTGGGGCCGCCATCGCGGGAGACCTCAAGGCGGGCTGGGGTGGGCACTTTGAGGTGATCGAGAACGGCACCGACAAGACGGCGATCCCAGAGAAGGGCCTGAGGACCGAGATCATTGATGCAGAAAGGATGGCGTAGCTTGACGTAGGATATGGCCTTGTCGAGAGGGAAGTCGGTGGAGAAGAAGGAAATGAGGATGTCGCATCTGGGCCAGTTCTCGACCTCTGAGGTGGCATGAGCACACGATCGGGGCGATTAGAAGGAAGAGAGGCGTACCTTCGTCCAATATGACCTTGTCTCCAAAGACTTTTACTTCGATTGCACCTCTCGCTCGCTCGACAAGCCTGGTCAAGATTTCGCGCATGGCCTTGCTCCTGGCCTTGATGTCCATGGCGCACACGCCGAGAACGACAGATTTCTGTGCATGATGCTGGATGATCCTGCTGGACGGGATAAGCAGTAGCAATAGACACGGGAGGAGACAGAAAGAGGGCATACCTGTAGTTTGAGTCGACGGTGAGGGCGAGATCTGAGTATGAGCCAGTGGACGAGGGGGACGAAGATCTGGTGAGGATGGAACTGGATCTATTTGAGGGCCTCTCCGGGGATGCAAGGGCGGAAGAGATGCGGGACTGGCGGTCGCGCTGGTGATGCATGAGGTCCTGGGGGAACAGGAGGAGCAGCCTCGAGCAGGACGCACTCGGTGCTAAGCGCGCTAAGAGCAGTGCTACATTTTCAAATCTTGTTTGCCTGGCGCTGGTCTTACATCTTATCTAATCTACCTCTCTCCCGTGACCGCGGACCCGGCATCATCTCTGCCGGCCCATCCCCAGGATCCATAGCGCGCGTACCTGGCTATAAACCGAGCACCTGCCACGGTAGCTCGACATCAACTCGACATTATACCTCATCATGCCCTGGTCCCCAAAACGCACCATCCCAGAGTGTAGCCCTTTTTCCTTTCCTCTTTTTTACTCGCTGACTCTTTTTAGGTGACGCCATTCTCTGTGCGCCCGGCGGCATTCATGAGCTGCAGACCACTCTCGTTGACGGCATCTTGCACCGTGTGTACAAGAATCTCTGGCCCTCTCTGCGCGTTTTCTGGCTCTGGGCAGCCAACGAGCACAAGGACATCACCTATGTTGTCTTCGAGAACCAGCGTTACACCTTCAAACAGGTCCATGAACGCGCCGTGAAGGCCGCCGCCATCTTCCAGGATTTATACGGCGTCAAGAAAGGTGGTTCTCCGCTATCGCGTGCGCGCTCACAGCCTATCTCACTTTCTGGAAACAGGTGATCGTGTAGCTATCTGTTCTCGGAACTATCCTGAATACCTCGTCGCGTTTTGGGCTTGCCGTGCGTCCCTGATTTTCTGTCTACTTCAACGCTGAACCTGCAACTCTTTCCTAGATCTCATCGGGGCCGTATCTGTTCTCGCAAACGCGTAAGCAACAATCCATTTCGAACTAAGCGTATTTTGATGTCCTATGTCTTTGGATGCATAGCTGGTCCCCGCTGGATACCCTTCGCTACTGCCTCACCAATACCCAATGCAAGGTTATCATCATTGACGCAGAGCGCGCAGAACGGCTCGAACCCATAGCTGCGAAGCTCTCCGCCGAAGCTGGAACAACAGGATTTCTCGTCATCGAAGCTCATGAAGGCAAAGGAAACTGGCAAGGCATGAAGACTTGGGATTCTGTTCTTGCCGAATATACTAAAGATACCAGTGCCATCCTCACCTTGGATGTCGGGATTACCCCGGAAGATGACGCCACAATCGTATTCACGTCTGGCACCACCGGCATGCCGAAAGGCGTCCTCAGCACCCAGAGAGCATGGCTGTCCAACGTTCCTAACGTACTGTCCCTTGCCATTGTTTCAGTACTGTCCGCTGTTTTCTAAAGAACTTCCCAGGTGTTCGTTGGGGGTAGAAGAGCTGCACTTCGTCGGGGAGATGACATGCCGGGAATGCCTACAGGTCCTCAAAAGGGAGTACTGGTCTCGGTCCCTCTCTTCCATGTGACAGGACTCACCAGTTTATCGGTGCGTGAACTTATACTGGTATCTGATGCCTGTCTGACATGTTGCATAGATGATGGCCTCGATGGTCGGATTAAAAATTGTCCTCATGAGGAAATGGAATGCCGAAGAAGGTCGGTTCCATTTTATTGCTATTTTACTATGTCTTGCTGAACTACGTCTTCAGCCGCAAGGTTTATCTTTTAATGCTCGAGAATATGGTTGAGATCTAATTATATGGCAATCTTAGATTGATCAAAGCTGAGAACGTCGGAATTGCTGGAGGGTCGGTGAGATGCTCTTCGCGGAGTGAGCCACTACTGATAAGCTATGTTCAGAGTACCTTCTATGGTGGCAGATCTTACCGAGAGCTCCAGTGCTGGACACCCGTTGGATTCTCTCATGTTCGGAGGTGCACCGGCCCCTGACTCCCTCGCTGCACGAGCACACAGAGCCTTCCCCACAGCCAGCATGTTCGTGATTTGCTCTCATCCCTGGACATTCACTTACGTTTCCTGTTATCATAGGAGCCAGGGATACGGTTTGACCGAAACCAATAGTGTCGCAGTAGGCGTTTGTATGTCTTTATTCACCCAGATATCTGCTGTAGAATCATCTGACGCGTATTGTCTATAAATAGCTGGAGAAGACTATGCCGCACGTCCTGCTAGCTGTGGACTAGCTATGCCAATTAACGACATTATGATTATGAATGGCGATGTGGCTGCACCAACAGGATCGGTAGGTGAGGTATGGCTGAAAGGACCTAATGTCATGAAGGGCTACTGGGGAGATGAAGGTAAGACCATCCATTTCTTTGCTGGTGCTGTTTTATTGACTGTGATGCAGAGGCAACGAACAAGGTGACCATTGCAAGCGGATGATGTCTGGTGACTGGCTTCTGAAGCGTTCTGAATTCCATAGGTCTTAACGAAGGACGGCTGGTTCAAATCGGGAGACCTTGGCTTTGTTGATGAAGATGGGTTCCTTTATATCCGCGATCGAAGTGAGTTGAACATAGCCGTGTGCGCGCTAGCCGACTGCTAACTTGACGGGTGTCTAGTTAAGGATATTATCATCCGCGGCGGAGAAAACATTGTGAGCTTCGACATAATCATCGAAGAAGAAGTTGTCTAATTGATTTTCAGGACTCCGTTTCCATTGAAAACACGTTATACGCAGATGAACGTGTTGCGGAAGTCGCTGCCATCGGTGTACCGGATGCGCGTCTCGGTGAACAGGTTGCCGCTATTGTGACAGTGAAGCCTGCCTATCATGGCAAGGTTACAGAAGAGTCGCTGATAGAATTGGCCCAGAAGAGGTCAGCTGTTTGCGCTCTCTTGTTCGTTTTGAAGTGCTGATGAAATGAATCTCCAGTTTACCGAAGTTCGCAGTCCCGGTGATGATTCTTGTCCACAACGAGCCATTTGGTAAGATTCTTTACACTTTAAAGATTACCCCTGCAAACCTTTTTGTTTCAGAACGCACACCGTCCGGCAAGATTTTGAAGGGAGAACTGCGCCAGGTGGCCAAGGATGCTTGGGCGAAGAGATTGGAGAAGTCGGGACAGACGCAGTCGAAGCTGTGATTACTATACCCGTAGAGGCCTTGTTTCTACTGGAGATGGCTGCTGGAGCAGTTTTGTTTCTGGTACGATACTTAAAATATTGCAATGATACGGGATATCAGTGAAGTTGCCAGGCGGAAGGGATAACGGTCATGTGCAGTGATGATTTGTACATGTGTACCAGCGGCGTCATAGGTTGCCAATTCTAGACGGGACTTGCTCAGTGCCATATCCGACGAACATCTCTACAGTGCGCCCTTCACGACGTCCACCTCGCCTCTCGTGGCGTGCAGCTTGCCTCCTACGACGCGCAGCTCGTCTCTTACGATATTTCATGACTTAGATGGATAGATCAAACTCAACATCCTCAAATGCATCCTCGAGCTCGAAGTCGACCGCCTCGGGTCCCTTTGCATACCAGACTCGCCTCTTGGAACGTACCAGCTCGCGTTCCGGCACGCTGTCTAGGAGCAATTCGCAAACTGGAATGGCTATCCTGACAACTCCCACTGGATCATCCACGACTTCGACCACCCCGAGGAGATGGACACCCTCGCACCGCGTTGCGAACAGTCTGGATGCCGTACGTGGTAAATGGGAGGAGCGAACGCGGGATGCGATGACAGAGGAGCCTTCGCATTATCCACCTTCCAGTCCAACCAAGGACACGCCGCGCAGCAGGACGCCTACCCTTTCAGTTAGCCATTCGTCGGTTGATCTGACTACATCGCTCCATTCCTTGGATTCCCAGCCCTCTACCCCGTCTGGATCCCAGAGGCACGTTGACCTGCAAAGGACGCCAACCTATCTCAAGCGTCGCACTATGCCCGCCCCCATCATTGCGTCGCCGTTGTCACCTAACATTACTGGTATTACAGTGGAAGCAGATTCCCCCTCTTCGGCCACGCCTAACCGTATCCACCTGCCTTCATCAGCTTCTTTCCTATCCTCTAGGGATAGGGAGACATATAGCCAACCCCTTCCATCTCCAGGGACTACCCGTATAATACCGGGATCTCGATACAACCGCTCCAACACCTTGGACTCCATAGCTTCTACCAGCTGGTCAGGTTTATCCAAGCCACCAGAAGTAAACCCTCAGCCGTCAAGCTCAAGCTCAAGCTCGACAGCACAACCTGCCAAGGAGTCATATATATCACTGCCCATGTCTCCTCCTGTTCGACGCCGGCCGACGTCTATTCATGGATCCTATTCGCTAACTCCTTCCCCCGACAAACCCAGCTATCGACCTTCATCGGGCTCCAGTAAATCTGGCTCTACCTCATTTCTAGAACCTGAGAAGTCCCCCCCAATACAAGTATCCTCGCCTACCCCGTCTGCGCCCTCCGCTCCTTCATCATCAGTGATGTCTCCTGCGCCGTATAGAAGCTCGTATATGGCAAACAAGAAGACTTCCGGATATGGCGATTCACTGGGAGTGGGGCGCCGCAAGCTCGGCAGGCATCTTCCCCGGATAGCCAGTGGAGATGCTCCGGACGACTGGCAGGCGGAGAAGCAGCCATCTCCACAGAAGGATAAGAGCAATAGCACCCCTACCCTCCAAGAGAGGCGAGAACGACGGTTGAGAGAATGGGATACCAACATAGAGAAAGTGAAGGCTAGTCCGACAAAACGTGAAGTGCCTGTTCCTGCACCTGGCGTGGATGACGTCGCAGGGCTTCCTGGTCGGATACAGCTGAAGGCTCCCAGCGCCCCTTCATCCCCTATGCCTTCGGCTCGTCTTTTGGGCGGGCTCTGGGCTGATAAGCAGCGGCATCTTATACAGGCGTACGAATATTTATGTCACGTCGGTGAAGCACAGCAGTGGATTGAAGGTTGTTTGGGCGAGGAGCTTGGTTTTGGTGTTGTAGAGATGGAGGACGGCTTGCGGAATGGTGTGGTGTTGGCAAAGCTCGTGCGCGCCTTCCAGGGAGATGCGGCGGTGAAGAAGATCTATGAAGTAATGCTATTCCTATGCTTGTATTCCCCAAGTTTCTAACAACATTTACTTCAGGCCCCCAAGCTGGACTTCCGGCACTCAGATAATATCAACGTTTTCTTCAACTTTGTCCGTCACGTTGGATTACCCGAGGTAAATTCGCAATTTTAATAAAACTGTGATGCGTGATCAAATTTAATCTTTCATAGGGGTTCATATTTGAACTCACAGATCTATACGAGAAGAAGAACTTACCCAAGGTTATTTATTGCATTCACGCTTTAAGGTGCGCAAGTTTTATCGCCCTTCTTCTACATGTTCTGACTTCCAGAATCTAGTCACTTACTTGCTCGCCGAGGAATGGCTGAGCGAATCGGAAACTTGCTCGGACAACTTCATTTCTCGGATGATCAATTGCAGAGAACACAAAAAGGTCTGAAGGATTCGGGCGTCGCGATGCCGAACTTTGGTAACGTAGGGAGGGAGCTTGCTAAGGAGATCAATGAGGAACCCGAAGTGGAGATTGAAACGGAAGAAGAGAGTCAGTTACAATAATAATCAATCTCTTTCTGTCACTGATGAATCCGCTCATTAGAACGTGATCGCTTATTACTGGAGAATGAGGGCTCCGTCATCATGCTGCAGGCTCGACTGCGAGGGTTTCTTGAGCGAAAGGCTCATCGTGCTCTGCACAACCGAATACGTTTCTCCGAGCGTCATGTAGCCAAGTTGCAGACACACTGTAGGGCTTTGCTGGTACGCCGAAGATTAGAAGAACAACGGAAGACGCAGCATCACTTAATCCCATGGGCCACAGCGTTACAGGCAGTTGCTCGTGGAGTTCTCGCCAGAAAGTCCTGGTATAGTCAACTTCGACGGATTAGAGCCTCGGCGAGATATGTGGTCAAGATTCAAGCACAGATCCGTGGCGTTATTCAGCGGCGCCGTTACGCGCAGCTCAAAACCGCACTAAGGAAGATCAATTTTTCAGTTACGCGGTTACAGGCTGTTGCCCGTGCGCGTGTTACACGACATGCTCGTACAGAACTTACGAAGACCTTCGCACAACCTAAGATTGGCTTTTCCATCGTGGGTTTCCAAGCCTGTGCACGAGGCGTTATTGCAAGGAGAGTAGTCTCCCAAAAGATGGCCGTTTTAAGGCGACAGACAACCACTTTTATTACTCTACAAGCTCAATGCCGGGGTGTTCTGATGCGAAGAAGGATACGGGCTCAGATGGCCAAAATCGAGAACGTGACCAACGTCGTCGTTCAGATTCAAGCAGCTGTTCGTACATACCTTGCCAGGAAACGCTTGCTTATGCTCATTCGCGGACTGCGGAGAGCCACCCCGATGATGATATCTTTGCAAGCACGTGCGAGGGCGAGCCTCGCTCGTCAGAAACATCAAAGTCTTAATAAGGCGCTGACTGAGGTAAAGACCATAGTCTCCGTCGGTGGCATCCAAGCTTTAGCGCGTGCAGCATTGGCTCGTAACAAGCATCGGGAAATTCACAAGAATTTGGAAGTGTCGGAACCTGATGCTGTGGGTTTCCAGGCGGCTGCTCGCGGAGCACTGCTGAGACAAGATTACCGTGCATGGAGGGATCATCTCCGAAGAAGTCATCCGGTGGCCACTATCTTACAAGCTATGTTGCGTGGAACGATGCAGCGACGCACATTCCGGGAAAAGATGGGATATTATCGTGCAAATCTAAGCAAAGTGGTCAAGATCCAGTCACTATTCCGCGCTAAAGAGACGCGGGAACAGTATCGGCAGTTGACTTTGGGAAAAAATGTGACCGTTGGAACCATCAAAAACTTTGTTCATCTTCTTGATGACTCGGAGGCAGATTTCCAGGAGGAAATCAAGGTTGAGCGACTGAGGAAGAGAGTTGTAGAACATATCCGGGAAAATCAGAGCCTGGAGAACGAAGTCTATGATCTGGACACGACGATCGCGCTTGTCGTTCAGAATGCTAAAAGCTTCGAGGATCTTATCAAAGCTAGGAGGAGGCACGGGGATAGTGCAGCTGCACATGCTGCGAGAATGTCTCTTCTTGCAGCTCATGGAGACCCATTCTCTGGCCCGAACACTCTGGACCACGAAGCACGGCATAAACTTGAACTTTACCAACAACTTTTCTACCTCTTGCAGACAAAGGGTGAATATCTCGGTCGGCTTTTCACACTTTTATCTATGGACACTGCGTTGGAAACAAATCGGCGGTTCATTGAGCGAGCCGTCTTGACCTTATTTGGTCATGGCCAAGACAGAAGAGAAGATTTCTTACTTCTTAAAGTGTTTCAGGTATTTATAATGATGTGTGATTTCCTTCAGAGTCTCTGATTTTTTATTCTAGCTTGCCATACGGGAAGAGATCGGAGCTTCATTTTCAATGGAAGATATTGTACGGGGACACCCTATCTATCTCAACATTGCTGTGAATTATGACCGTGCAAAGCAAGTAACTTATGCAAAGGATGCACTCCAGTCGATCATCAGAGAGTTAGCTGACTCGGTTGATGTGAATCTGGAGGTAAATCCATCTGTGGTAAGCACCTTCATAATAATTCATAGATACTTGTCTAATTTAGTGATAAGATTTACCGAGAGAAAACATCCAAAGATGTTACATTCCATGAAGCTCTGAAGGATCCAGATACAAGAGCTGAATACATCCGTCGTAAGCCAATCATTACGCTCATTGTATAATTAAATGTACAGTAATGGTAATGGCCCACTTGACGCAGATTTACAAATTCTTCAATGGTGGACGGAAGCTTTCGTTACAGCTATAATCCAATCAACGAAAAGGATGCCGTACGGAATGCGTTACCTTGTACGAGAGACATTGATGGCCTTGCGGGTGCGTGAGAAAGTGAAAGCTGCTTCTTCAAACCTTCTAATTGACGCCATAGGAGAAATTTCCTGGAGTACCAGATGAAGTATATGGAGCATGCTTGGGTCGACTTGTGTACAACAGATATATCAATCCAGCAATATGGTGATGGTTTTGAAATTTGGACGTCACGTAAACGCAGTACTGACAGGATTATACTAAGTGCTCCAGAAACGTTTGATATCGTGACCCAGAAGATCGGCGACTTAACGGGTAAAAATCTTGGTCAAATATCGAAAATCCTCACGCAAATTACGAGTGGTGTCGAATTTGACGACAATAACCTCAGTTACGTAGCTATTAATGACTACGTAAGGAAGGCGATAGGACGGATGTCGGCATGGTTTATTGAAGGCAAGTCATCGTAGTCTTTATAGATCTTCATTTCACCTTAAATTTGATTGCAGTCGCAAATGTTCCAGATGCAGAGACGCAATTCCATGCTCACGAATTCCTCGATGTGACCGTCCAGCCAAAGCCTATTTACATCTCCCCTAACGAGATATATACCATGCATGGGATTCTTTCGCATCACGTGGATTTCTTGGTTTGTTTTTAACATTTCTCTGTGGAAGCGTGCTCACAAATATACAGGCACCGGCACACGATGATACCTTGAGAGTGATGCTTGCTGAGCTGGGTGGAGTCCCTCATCTAGGCAACGAGGAACTCAAGGATGCAAGAGACATGGCAATTACTCTTCAGTTGACGAATCGGTTTGCCTATGTTGATGGTGAGTGGAATGAGATGTATTAGCATGGAAGGAAGTAACCAAAGAGTAACTATCTATACAGATCCTCATGCTGAAGAAAAAACCCTTTGGGTACAAGCGAAGCGCGGAGTTCTTGCCATACTTCGCGTGCAACCTGCTCAGGACCTTCTTGAGTCTTTGATGCGTCCTGTAACCGAAAAGGACGAATTTATCTGGGAAGAAATACTAGAAGCCGAAATGGAAAATGAAATTCGCCAGATGCCTAGACGTCAACCTTCGGCCGTAGCGAATGACTCCGCGTATCGTCTAGAAGACATTCGATCGTGAGTTCCTGGCTCCTCTTTACTGTCCTATACTGATCTCTAGAATAGATTGAAATTCGCCGCTGTGAAAGCTCTTGCGATTTCCAATCTTCTGGAGTTGGAGAAGCAAGGCAAAATAACAAGGAACGATAATTTCCAGGGGATTCTTAATGCCATTGCTGGGGACGTACGAAGCAAGCATCGGAAGCGTCTTCAGCGCCAGCAGGAAATGAAAAGCATGAATGAGGCATTGCGTCAACTTGCCGAACGCAAAAAGTATTTTGAAGAGCAGATCAACAGTTATCATGATTATATCGAGGCTGCTATGAATACGATGCAGCGGGGAAAGGGGTAAGTGTTATCTATTATCTGTCTTTACCGTCTGCTTACTTACTCTCTCCAGAAAAAAGCGATTCGTGCTCCCGTTCACCAAGCAGTACTTTCATCTTCGAGAGTTACAAAGGTCCGGAGAGAATCCACAGTTTGGATCATTCCTTTATACTGCCAAGGACCTTTACGACAAGGGCATCCTTCTATCCATTGATCAATATTCGCCGAGGCAATTCGACAAACTTCAGTTTACGATGTCTTCCAGAACAGCGGGCATTTTCAACTTATTACTGGAGTCGACAATGCTAGGCGTTGCGACGCGTATCGCTTCTGAAGATATTCGTATGGAAGATCTCCTCCAAGCCAAATACGAGAAGCGCTCTTCATTGTCACTTTTTAATGGAAAGGCGAAGGTCAACTTCGAACTATTCCTTTACCAAATAAACAAGAAGTAAGCCGATATTTTTTATAATCAACAGTCGCTGACATAAATTTTCTCAGATTCTATGTATGATCTCAGTGACATGTTTTTATTGCGCGTCTGTGCTTTGTCCAAGAGATATAACCACTCTATCGAAACGCTTTCCTATCTCATTGCTTGCCTCATTGTTATTAGCACTTTTGTATTACTCCTTCAAGTTCTATCAACACTTGTAACCACTAAGCATTACCATGTATTTTCAATTGTCACTGGTCGCAAAACCATTAGAATGCAAAAAAAACCAGCGGCGTGATGCAATATCCAGGATGTACGAATTCCTTTCTCCAATTGGGCATAAACTTTTGTTCCGTTTCACAATGTTCAGTACAGGCTTGAAGTTGACAAACATGGCAAGCCTTCAGCCAAATATAGCTAGTTCAAACTCGCGAGATCGTGAGCAACCTAAGTTTGCGGCGACATAATATTCATGGTCAGCGTCATTATTTAAAATTTCAAATACTTCTCTACGACTACAATCTGTTGATTACAGAATTTTATGTATTGTAGCAAAGGTAAAGGCATGGTAAGCCGCAAGGCAGAAAAAGGTTGAAAATCGTCTACGAGCACGCTTCGAGAAGTCTTCGTTTATTCCCAGTCAAAAGTGACAGGAACACTATCATAATACTAATAAAATATCCTAGTTAATCGATGTAGACGCCCCATATTTATTCTCTGAGAACACCACACTCGACGTGTGTAAATTTCCGTGTGGTATACGGATTGAAACGTTGATAACCATCTGAAGTACCGGCGATTCAAGTAGTAAATGCTGTGGAGTCCGGACCACTTCAATATTGGCAGGAGTATGTTACGTAAAAATAGGCGGACGTGTATAGATACATGATATCTTGTGGTAAAATTTATACCAAATTCGATAATTACAATGGCATACAACAAGTTCAGAATGTGTAAGTATACAGCCTTTAGTAATACAGCCGCAATGTGAACCCTCCACAACTCCGCCTTCATCGTGCAATACATGCAAATCCAGAAAACTCACAATGTAAAACGGAACTCGGGATGGCGATCGCCAATGGGTGCGCGAGTCTTCCCGGTGACCCGCAGCTCCTTATAGCGTTCGAGATTGCCTTCCCGTCGTCCTTCCCGACGCGCTTTGTTCTCCCAAAGGCAGTAGCACCTACACAATGACATTGAATAATACACTGAGCACCAGAATAATCATACAGAGCTTACACATTTAACGCAACGAGAATCCATGCCAGCACAAGGAATGACAGTGCTATCGTATGACCACGTATATATTTTGGTGCTTGGTCTACAAATTATATCAGTAAAATGAGAGATTCAGCTAGATCTATATAAATTCACCCGGAGTGTACGCGAATGTAGCCACAAATCCTCTATGTTATGATGTTAATGGACGCGAAAAACAATTGGTCAGAACCAACACCTACCCGCAGTTCGCGACAGCTAGCTGAAGGGCAGTAGTGGTCGCCTTTTTATAGTGACCACTGCTGTTGTTAGGAAGAATAGATCTAAATAGTTTTCAGTCAGTTGCTCTCTCCAGTGCGAGTGAGAATTGATTACAATATGCATGGCGCCGAAGGATATCTGGCAAGTCTAGGTGAGCCTATCAATGATGCGACATTGATCAAAAAGGACTCACACTCCAGCTGCCATTAAAAACACTGCAGCATATCTGACAGAATTTTTGTCGGTTGTTATTGCAAGGATGTAACCTTGTTCAAATAGAGACAGGTTGGTAAATGGTAAATGACTGTAAAAAAGAAATCCCTCTCACCGATGATAGCCAATGGGAGAAACATCAAAATAAAGGGGCCTCTCCATTTAAGGTGATCACTGAGGAAGGCAACGAGGACTAGATTGATCGGTAGATGAGGAGCTATTTTCTGTACAATATATCTGTGTGCCTTACTGGTGAGAACTGCAGCAGGAACATATGGTGGGACTATATAATAATAGCAGGGTGAGCTTCCACAGTACCCATTATTGTCATAGTTTTAGATGCTTCTACCTGTGTGCAATTGTGCGGCACTCCCTGAATATCCAAGTCCGCTGACGATGGTAGGCCTAAAATTATATCAGAATGCAGAAAACATAATTCAAGGAGGCACAGAACTCACAGGAACAGGGAATATGAGTACAGGCTGACGATGAGCCCGAAGTAGCCCATCCCTGTCAGCCACACCTGGATGTCGAATACACCTAGCAGAGACTTAAGTACATGCCGCATTGGCTCCAAAAAAGGCAGATTCACACCTCTGATGAGTTCTCTCCACTCGAATTCCTCTTCGTCTTGATGTAGATTGAGTTCCAGAGCTTCAGGGTGAGTAACGACATCAGTGTGGGTCACGTTTAATTGCTTTTCGTCCTTTGAATCAGTAGCAGCCAAGGAAAGGGGCTTCTCGGAACCGGCACTGCTTGAAGCAATCGCGTCACCTTCCCGGAAGCGCCATACTGTGGGTGGAACCAAGTCAGCGTGCTTTGATGACCGGTCTAATGTGTGAGTCTGAGACTGACCTGCGAAATTTCTTTCTTCCTGGGTAAGGAATGGGGCGCTGGCCAGGTCGGCCGGCATGAAATATGCTGCAACAAAACTCGCGAGGACTGTGGCAATTCCTTCGAGAATCTGTTATTAAATGTGACGTAAGGAATGGATAAAGGAATAAATAGGAAATCGGCTAACATAGATCCAGCGCCATCCGGCTAAACCTCCAACACCGTCCATTTTTATTATTGCGGTCGCAAGAAGACCTGAATACGAGAGTGAGACTGTGCCTGACTATGCACATTTTGAAGATGTCACACGCTTACCTCCAAATGCACCGGAGAGAGAGGCTGATACTGGTAAAAAAATTGCACTCTGCGCATAAATCTAAACATACCAGAAGCATAGAATATGCCCACGCTGAAAGAAAGGTAACATTAAGTATAGATATATTAGAGAAACCAGTAGTGGAGCTTACCGCAGCTGGAGCTCGTGGCGCTTGTAGATAGTGCTCAAATAGAGGATCTGTGATGTGTTACGACCATTATTACGGCCCAGTGTGTTCGGTACATACAATTCCAGGAAGTAAGCCCCCTTCACAAAGACCAAGGAATATCCGAATGGATAGGAGTCCTTGGAAGTTGTGCACCTAAATATCCGGGTTGTTTGTTAACTGAAGTTCAAAGATCAGAAGAAGGTAACATGGTGACTTACTAGGCATGTTAAAGTCGTCACACAACCCCACAAGAAAACGAGAAGCGGAATCCATCGCTGAAAATGATGGCGTCAAGGTGGCATCTAACACAATCGAGATGACATGTACATTTGCTTGCATCCTCTTGAGGATGATGTTGGAGGGTACTTCGACCACAAGATAACTAATCAGGAGTCAGCCAGCATCGAGCGATGTCCAGACGGCAATACGTACGAGGCATAGAAAACTAAATGGTATAGTTAAGCATCATGAAGACAACGTCCACACGAAAAGCCGACGTACCTGCGAGCACCGTGTTGAACTGGTTTCCGTGCAAATGTGAGTCACGTTCAAGTCCAGCAATCCTGAGTAGCATTAGAGCAGATCCGTCTCGAAGAACATAGGTTTTTACCTGGCATTTCCTATGTTACTTCTGTCAATGAAATTAGCCAACCATAGCTATGGGAGGCGTGAGCTTTAAGTGCAAGGAGATAGTGGATAAAATAATTACGAGGGCTAATGGTGGAAGAATATGGCAGTCGAGCTTCCAGAGAATCCGCTTGGTCATGAGGCGGGCATTTTCAGTGCTCTGAATGCTTTCAGCCGACATGGTAGAAGTGAACAAAGGGAATAACCTCGTTCCATTTCAATTCATGGGGAAACCGTGCCTTTTATCGTGCAGAGCCTATCTGGTAGCCGCTGTCATCCGGTTTGTGGACCCCGCATATGGGGAACTTATCGCCATTGAGTAAAATTCCTGATGTGACATAGAAGGCCAATGCGATTGAGTAGGGATCCGGAATCTTGATCCAGAGCGAGTTGCAGTATGAGGGAGAGCTAAATATAGTGATGGGTTGGATGGTTAGTGTTTGTAATACACGTGATCGCATCGGAGGTAAAGGCTGCATCGGCTGTCTATCGACGCCTATCTCCGGTGCGAGCGACCAGTCGGAAACTATATCCCAGTATAGAACCCACATTATAATCTATTTCCTCCACCTTGTCAGTACACGCTACTTTGGATTTACAGCGCCTGTGCTGCTACTTCTGCTTTCCGCATTCCTACTCACCATCTGCCACACCTAATCTTGGCTCATCTACCTGGGATATCAGAACATGTCCGTCCCTTCGTTAGCGGCTCTAGGGCCCCCACCGCTCCCACCAGGCTGGACCGAACACATTGGTGTGCCTGCCTGCTCATTTGTTGAGTTAACTTTCACTAACTATTGCCTAGGTCCGGGTGGGCAGCCCTATTATTACAATGCACAAACCCAGGCGTCCACTTATGTACGCCCGCTGCCCTCCTTCGCTGCTGTGCAGCCTAAGCCGGTGAAAAAGGAGAAGCCGATGATTAAAACACTTATACCAGGCACGGAATGGCTGCGCGTCACGACAACAGAAGGGAATGTTTTCTATTCTCATAAAGCAAAAAAGCAGAGTGTTTGGACTGTCCCAGACGAAATAAAGGCTGCTGTTGAGGCGTTCGAGCAGCTCGAGAGAGGAAAGGCGGGTAAGACGAAGGAAGACGAAAGTGAACAATCACTGGAAGTTGAAAGAATTAGAACTGAGGTGCAGGATATGATGAAACGTAAAGCAGAGGAGCCGGAGCCCGTTGATGAGGTCTTTATTACCAAAAAGGCGAAAGTAGAAGAGGATCACGAGGAAGAGGAAGACAGTGAATCAAGTGACGAGGAAGATTGGCAAAAAGAGGCCGCTGCACAGCTGGCCAAGGAGGCAGAGGAAGAAAGGGAGCGTGTAGAAGAGGAGAAACGCCGAGAAAGAGAAGCTGAATTGGAAGCAGAGAAGGCTCAGGCTGCCGCAAAGATAAACATGCCGGAGAAGGTTGACCTGTCGATCGAGGAAGCGAAAGCACTGTTCAAGGTGTGCATCTTGGTTTCAATCTTCATCGTGATGTCACTTATTCTGCTTTTTTATAGACATTATTAAGAGAAAAGGATATTAATCCGCTGCATCCTTGGGATACCTCTTTGCCAAAATTCGTGTCTGACCCAAGATATGTTCTTCTTCCGTCTGTCACTGCTCGGCGAGAAGCCTTTGACGAATATTGCCGTGATCGTGCTCGCGAGCTACGACAGTCGGCCGTGAAGAAGGAAAAAAGTGTGGCCAATCCCAAGGAAGAATACGGACGGCTGTTGAATGAGGAAGTTAAGAGCACGCGAACAAGTTGGACGGAATTTCGTAGGAGTTGGAAAAAGGACAGGCGATTTTATGGTTGGGGACGTGATGATAGAGAAAGGGAAAGGCGATTTAGGGAATTTGTCAAAGAGTTGGGGGAAAGTGAGTCCTGTCATATGCGCCTCGCATCGCGCCATCACTAACTTGGCGTCAGAAAAGAGAGCTGCTGCACAAAAAGCAGAAGCGGATTTCTTCGCATTGTTGAAGGAACACGCCGATATCGAGGGAGGTTCCGCATGGAAAGAGGCAAGTCGTGGCATCTTCGGAATTCTTACTAGTTCCTTATCATATCCATTCCCATAGGTCAAACGAGGGTTATATACAGACCCTCGGTATGATGCAGTTGGATCATCCTCATTACGTGAAGAATTGTTCAACACGTTCATGAAAGGAAATGCGCATGGTGCAACATCTGAAGAGAGCAAGTCTTTCGGCGGAGTCGATATTGGAAAACAGGACACCGACAAAGATGCCAGCGAGAGTCGTCAGCAGCGGAAAGAGCGAGCTGTGAAAGAACGAGAGCAGCAAGTAAGAATCGAACGTGGCCGCTTGGAGGCTGACATTGAGCGTTCCCGAGTGGGGATCAATCGAGAAGAAGGAGAAAGAGAATTCAAGTGCGCAGTCTGCAGTTGTTTAATCGATTTCTTTTACTATGGCGCTCACCACCCACATTTTCTTTTCACAGTACTCTGTTAGTCGATGCTATCCGGGATCCACAGGTACGGTGGTTTCTTGCAGATGTATTGTTGCTCATCATTGTCGATAGGTCACCTGGGATGCCACTCTCCAGCAGCTCAACACTGATCCTCGTTTCACCAATTCGCGCCTTCCACTCAATCAGCAACTCCACCTGTTTCATACCTATATATCCCATCTACGGTCTAAACACCTCGACAACCTCCAAGCACTGTTCCAATCCCATGCGCCATCACTTGCAACACCGTTCACTGATTTACCAATCCAATCTCTACTTGCCTCGCTTCCAGTCACCAAGTTGGGATATGATATTCATGAATTGGAAAATGAGTATGAAAAGTGGCAGCGGGAGCGAACCACGGAAGCCCGCAAGGCGTTCGACGAGATGCTTTCGGAGAACTCATTTGTGGAGTTCTGGGGTCGATTGGGGAAAATAGGCGGGGAGGGCGTGGATGGTGGGCTCAAGGTTGACAACGATGATATCGGCGAGGAGGAAGAAGAAGGCGTCAGCAAGGTTGATATGAAAGCCCTTGCCAAGAGCGTCGACATTCGGGAGATGGAGAAAGTCTTAAAGGTCCGTCGTTCGTCGCACGGCACAATTCCTGTGATGCTCATTGGTTCTTCAACGACGATAGAACGACAAGCGATACATCATGTTTGATCATGTGGCAGACCAACGAGAGCGATGGCTTCGGGTGAGTGCAGGAACTAATAGAACCCAGGTCGGCTAGCTAATATCAGCTGCAGGATTATTTGTCGAATCTCTCCGCGCCGAAGCTTTCTGTACATCAACTGACATCTTCTTGAGAAACTTGCTCAGCTGGCAGTTGCCACGTCGACTAAGCTTCCACGGTTATACGTTTGCGCGTCAGGTATTTACATGCATTAGTAGCTGAATAGAGCTTTGAATTTCTTAGTTAACCAAATTCAACTTGAGCGCTTGGTGTATGGGCAATGTAAATTTTGTAGTATGTGCCAACTATAGCTAACTGTAGCTTTTCAATTGCAAGGCGTGAATAGACGCTGTATCGTAACTCTATCGGAAGGTCGGGGTTTCCTTTCACGTCTCGGGAATCAGTCACGAGGGCATTCCTCGGAGAACACTAGAGAAAGCGACACGAAACTGACACGTCAGTCTCCTGTCTGTAAGATCTAATATAAGTTACATGCTACTACCACTTCGATAGGTATCACACATTGAGCTTCGGTACACATTGTATATCCCGGATATACCCCAACCAGTGCTGTTGCGAGGACTGACCAGCAATGCGTCTCCTTCAACCACTTCTTTTTTCCCTTACTCTCTTTTCTACCCGTGTTTTCGCGGAAGATACCTCTAGTGCTCCGAAAGTCAAGCATGACTACCAGGTGCGGAACTATTTGCCTCAAGTAATGTCGTGTTCGCTGAGAAGTATCCTTAGAGCGATGTTGCGCGGTTGCGCAAAATTGTGATCAACAGGTTGGTCCCGTCCGCTTACTCTCCCTTGTCTACAAACTTAAGGCTCTTCCTCCAATTCTAGTCTTTACTCTCATAAGTAAGAACTTTAATTATGCACAAAGTAATTGCATGCTGATTATAGCTTAGGGAGATTTTCCTTCGTGAACTGATCTCGAATGCCAACGATGCGTTGGAGAAGCTGCGCCTGACTGCCTTGACGGATAAAAGCGTGTGGGACGGGTCAGAACCTCTGAACATTACTATCAAGGCTGTGAAAGATGAGGACGGCAAGGGTGGTCGTATCATTATTTCGGGTACGTTTTTCATATGCAAACATTTTGGCTCAGTTATTGACTCAATGCATAGACACTGGAATTGGAATGTCTAAGGAGGAGCTAACGAACAATCTGGTGCGAAGGATATTGCTGCATTTACCGCCCGCCGTGATGCTGATCTTTGGTTTCTTCAGGGAACCCTGGCGAAGTCTGGCACCTCTGATTTCCTCGCGAAGGCAGAGGGCCAAGGTCAAGATGCTGTTGGTGGAAATGGAAACCTCATTGGTGCATTCGGCCTTGGGTTTTACAGCAGTTTCCTCGTCGCAGACCGTGTTCAGGTTGCATCTATTCCACCCAAGACGAAGAAGAACCCCGAGCCAGCACAATACGTCTTTAGTTCGTCAGCGGATGACAGCTCTTTCGAGATATTCCCCGATCCACGAGGGAACACTCTTGGACATGGAACAGAAATTACCCTCTATTTGAAGGATGATTCCACAGAGTATCTTGAAGGCTCGAAAATCATTGAGATTGTGTACGTAACAACGTTTCTGTTTGAATACAACGGAATTCTGATGGGGAAATATCAGGAACAAGCATTCACACTTTGCGTCTTCTTTCCCTCTCTTCTTATTCGATCGGAGAATCGAAGAAGTACCAGATGAAGATGCAACTCCAGATGCATCTGAGGACGCTTCCGATACCCCGACAACTGAAACGACTGACTCTGAAGAGGCCGCTGCTACTCCCTCGGTTACTCCTGAAGCGGATGAAGATGAAGCCATTGTCGAGGACGTGACCAAGGATGATGAAAAGACTGTCGAGGAGCCCCCTGTGCCCAAAATGAAGAATGTCACTGTTGAGGAGTGGGTTAGACTTAATTCTCAACCACCTCTTTGGACTCGGTATGTTACTTGTGTTCTCTGTTCCAGATATCGATTCCTGACACTTGTGCTTCAGCGACCCGAAGAATGTTACGGATGGTCTGTTATTCGACATGTCATAGACTGTGCGTTTTGCTAATGACTACTGCAGACGAGTATACTCTCTTCTACAACGCTTTCTTCAAGGACTTCACGAAACCTCTTGCGTGGCATCATTTCACTGGCGACTCAGGTTCTGGTACATCTTTCAAAGCCATTATATTCCTTCCAGGCACCCTGTGAGTTTTTCAGTTCTCGAGGATTTTTGACAGTTGTCTTACGACAATCCTTAGCGGCGAGGACTATTGGCAGAAACCTCTGGAGCATAAATCCAAGGACATCAAGTTGATGGTTAAGCGCGTATTCATTACATCTGACCTGGGAGATGACGCGTTGCCAAAGTGGGCAAGCTGGGTTAAGGTCATTGTCGACGGCAAGTATACCTTCAGTTCATATTGCGTTTTCCGACTCACGTATTTGGGCTTTAGCTGATGACTTACCACTTAACGTTTCTCGCGAGACTTTACAGTCAAATCGTTTCCTCAGGCAGCTCAGGGGAATAATCATCAAGCGTATGATCCAGTTGTTTACTAAGCTTGCCGAAGAGGATTCCGAGAAGTGGGAGAAGGTCCAAGAGATTTACGGCTCTGTCCTTAAGCTGGGTTCTGTTGAGGATACCAAGAACCGCGACAAGTTGGTTGCTCTCACTCGCTTTACTACGAACCAGCGAAATAGCACTTCATTAGATGAGGTATGTCATGTTTTCACGTATTTATCACAAGACATCGGTTTAATGTTGCGTTAGTACCTCGAGAATAAGAAGAAAGGACAGAAGCAGATCTTTTATCTGGCTGAGATGGGCAAGAAGCCAGAGGACCTCGCGCAGAGCGTTTTCATCGAGAAGCTTCATGCACGCGGATACGAAGTCCTACTTCTTACAGAGCCGCTTGATGAAATTTTGGTGGGCAATCTTCGTCAATATAAGTGAGTTTCATTTCCCTTCTTTCAGTGGAGCTCTTTTTAAATATATAAAACCACCCCCTTTGAAGAAATATTCCCTTCCAGGATGCTGCGAAGGCCGGTCTCAAATTTGGAGACGAAGGTACGGGAGTACTTGCGTTCCGTGATTTCCTCCCTTATCTCATATGTTAACCCCAGATTTGGATCCGGAAGAAGAGAAAGAACAGCAGAAGGAGTTCGCAGAGAAATTCAAGCCTCTTGTGGACTGGCTGAAAACCGAGGCCCAGGACGTCGTCCGAGATGGTAGGTCTATGAGCTGCAGTCGCAAAATAGAGATGTTTACAATGCTTTTGTTAGTTGTACTCTCAAACCGATTGGTGACGAGCCCCTGTGCAATTGTTGCAGATGCCGGCGGATACACTGCCAACGTGCAGAAGATGATGAGTCAGCACTTCTCCCAGTATTCCTTAGAGCAGTATTGACATATTGCTATATAGGTGCTTCGAACGCTAAGGGTAACAGAGGCGGCATCCTTCACGAATATGCGCTTAAGGCGAAACTCCTGGAGATAAATCCTCGCTCACCTCTGATTGAGGGCCTTTTGCGCCGAGTTGAAGATCTCCCAACTGACGAAGATGAAAGAGACCTCGAAGCTGAAGATGAGCTCAAAGAAGTGGCTTCTATCCTCATCGATGGCGCACTTGTGCGCTCTGGCTTTGAAGTACCGAATAGCAACAGGTGTGTATATTTCACAATTTCAAGAACAAAATATTGACGAGCGTCGATAATGTATTAGATTCTTTTCACGAGTGGACCGAGTATTGAGACGATCTTTGGGGGTGTCGGAGACAGCTAAGACAGACGATACCGTCAAACCTGCACCCCCTATTGACCCAGAACTTCCTTCTGAGTCCGATAATGCGGTGCCAGTGACTGAGGAAGAGGACGACGGCAAAGCTCGTGTAATCGTGCCAGAGCATCTCAAAAACGATGTAAGCCGCATCTTCACCCTTACATGAGACAGCGAGACTTATGGTGCTTCTAGGTCCAAATCGAGATGGAGGAGATTGACGAAGACGGGAATGTTGTGCAGCACGATGAACTCTAAGATCAGGGACCTTGAGGAAAGGCTAGCATGTAACTTATATAGTAAACAATCGGATACCAATGCATTTCTGTGCTGAGATGAATGCGACTGTATATGCGAAGTATAAAGTAGATACGAAGTTGAGTAGACAGCAAAGATAGTATTAGCGAAGACGTGTTCCTTACGTAACGAAAGCCAATCAACTAGCGCGCCAGTTATGATTAGTGCCACCCAAGTGCCAACTGGCATCGTCGTGGATAATCCCCTTCCCTACAGCTTCCACCTACTACTTATTCTCGCATTCTACTAGGAGCACTGGGCACCACCTGTAGAAGTGATCCTTTTAATTTACATCACCACTGTCCAGCAAGGAGAAATATACCTGAATATACCTTTGGCCTCTCAAGCGCTCACCTCACATCCGACCTCGTCGCCGCCGTCAATACCGGTGGTACTTCAGCCCTTCAGCTGCTTCGGTAACCCAAACACCATACATCGTCTAGCTCCCTTCCACCAGACATACGATGTCAGCTGCATTTTCTCGCCTCCAGTTGGCGGCAGCTTTGCTCGGTAATCTCACCTTGTTTTGTTGTTCATAGGCACGAGACTGACCATTCTACGTCCGCCAGAGTACGATAATGATCCCGATGATCCATATGCTCCTCGTGTATCTGCCCAGGAAAGTGCCATCTTCGCCCACCTTCGACGAAACCCTGCTGCACGTCCTGCAGTTGCTTCACGCCGAAGCGACTACCTAGGTGTTTCGCTTCCGAGCGAAACGGGCAGCTTAGGAGGTCGTGAGTCTGCTTTGGATACAAGACGTTCGAGGGGCTCTAGGGGATCAATCGACGCGTTACGAAATCCATTCGCTGCCGACGATACGTTTGAGGAAAGCGAGGATGGACAGCCCCCCGAACAGGACGATGAGCTCGAAGTTGATCTCGCATCATGGGGTCTCGACGCCTTCGTGCCTAAAGACAAATCCAAGTCTGCCAAGGGTAAAGGCAAACAGAGAACAGTCTCTAATCCTCCAATGACTGCTGTAGCTTCGCACTTCCCTTCCACCAATCACGAGTCTTCTACGACTTCACCCAGGCGCGCATTAAGTACGTCGAGGTCGATGAGCGTGGGAGGAGGGCTTGAGCTATTTGGTGAGGACGGGCCGTCGGGCTTGCAGAGGGAGTCCTCTATGTCCCTGGAAGCAAGAAGGCGCACAGTGAGCTCGCCCTTAGACCTCTCTGGGATGGAGCCATCGGGGATACCTTTTCAACGTCGCCGCGCAGGTTCCGAAACTATTCCCGGGGAGCTTCCTTCCCAGTCCATTCCCTTCCCTACTAGTTCTCCTCGATCTGTTTCACCTGGACCCTTTGAATCCCTTGAGACACATCGGCGGACATATTCACGAGCAAGCATGATGTCCAGACCTCTTCCAGACGATATGAAGGAAGGAGAAACCAAGCGACGAGAATCTAACGCTACAATGGGGGTTGCAGCACCTGTCAATGATAATCCATTTGCTTTAGAACCTCCGACGCATATATCTCGTTTCGATCCCAAAGCAGCTGCACATGCACGTACAATTTCCAATGCGTCTTTGGGCTCGCGTATGCTCCTCGATAATGACCGTATGTCTGTCATGACCGAAGAGCAGCTCAGTCGTAACAGAGCCTACTCGACTACGCGCGACCTCCTACGGCCGAAGGTTCTCGTGATGCCCAGCCCTCTTCAATCTATCTCGACAAACGTGCCTCAGCCCGCAGACAAAATCAGGGAAGGATTCCAGCTTTCAGCGGATGGTCCTCCTTTGCCTCCCGGTGCACGAACGTCACGTCGATCGTCCATGTCACTTTCCTTTATGGAAACATTGCCACCGGTGGCATCGAATTCATTTATTCCAAATCCATTACTCGACCTCTCCCTTTCCCAGAAGACTTTCCGAGATACACTCGTGGGTGGCATTGATGGGCCGTATACTGATATGCACAACAGCCTGCCGCGAGCAACTCAGGATGGGGAACAAGTGGAACTTAATCCTACGATAAACAAGGAGGTAGAATTGCAATCGCCTATTCCAGTTACTGAAACAGACATACCCGGGGCAGCACGTCCTGCGGGTAAGCTATACGGCAAAAGTCTCATCGACGATTTAGAAAATCGTAAAGCTCAAATGCGTAGTAAGCAACGGTGCGTATCGTTGCGGCGTCAAATTCTTTTTATTCTGACTCCTCGCATCCCTAGCGTCTTCACTGGCGACCAACGGCCGTCCATGATGGCAAGGGAGCAGATCCGTTCTAGTACCCTCATTGATCCAGCATCCCTGCAGATACGTCCGAAATCACAGCGTATCAGCTCGTATGGCTCTTCTGGAAACCAACAGGGTCTTAACCGGCGTAACTCATCGAACATCAAGCCACTCCTGAATTTCGAAGATGAGGAGGGTGGCCCTCAGCCACCTCCTACCAATCGACTCCCTAGTAGCCGATCAGTCTTTGGAGTGGATACTTTATGGGAACGCGAGATGGTGAAGTTGAGAGAGATTCAGGCTATAGAACAGCAGCAGGAGGAAGAACGGAGACAAAAGGAGGAAGAGGATGAAAGGAGAAAGCAGGGCAAGAAAAAGAAGAGGGGCAAAGAGAAGAAGACCGAAGTTCCATTGGAAGAACCAGAGTTGATCCTTTCCCCTTCTTCCGAGCCTCGCGTCTCTGTGGAACCCCCTACCCTTCCTGTCATTCAAAGGGCATCAAGAAGGCCCCCGCCTAAGGCTTCTGACGTGAACGACGATGAAGACTCAGAGAGCGAAGGTAGCGAGGATTTACAACCTGTTCAATCTACAGGTGATTCGGTTGGATGGCATGCTGGTTCATCTGATGAGGAAGATGGTGGTCCCCGTCGCACTACAGGAGTGGGTCCCCGCTTTCCTACTAATGTCCGAAAGGTGTCCGCGCCTGTCGATCCTGAAAGTGAAGAAGACTTGCCTCTCGCAGCTGCTCTCGATCGCGCCGCGGATCGAGCTGCAGGGCGCCTTACCCAGCCATCAGTTAGACAGATGGATTCTGATGACGAACAGCCATTATCAGTACTTCTGCAAAAGAAGAAGTCCAGTCATTTATCTGTTGACTTCGACCGTTCGCCAAAAGGCGGTCCTGATGATGATGATGATAATCAGCCTTTGGGTCTACGCGCTTCAAGGATCGCTCAGTCTGTTCGCAGCTTTAACCCCATGGGAGACGACGATGACGACAAGCCTCTAGCCTTCCATCCTGAACAACAGCGTCGCACCCAGTACCAGATGATGGCTCAGCAGCAGCAGCAGCAGCAGCAGCAGCAGATGATGATGCAAGCACAATTGCACAACAGTATGTTCTTTGGAGCACCTTCAGTGATGAGCTCAGGATTTTTCCCCGCACCCATGATGAATATGAATCCTATGATGATGATGCAACCACCAATGTCAATACCATCCCCTCCTCCTATTCACGACCAGGCGAAGTTTGGACGCGTAGATCGTTGGCGCCGTGATGTTGCTGTCGAGGGAGAGCCATGAACATTTTCATTATCACTTATACATGTAGTCAGATTGTATCGTCTTCACGTCCTAATAATCGAATCACAAATTATGTCGACAGCATTTTACATTAGTACACAATATATTGGATATGGCAAGGTCCGCCGATCTAGGTGCTGGAAGGATAGCATACATCAGTCAAGATGTAATGAGGTATCGTACTGCTAATAACCCTAGTTAAAATAGTTCGAAGAGGACGATACGGGGTGGTAGGTACACAGAGTGAATAGGTTTCCCTAAGAAGGATTTGCAACCCAAAGTTTTCGCTTAGGCATAGTTACAATAGAAACGTCCCGTCTTCCCATCTCCTCCTCCATCATCCTCTGCCGGGTCTCCTCGTCGATATCATCCTCCTCCTCCTCAGGCTCGGTACTGCGTGGTCCCTGAGTTGTTGAGATCTCGTCAGGGGATAGAGGCATTGCACGATAAGGAGGTCGATGGTGGACATATGGCCCGTGTCCGGGATACGAGGGTTGTTGGTCTCGAAGGACCTGGGGAAGGGATGTCGAAGGAGCTTCCAGTGTGTGCTCTTCTCGGTTGTCACGTAGACGTCCAAGGAACACCGTAAGCACTGAATTTTTGGGTCGTCCACGCCACGAGAATGTAAACAGTACGACATAGAAAATCACAGTCCAAACTAAGAAAATGGCAAAGATTGCCTTAGACGCATGGGTCCACAAAGCATTCAGCGTTAGGACACATAATCCAAGAATTGATCCTTGTAAAAATGTGTGTAGCACAATGGTCGCTGCACTAGGCAACTTAGGTTTCCTCCTCGACAAAGGTGGAGTTGTTGCCGGTGTCACAAGAGCATCACCTGTATTATTTGCGGAGAACTGTGCGTTATGCGCCTGAGTAATAGCATAATCAAGTTCATTCTAGCCCCCCCAAAAAAGACATCAGCGAGAGTAAATATAACAGGAGAGGTATTTAAATTTACCACAGCGTTCAGGCTTCGACGACGCAGAAGCCAGTCAATATCACCCAGACTTCTCGTTGAAAGGGGTGATATTGCATCCGCGCTAACATGTCGAACCCGTGAAGGACGGTTCACAACCTCAAAACCTCTCTGTGGAGCTGCAGAAATGGCGGATTCACTGTCACTAGATAAGCGGCCCTCATGACTTCGTTGCCACATGCTTGATGGTCCCCATGAAAGAGTCCGCGGGCGGGGAGAGGCAGGAGGCGAGGCATCACGAACACTGTGTGAAGGACTGCGGGCATGACTACGGGGAATGTCTAGTTTCTCGCTAGTGTCAACAGAGTACGTCGGTTCAGGCGAGTCGCTGGTCATGTTTTTACTGTTTCCTGACGGTTTCCGACCATCTTTGGAATATGCGGATATGAAAAATATCACGGGAACGAAGACATAAAGGCAGAGAAAGAATGCCAAGCCGGCTCTTCCATGGGCCGTCTTCAAAATACTTGCGGAGTCCACAGTTCGCTTCTGCAGCTGCACCCTCTTGGAAATAGTTGTGAACGACAAAATGAGAGCGCCAACGCCCATGCCATAAGCAGCAAGCACAAACAAGATCGAGGCGTACACCCACGCGGCATGGCGCTCAGGCAAGCACGTCCTAGAGAAAGGTGATGTGATGCGGTAAAATATGATGATCGGCAGGAAAATCGCGAGCGATAATGGCGCAAGAAGCTTATGAAGGAAGGAGATTTCAAATAGAAGCTCACTGGTTGAAGTTGAGGTTGAGGTTGAGGTTGATGGATCCGAAGACGCCGACGGAGTGGGCGTGGAGATGGGCAAAGTGGATGTCCCAGCGGCTGTGCTAGTACTGGCGCTGGGCTGGGCAATCGCAGAAGCGCATTGAGACATGTACTCAATGCTTACTCCCGAGCCATCGGCATTTATACCTGTCTGGAGTTGTCCATTGCCAAAACCTGACCATTTTGGGCTAGATGGAGTGATAGCACCAGCATACGCTCTCAGGAGCCACATTTCTGACAAATATTTACCGGACGAATCGCGGCCACCGAATACCTACAACGAAAACATCAAAATCGAGTCCAATAAATAGCCTTGAGTGCAACATACAATTGTATCAGCAGAGTTGGTCCGCGCGTTACCCACAAGGCTTTGTGGGAACGACACTGCCACAGCACCCTCGCGGGGAGTGGGGAACTGAGCTTTTCCAGATGTGCCAGGATCTCCAGCAGGCAGAATTCGACTCCACGTTCCTGTGTTCGTATCAAGTACCGCCTGCAATATTTAAGTTTTAAAATCCATCAAGGGGGCAACGCTTCTCACTCACAATTTCGCCATTAATCAATCCCTGGTTATCTTGCCATAAGGATGAGTTAAAAATACCAAGTAGCATAAACACTTGGGAGGCGAATGATGAAGTGAAGGTATTCAGATTTGGGATGAGGACAGGGCTCAGTCGAGGTGCGGGACATGCGCCAGGAGATATTGAAGACTGACGCTGGGTGTCGATGACATACGAATCCTGCTGGGCGCAGGAATCGCCTGATGCGGAGGTGATATTGCAACCGCCTACGGATACGACGAGTTGAGAGACGACTGTTCCACCCTGACTGGCTTTATTAGGGAGTTGACCGTCTATGGCCAAGTGCTCCCAACTTCCTGTGGCGCTGTCCGGAAGATTCGAAGATAATGTTCCCGAAAGCTCGAGTTTCCAGACATCGGAGAGTGAGATCAGCTTTGATCCATCAAAACCACCCGACATAAAGAAGGTATTATTGGGTCCGGGAACCACAGGATCTTGGACAGGAGAAGAGCGTATGTCGATTCCACCGGATGCGCCCCATCTTGCGGACGGTCCTCCGGGAGACACTACAACTTGCGACCAGAACTGATTTATAAAGTCATATTCCTGAAGATCGGGAAATTTAAGCGCTATGCTGTGTAAGTAAAACCATGTACCTACCCAGACGTCGGATAAAGCTGATCCATTGGATCCTTTTCCACCAACTACCACAAAACCATGGCGACTAAAAATGCGTAAGTACGGGAGATAGCATTTAGGAAATAGAAGGTCTTACTTGCTCGCAGCAAAATCCACCCCCGCAACCACAGAGCTTCTTGCAGGAGGTGTATGTTGGATGGTGGCCAAATTCGAGGGCGGAGACGGCGAGGACCAGGTGAGGGTCAACAGATCCAAGCTGATTAGGGGTCAGGATCTATGGTGCTATTTCGATGAACAGGGACACAAACATATATGTATTTGACTGAGGAAAGCCATTTTCAGATTCGCCCCCGAAAATGAGGATAGAGCGGCTGGGAAAACAAGTCCAGTAGTGATAAGAGACAGGCCGTGACCTATGGACGTGCAGGCTTACCTCGTTTCGTCGTACCCAATTGCAGCGTCCTTCAGGGGAGGGGGCTGATTGGCAGAGCCTTGGAGAAAGCCAGTTAGATTTATCCATTGAAGGGGTGGCACAGGCGTGTCAACAGAGATGGTCTGTGCGCAGACAAGGGAAGCAAAAAAGACGAAATAGAAAGCAACAAGCACGAAAGCCATCCGAGCACGGCTCGCGGAGAAATGGAGGCGGGCCTGCAGCAGCTGGTAGCCGCGTGGCGGGAGAGGAGAACCTCGTTGGCGAGGGGGCAGCAAGGGTGAGCAAGGCGGCAGGATGAACGGTGGAAAAGCGCTGACGAACGATGTACTGCCACCTATTGCCCGGGCCGGCCTGCATGCCCTAAATAAATGGCGAGGATCGCATGGTATCGCAGGATGATCCCAGGCTGCGTACTTCTTGTTCCCGCAGCATTATATTCTGTCTCAAGGCGGGCACGATCTACCGTACAATGTTCTCCGCAGCGTCTCGCGACTGGATTGACTAGCATCTGTAAGGTATTGCCCTGCAGTGGCAGGACCGATATGTTTTTAATTTACTTCCGGCAAATTCCCGGTCTCTTTTTGGATAACCCGAGCTGTCCGCTCTCCCCGATCCTTCCGAGATCGACATCGAGCCTTGCCCCGATTCTCCTCCACCCTTTTCGGCCATAGGAAATAGCACATAGTAAGCAAGGAAGTCTTTGCAACAACTTTCTTAACACCCGGCCATGTATCCTCTTCCCGATGTTTCATCCAGAAATGCATATCACGTCACTTCGCAGCTATCCTCCAGCCAAGTCCTGATCAGAAATAGCAACTCATCCTATATTAGGAAGTGCTGGTGCACGTGTTGCGCGTTCACTCACTGCTAACGCCTGATGACTCTTATCATCCACCGCCGTTCAATGTTACAACTGTAATGGAGCCAGCTGCAAAGCGCTTGCTAACCGAGGATTCTCGTACATTGTCCGGCGTGCCGGATCTTGAGTCACCCTCCAGGTAAGTGCTTTCGCCCTGCTGCTAGACGTTCTTATGCTGACGCGATCGCCGACCCCGGCCTTTGTACAGTACGTCAGAAGATCTTACCGCGCGTCTGCGAGGTCTAGGGGCGCGCGTAAGGAAAAGTGAGTCTGTTACGTCTTGATGTCCCTAAATGACGCGTCTGACGCGTAATTAGCTGTTACGGAGGGCTATGCTCTTCAAGTCCAGCCTCCACAATCATCTCGCGCTTTCACCAAGTCGTACTCAACTGGCCATATATTCCGTTCTGCGAACGACACTCTACGAGACATATACTCAACTGGGCGGCCTGCTAGCAACTTCTTCATCTCCTCAAGAAAGAGGAACCGCGAAGGGGCGGATCAGGGTGAAGAGAGCGTCAGTGATGTCGAGACCGAGCCAGACGAACACGATCAGATACACGAAATGCAGCTGGATATACAGTCCCATCATACCAACAGTGCTAGCGCAGATCCATTTCAAGGGAGAGGCAACGAGAGACCAATGAAACCTCTCAGGAAACCACGGCGGGTGATGGCGCAAACGATGTCTTTACCTGCCGAATCCTTTAGGTTTTCCAGTTCAGCGGGAGATCATGATGTCGCTATGTCCACGAGCGATACCGAAGATGATTGGAGCCTCGGCCTCGAGCCTGCAAATATTCGAACGCCGTTCTAGCTTATAACACATTGTTGTTGCTAGCTATCGCAGTGAGTGGCCATGTGTGTTAACACTGTTCGCATCCTCACAGCCGAGCCGTGCAGCCGCCTACACTCGGAGGATTCGGGTTATTTATATATTTATCCTGTATTCAACATGATTATGTACGAACGCCTACTATCATCCGATGATCATTTCCTATTTGGGCTTCGTAAAGGGCGCGCACAAAGATTGATCGCAATTGGAACACGATCTTCATCACAATTTTAGATCGACTCTCAGCCGTCCTGGCCCTTCTCGGGCATGTAACCGTTCGTGGGCGCATCCAGCGGTCCCTATCCCCATCCACTCACCTGACTGAGTGCCTTAGTATCATTGTTGGTGAAGTCGCTTACCTTCCTGCACCTACAGATTCCTGGGATTTCTCCCTTATGAGTGTGGTCGGCGTTTTGGTATTAGTCCCCGTTGTCTGTTCATAGCACTGCAAGCCACCAGCATTCCGTAAAGTGGTGAAACCATCTTTTAATAAGATTCGGGAGGGTGCAGGATTTCAAGCTACATATCAACCGAGATCTCAACATCCAGATCTCCTACATCTCGCTCACCCTTGCAGGTGTGCTTCGTAGCTCGGTATTTAGAAGTGCGCGGGCTGATTATTTAAAAGCTCGACTTCTCAGCTGACTACATCCTATTCAACCCCGCACTGCTCAAAGATTCACAACGTGGTCCGAATGCGTTCCCCTCCCTTTAACAGCAAGCAAAAACAACCGAGTTGCAATGACGACTCTTTGTATGTCCTTTGTCTTTTCCATCTCTTGTAGATCACCCGATCTCGCATACTTCATGTCTACGAATTCGTTTCTTCTCAGAGATGTTCTAGAGTTATTGACTGACTCACTTCTGTCCACCACTCTAGACCCTCCATCTCCGTCAACACTGGTGAGACATGTCTCGTCACTGGTGCTCTTTGCTCGGTAACTGAAAGTAGTATTCCCAGACATGCATTCTCAAGACGAAGATATGTCCTCGGAGGAAGTGTCGTCCAATATGACTTATAAGCTCGAAAAGGCAAGAGCCGGAGCATTGCAGCGGGCACTAGATTCAAAGCAAATCTACAAAGATGCAAAAAAGCCCTCTTTGCCTTCTTTGAAAGAAGTTCTTCGTAGCCTCGATATGTGTGTCTGAAATTTAAGTCTCTCAAATATGTGTATCTGACACGTAACTGTAGGCCAGTAACACCTGTGAAAAGCAATTATGTGGCACAGTGGCAAAATATTCTCCATCCCACTCCACCACCCCGATCTCTCTCAGTATTCAATTGCACAAACGCCACGTATATGTGGCCAACCCTTCAACTCGCATCCCATATAGACAACGCTCCTATCGTATATGTCGATTATTGTGACTCTCATTCGCACACGGACGGTCGGGTTTCTTGCAAGTCAAGAACGCCTTCCTGTGAGCATCAGCAAGACTTCGATGCTGAGCGGCGGCATTCCATGCCATATTCCTTAGATATGAAAATACCATACTCTAGGTAACTTCTTATCGCAAAGATTGGTACTCTACTGACGACATAACGCGATAGTAATTATAACGACCGACGCTTTTCTGAGCCTGCTCGCCAGGCACCTGGAATTAATTCAGTAACGTGAGTTAGGATAGTATTTTAAACAGTCGCTATACTGATTGCCTTTCTGACGTAGTACTTCTCCCTATGACTCTAGACATTCGGAGTCCACATCTCGGTCGGACACGCCGTCTGAAGATGAAATGGACATGGACATAGACAAGCCCAGTCCAGAGCGGCCGACATCTTATCTGGTTCCTGATCGCAAGCTTAGCCTTGAAAGCGACCGTAGCCATTCGCCGGCAGGATCTTATTCAAGCAACATTTCTAGCGAGCGTGCAGGCTCCAGAGCTTCCTCGCAAATGCCTTCCTCAACGCAAGTGACCCAGAGCTGGGAGGATTTCACTACCACCATTTTAAATGCGGAGGGTAAAACGGAGTACGAGTGTACATGGCCACATGCCGACGATCCTACCAAAACTTGTGGTTTCAGACGCAAAAAGCAAGGTGTTAAGCGTCACATAGAAGCCAAACATCTTGGTATAAGGTCAGTAATGATCTTTCCCTCTAATTATTATCCTGAAATCTTATCTTATCGCAGACGTCACGTTTGTTCATACTGCGGAAAGGCATTCTCCACTGTAAGAAAGAGTCTTGTTTGGCATGAAATCTTATTTAATATTATCTTTTCTCAGAAATTGACTGTCGATTGCCACGTATGGAGGAAACAGTAAGTTCTTGCTTTTTCTCAGTAGTTCGGCAGCGCATGTAATTTGTTTTCTGCTTCTACCAGCACTGGCGAAAAGCCACTCCCTTGTCGTTACGGCTGTGGCAAATTTTTCAATGATCCCGCTAGACAATTCCGTCATTATGAGTCCTCCCATGGCTACGTTTCTAGCCACCCAAGAAGAAAGCTCCAGGTACATTCCTCAAATAAATGAGCGACCAAGCTAGAGGACTAGTTGCATGTATATCTCTGTCATTAGAAACTCAAGCCTGACTCCACTATAATACATTCGACCAGTTGATATATAGCTACTAATTTTACATGGTAACCATGTATGTGTATGATACTGTTTCCATTAGCCCCTTCCCCTGGCCCTTGGGCCTTAGGACCTACGTGAATAGATCCGGGTTTATTTTACTTCCACGGCTTTCATGGGCTGCCTGGCTGCGACTTGCCCCGGCCTTGTTCAGCTGAGTTAAAAGGTCATCGAATTTTCTATAATGGTGGGCGGATTAAACTTCTCCTCATGCAAAGTACCAGGCACAGATGCACTTTCAAAAATACTCGTACATTTTTTTGGACAATTAAGCACAAGGCAGAATGTAATGCAACGAGTTTTCATGTAAGCAAGTGTAAGCGGCTCCCAGTGAGTTCCCGACGACGAACTCATCGGATAGTACATAATCTGTGGGTCCACTGCCGGTCTCAATTGAGCGCTCGCGGCTCAACTGATCCAATTTAAGCACATAGCAGATAGTACCTCTTACGCGGCGCTTTCTTAGATCGCCTTCCTAACTTTCGCATCGCTCTCGTCGGCGCTCGGCGTCAGTCGCAATGCCCATTATGCAGAGTAACTTGAAGCTTACATAGACGACAGAGCTTGTCAAGGTTGCTAAAATTAAAGTGATTAGCGGGCTCGAATATTTATAGTTCTCCGTGTGGGGGACTCTGACGAGGCTACCGTGGAGTCTGAGATATCCTATTACATATCTTATTATTCTGAGTCTGAAGTGACTTAGAGCATGAGGCTTGAGAACCAACTAGTTACTTCAAATCAACACCTAGTATAGTTTGACACACTAGTGACCACGATACACGATGATTTTCAAATTATGATATTTAGTCTTCACGAGAATTAAACCCACCATTGCACAGTGCCGGGTGTCAGTCCATGAAGGAAGGATGGTATTCGATGGCATGGTCCCAGGGTCGTTTGGCGAACTTTGATGGTCGCATGCAAATGTAGGTACACATTGCATCTCACAATGTTTTCCTCCTTCGAACCTCGCGCAAGTGCGTTTTGGAAGCTGATCGCTATTACTTTTAACTTCTGATCCTTGCAAGCCTGTGGTTGCGTGGGACGAAATTTGAAGACGCCCAAATGTCAACTGGACCAGTACCATGGCAGGCTGGGTTGGTTCCCATTATTGGAATTGGAGGCCCTATTATTATTTGTAAGATTCCCTAGAAAATCAGAGAACCAACCACAGTACATAGTGAATAATCCTATAAATACAAGCTCCATCTGCTTAACGATGCCAATATAGGAAATGATATCTCGAAGTGGTATGCATGTACTACTTACCTTATCTTCTGACTCCTCCGAGATTAACATGATGCGCCATGATATCCGACTCGTTGATCGACGATATTATGCTGATGGACCTAACTTTGTTGACTCTTCTCACACCTGGGTCTTATGCTTTCAGACTCGGATAGGCTACACGAGGATGCACGTATGTATGTACATAATTCGCCCCCAAAGGTCGTACTAATCAATCGAGAATGGCTCGACATGCGTATGTTAGCTATAGTGAGGCCGCGCCACTCCTGGGTCACTGACCGGCGCTTATTTGCCTCCGTGAAGTCGGTGCCTCAGATACAGTAGTAAATATGCCACAACAACACGTTACACAAGTGGTTACTTCTCAAATGATGCCCATCATGGTCGATCTTTGGACCATCCACTTTAATGGCAGAGACGCATGTTCTACAGGTCATTGTTATTATTCTCCTAATATAGTAAGTCAAAAACATGATTATTTTTTGGTCTGACAAGTCAGATCGAACCAGTATTTGAACGCTGTTCTTTCTGGAACACAGCTTATTTCGAGTCGGAGGTCCAGTAGTATATTTGAGGAGTCGCAGCCTGGATGTAAGTGAAAATTATGGGCGATACCATAAATGCAAGATTTAAAAAGATAAGTGAATGAAGCGTGTATATGCTTCCAAAGTTGGCTCTTCAGTTTTTGACATATTCTCTGGATCTCCATTAACGATAGGTCTCGAGACAAGGCACCTTTAAAGTGCTTAATAAAATTGTACCTTTGGCTCCTGCCCTCCAGCCCAAGCAATCTTTCAACGAGATAGTGGCCAACCTCCAGTGCGCATTCCGCTGCATGTAAAATGCACTCCGCAGATTTCTCCATTGAGCGATACCAACGACCAAAGCACGATTGGAACCCAGGCGGATCTCATTTTCTACGCTTAGATGCTCTTTCTAGGAACAAAGCTTCTCAGGCGATCGCAATGTAGGCGTCTGTGGTGGATATTTGCGCGTCTCCATATGTCCATACTGCACAGGCAAGCAAATCGATTTTAGCAGGCAATTTCACAGCATGATATCTGATTGGGGTGCATACAAGTAAATATGCCAATTTAGAGTACACTGGACAGAACAGGAGAGCCCCCAATCTGCAATACCACGTACGGACTTTGACTCGGTCGTAAACGTGTTTCCAGAAAGGGGGCGAAAAAGGTGTGATAATCGATTACCAGAATATCAGCGGAGTTGTCATTTTCATCGCTTGTGGGTAGACTTTATTCTTCTTTGGTATCTCCAAGTATGGCCGCGCTATGTCGACAAGTGGTCAACACTCGCGCACTTTGAATTGCCTAGCTCATCAGCTTCATTTAAAGCGCGACGGCTTCGTTCCACGACACCAGCCACGGCCTAGTGGCATCCACTTGTAGATGCCTAGGACTTCTCAGTACACCCCTCCCCCTCATATTCTAGAGCAAGACATGCGCACGACTCTGCCTAGTATAGTTCAGTACGCAACGCTTTCCTGGATTTCTCTTTGTTATGTTCTTTACTTACGCCACACAATTAACGCTTACTAGCAGTCAGACCAAATCTGACGGTAAGATATCTTTCAAGCCTGAAGCAGTTTACTGTATACTGCAAACATTCTAGCTCATGCATATAAATAGGACTCAATGCCACCCTCATTGCTAACATAAATGCTGATGTTCCGCGCTGTAGAGCGCTCCCATGCGATGGCAAGTCAAGCTTTTGCGAAGATATCACTTTCCCAACCTAATACCATGTTCGTTCAGATGCCGAGCCCGAATGCTCCAAGCCTGCCTCCCCGATATCTTTGCCTTCATTTAAAGAGTTGCTTCGCAGACTCGAAAGGTCCTTGCAATCTTCCATTGAGTATACTAACTTACTCACATGGCCTTGTCTAGTGATCCGATTACCCCTGAAGAGGAATCCGTCGCGGCTCGCAGGCAGCATGTATTTCGCCAAAATATATCCTCGCCGTCTCTGTCTGCATTCAACCGGCCAGATGCAACTTCCAGTTGGCCAGACGCTATATCAATCCGGGATAACAAATCTGTATTCCGTCTTGATTATCCTCGACCTCGCTATCCTCAACCGTTTTCACATATAAATGTTCACTGCCACTCTCAAGCCGGGAAATTTTATGGGATAGGACTTCATTCTGACTGGCAGGTTTTCCTTAAATTGATTACATTCCATTTTCTCTGAACGTTAGCTTCCGTCAGCTCAACCAAGAATTCGGTTTCACCATCAGCCGCACCTCCAAAGTCAATTACCATGAACATAATTTCTTATCTAAAATACTGACCATTAAGTATCCTCTCAGATCTGACGTTTCTTCGGTCTACTCTACGCAGTCGCGCCATTCGTCCGAAGAACCTTCACTCGACTCTGGCGGTGAAGATATGGACTTTGATCACTTATCTATAACGGAAATCCCTTTCCGACAAATGCCACCTGATTTAGACTATGGTGTCTCAAAAAATGTTCACAATCCTTCTACTCTGAGCTACGTCAAGGAGCGCGGTTCGAATGCAACACATTTACCTTTCGACAACAACTGGGAAGCCTACGCTGCGGAAGCCAGAGATGCAGAGGGTAGCAAAGTTTACAGATGTCTATGGACTGGTCCAATGCCGGATGGTTCTCTCAGTGGTTGCAACTATCACAATATGAAGAAAGCTCTGGTAAAACGACACGTGGAAAATTTGCACCTGCTGATCAGGTCAGTATTTTAATTTTTCAGAATTTATTTTAAACCTAACACTCCTGTTCCTTGAAGACGGCACATTTGTGTGTTTTGCGGAAAGGGATTTGGACAGGTGGGATTCATCGCTATTTCCTATGCGAGTCTTATTTATGAGTTATGGTGTACAGAAAGCAACCTGCGATTCTCATATCTGGAGAATACAGTGCGTACATATAAATGTGCACATTTTGATTACTAATCATACCATGTCTTTCTAGCACTGGCGAAAAGCCTCTTATCTGCGGCTTTCCAAGTTGCCACGAGCGCTTCAATGATCCTGCCAGGCTATCTAAGCATCTAAGAAAAGTGCACGATGTGGAATCAAAACCCCGGAAGGAGAAGCCCAAGCTCATTGAAACGGAATACTGTGTGACTTGACTCTTCCTTCGACAACCTCACTGGCTTGACTTTTGCTTTATTCCCACATGTTTCAGGGATGTTGCCAGAGGCCGTTAAGCTTCAAGCATCATCTCCCCATTTTCCTCTTTCGCCTATCTTATCTTGTCGTCGCCTAATCCTCCTGTAAACGAAATATTATGTGCTGTCACCACTGTATTTCTGTATTCTTTTGCGCACATTATAATTTAAATCCTGTATATTGTTTATTACATCGTGACCCCGTTAATTTTAGGCGATAGGACCGGCGACATAATACGAGAGTGATTGTGCATAGCTGCTTAATTTAAGATGAATGTGGAAATGCTGTTGAATAGCACGTTGCAACTTGCACACCATTGATTCTGACTCGTCCATCATCCATTGTTGTAATTCAAGAGCATGCGGTTGCGCTTGAATGCGATGCAAGTAAGACGCCGTTCTATTTCTAAGTATGACAGACGGAGAGTCCGCATGAACGGGCACAAGCTCAGCGCACTGGCATCTTTGGCGTCTATCGAGTAGGTGAGCTGTAGCACAGCAGATCATAACGGCCGCGCAAACCGTGTAAATTCAAGCCAAGCATCCTGAAATTTCGGGATCTCGTAGATGCGAGTTCGCAGGGAAGATGAGAACTGGAATAAGAGATTCCACTGCTAAGCAGGATTGATCATAAGTACATCGCACATCTGTCGGAGGCCAAAGAAGCAAGGCGGTCCGAGATATGTCGGAGCAAACCAGTGAAATCCCGACTATTTCCTAAAGTAGGAAGTGCGGTACCCTGTTTGGCGGCCCCTGCCCTATTGCCGGCGGAGGCGTGTCGCTTACTTATATCAGTACGTTCGGGCCGGAGAACTCACAGGCCACCCTAGTCGATATTTCTCAACCCTAACCATATCGGTTCAGTATTCAAGCATTAAGCTTCAGGCGCAGAATCTACCAAGCACGCAGGACAAAATGCCTTCGAAACAATCTCAATTAGGCAGCCTTGCGTTGCAATCTGCATCGTCGACGTCTCAGACTGTCCACGTATCTCCTTCAACGTGCTATGATCTTTCTCTGTTCAAAGGTAGTTCTTGCTTCATAACTGTGTTGGACCCAGCTTACGCATAGAAGACATTCTCAGACAGTATCGTCGTGTGGACGATACGATTGGAATGCGGTTAAACAGGGCCAATGCTGCCGTGCGCGACCAACAACGAATGCTCGCTGATGGAGGAAATGGGAATGTTCAGGATCAGGCTTGCGCGTATCTGTGGCGAGAACTTGTCGGTATGTCTTATGTATCTGTGAACTTGCAGAATGCACGTTGAATTCATTTTATTATCTTAGAAAATTGGAAACGGCGGACGCAGCTAGTGGAGTACTGCGTATCCGTTGTGGATCAATCCTTGCAGGACAAGCAGGCATCTTTGGAAGACTCGTCTGATGACGCAGCAAGCCGCAGGAAGACACAAGCAGCAATATTTGAGGACCAAGTTAAGGTATGTGTGATATTAACTGTACGGTTGGCTTCAGTTCTGCTTAGTTTATATCTGGGTAGCGTAAGCAAGTCCACAACGAGTTGACGGTGGAGGATATCATCAGGAAGCGTTCTATGGGCGGTATGTCGATTTTTTCCACATTCACCGAAATTCATAGTCCTTGATATATCACATTTTAGCATTCCGCTCACGCTGTCAGTACTTTATACCCCCCATGACAGACGTGGAAGCACGTACAACGTGGGAAGCAGCACAGCGGTAATACTTCAACGCAGCTGGCGTTTACATTCACGCTTGCGTTCAAAAGCGTCGTATTTCACTATGAGCATGAAGGTGGATATACGAACAGTTATTATTAGTGATACAACGTAATATAATGGAATTACATATTGCAAACGATACGCAAGTCATGGCCGCTGGATGAATACACTGGAAGGCCGATCAGAAGTAATTACTAATCTCGACAGTATTGGCAATTGCCTACATCCATGACGCAATCCGATGACAAGAGGTCGTGCTTCCAGGATTCCTGTGAACCCATACTCTCTAACGACCATCTTGTCGAGTATCACTCCTGCAAGCCCAGCCATGTTTACGGTGGTAGCGATGCTAGCACTCTTCTCGACGGTTTCTGCCACACGGCTTCCGTCCTTTGTCGTACAAGATCAAGTCAACACTGTATTCACGCTCAACGTCAAAGTACCCGTTCAACTGGGAGTCATGAGTCGTTGCCCCGATGCTTTACTGTGTGAAAGCACTTTCAATGAAGTAGTAGACAGAGTTGCCGACAAAATCGATTTATCGTTGGTCTATGTAGCTAAGTTGGTGACAGTATTATCACCAGATATTACATCATTAATTCTCTGACATTGTCTCCATCTCAGAGTCGATTCTTCACAACCAGACTTTGGCGTGTGGTGTATGCATGGCCCCGAAGAATGTGCAGGAAACGTACAACAGCTCTGCGCAGCCAAATATACAGACTTCACGAATTGGTGGGAATTCGTTCAATGCCAGAACTTCCACGGAAGAGCGAATATCGGGACACCAGGAATTGCGCTGACGTGTGCGAAAGTGGCTGGTATTGATTGGGAATCGAGTGGGGTCGGTCAATGTGCAGGTCTTGATGGGAGCGGTAAAGGTGCTGAGGGAATACGTTTGTTGCAAGTAAGTGCCGCATTGGGTCAGGAAATGGGCATAACGTGAGTTTGCGTCGTTCCTGATGTTTGCAGCTTGATAATTGGTTATACAGAAAAAGCTGCACCGTTCTCATCAGTGGGCGCCCTGTTTGCGTCCATGATGGTACATGGAAGGACTGCGAGGTAAGAGGAGCTGAACATAGCTGTGGCAGTAAGCGCTCACATAAGTATAGAATGGCCATACTGTCAAAGATTTCGTCAAGCAGATTAATGATGAATACGAAAGACTCAATGAATAAATGTTAAATGCGAAGAGTTCGAACGATTCCAGTGAGGAATGCTTATTGTACCGGTACAGACGAAGTTGGTCAGCACGGACAATGCAATGTTAATGTACAGTACGACAGAGCACTTGGAGAAGCAGAAACGAGCTTTGTGGCAAAGGGCCAAGAAAGCCTGTACCAAGTATGTCGAAACATGTTGTTAGGTTATTAAGAGTGTATAGGAACAGAGTCCATATGAGGAATAGGAATTCATCCAAGAGCTAATTCGTATAAAATAACTAGTATGTTAACCACTATAAGAGGCACTAGAGAAACTGCTTTCAGTAAAGCACAAGTGATACATAAAAAGGAACGCACTTCGCATGAGTGTCCGTACAGCGCTGATGAGGTCTATTATCCTCGATTTTACTCCAACATCCTGAGCACCTCCATAACCATCCTGTCCGTAAGCCTGCTGATACGCGGCTGCATCTCGTACTTGCTGTGAAGACGATGACGACCAGCCGACTAGAAAATATGAGGGGCATATTAATTTATAGAGCAACAGAAGAGCATACTTCGTGCCAGGAATCGTTCTTCATTGAGCACGGCGACGCCGTTTATGAGAAGCAACGATACATAGAACATAGTGCCGAACATCTTGCGCGAAGGGAGAAACTAGCGAAAGCTAGTCTAGGGGAGCCGCCAGCAGATATGAAGAGAGTGAAGCAGTAGTAGCAGTGCCAGTTGCTGCGCGAGTGGAAGACGTGGAGGAGCGCCACCCCGCTCATCACGAGTATTCGGCGCGTGACACGCTGCAGACGCCTGTGACTCATTGTCACAAAACCGGTTTTCTAATTTTCTAGTAATTACTCTAACTTGGGTCGACGATGCAAGCCTGCCTACGCAATGGTGCGCCCCCACTTCCAGCTATTATTTGAAAGATTCATAATACAATTTCATAGGCGGCCTCTTATCGCGGACGTCTATCTGCCGTGCGCCAGCAGAGTCTACCCGGATACACCTCGAATCTCGCCGCTAGTACGTGTTGTGTCCAGTAATGCCTTGTCACAGCATGATGAATAGGTTTTTGTAACAGCATCAGTGCCATGACACCATTTGAGTGGGTTCGCGAGAAGCTGGTGTCCGGGGCTGTGATGGAAAAGCCATCGGAAGACGAGGTCCAGGCAGCTAGGCAGCAGGCCGCTGAACAAGGCATCAGTAGCGTGTTCGAGGCACCTTCTACACCGGAAGCCAAAGCTGAGAGACGAACCAAGAGAGTGAAGGAGAGGTCGGATGAACCCAGCAATCGGACAGTAGGTTCCGAACCGCGGCGCGTTGCTAACTATAGCTAATTTGCGCGTTGCTTCTCTTTCAGCACAAGTACTCCACGGGCAAATTCAAGATATCGCACCGCAAACTAAACATGCTTGGGAGGCAAATATCCGGAAAGCCTATCGACTACGCCATTCTTCAGATGCAGTTCAGCGAGAAGCGGGCGAGTTCGCGTATCATGAACATGTTGGCGACAGCCAAGGACCACGCACATCGCTACAAGGGACTAAGGGAGCAAAAACTCGTTGTTTGTGAGTGACAATGTTACCTGCATATCACTGCTCTACTGACGCTCTATGTCTCGCCCAGCCGAAGCCTGGGTGACTAAAGGCAAGATTGGCGGCAAAAAGCTGGAGCCTCGCGGTCGTGGTCACTTCGGTATAAGAGTACATCCGACAGCAAGGATGCATGTTGTGTTGAAGGAAGGGAAGACTCTGGAGCAGAAGAAGGCGGAGGAGAGGAAGAGGAAGCTGGGGCGCATTGTGTCTGCCGCGGTGCACCGACAGGACGTGCCCATACGGAATCCGTCGCCAACTTGGGGATGGTAGATGTGGATAGCTCTCTGTATAAAGGTGATATGAAGTACTTATACAAGAGAGGTTGTTCACTAGCGACAATATTATTATTCTAATATCCATTTTCCTGAAATCTTATCCTATCCATATTCGCGAAGAATTCGAATAGGCAGTGATCCGGCTAAAAATAGTAATAGCTAGTTACACGACACGTTGACACGCCCGCGCAGCCAACTCTTCACGCTATTACCGTCGTCCACCATGCCAAAATGCTGGCGATCTCTCCCTTCCTTTCTCTTGTTCTCTGTTGTCTCTGTCCTCGCGTCCAGCCAATCCTTTGAAAACACCGCCATCGTGCGCACGGTCGAGCTCGGCGGCGCAGTCGTCCACGTCACTACGACCTATGCTATTAAGGCTCTCGAGAGCGGCTCGAAAGTTTACACCATCGCTCTGAGCCATGATGACAGGGAGAAGACGAGCTGGCTGGAGGCCAAGGTTAAGGGCCAACAAAATTCCCTTGCCATTACGGAGCACGGGCTCGACGCGGGCAGGTCCGTGCGGCTACTCAGATTCGTGTAGAACCCATTCTCATATATCTATCTGTCTACTAGGGGCTTCCACCTGATTGATATCGCGCTTCCAACACCCCTTGCTGCCAACAAGACTACGAACATTGTCGTCGATACCATTCTGACACACGCGAACCAGCCGTATCCGGAGACCGCAGCTCAGAGCGAAGACCAGGGCCTTAAATTCACAACTGACCTCTTCGTGCTGAGCCCCTACGCCACCACCGTGCAGCGTACCAAGCTCAGGTAACTCTACGTTCTCCCGATACTTTTGGGCACAATCATTAATCGCCGTTCCCCAGGGCACTCACACCACGAATCATCTCGTATACTACCCCGCAGAATATCGACAGCTTCACTCAAGACGCTCCAGTCACCAAAACTGGTGCAACTGTGGTTTATGGGCCGTACAACGACGTCCCTCCTTCGGCCAACAAAGAGTTCATCTCCAAGCACCAGCAAAAGGTCTCGTTACACTACTACCACGACCAACCAGTCTTGGAGATCCTCAACTACAAGCGCTCAGTCGAAATAAGCCACTGGGGTGCGAACGTTAACACAGAAGACGAGATTGCTTTGTACAATGCCGGACCCGCGTACGTTAATACATCATGCTTTCCTCTGCGCTAGCCTGTTCACGTATTTCCCAGCCTGAAGGGTCACTTCTCCCGACTAGAGCATCAATCTCAGTCATTCTACAAGAAGTCTGCAGCGCATGTTCTCCCTGCCCTCAATCTCCATCTGCCTGCCGGCATTCGCAACACATACTACTACGATCTTATTGGCAACGTATCGACTTCGCGGCTCAGGGTAGCACCTTCCGTTCCTAAGAACAAGCAAGGCTCGCAATTCAGTGTTATGGAACTAAGGCCGCGCTATCCTATTCTTGGCGGCTGGAATTACAGCTTCACCCTCGGTTGGGATGCACCCCTGCAGGACACCGTCAGCTACGACAAGTCCACAGGGAAATATATTATCGAGGTTCCTATTATGACCGGATTCCCTGGAGCTGTCGTGAATAACATGGAACTCAATGTCATTCTTCCTGAGGGAGCTTCGTGAGTGGACAATGCTTCTTAAGTCCTTATGACTGACTGACGAGCCGTGTACACAGTGAGATCGAGTTCAGCCCTCCTTTCCCTGCTCTTGAAAACCGAATCTCAACCCACATCACGTATCTCGATACTACTGGTCGTCCCAAGTTGACTTTTGAATATAAGGACCTTACTATCAAGCATGTGCAGACCATCTATGTACGTTCTTCTACCACTTCTGTTGACTTGTTATTGACGTCCTCGCAGGTTTCGTACAAGGTATCTACTTCTGCTCACCTCAAGAAGCCCATAGCCGTGGCAGCAGCCTTCTTCAGCCTCTTCGCGTTCGCGTTGGTCACACGGCGTGTAGATCTTACCATCCATCCCAAGAAGAAAGTGTTGTAAATATTGTTATTGGATGGTCAAAATATATGCAATTACTGCAACTAATATACACTGCGCGCTGACCAGACTTGAGTGATTTATCAGTGTTTGTTGATATATTCGCGGCTGAAGCTGTGGAGTGTGAAGGCCTCACAGCCAGTGGGCGTCGGGGATCTAGAAGCGCGTCAGGTGAGCCCTTTGGTGAATTTCATGATCTAACTGGATACCCACGGATTGAGGTACATAAAGACGCCAGGCAAACTGCTCTCCAACATGCAGCTATAGAAAAGCCCCTGATTCCCTTTTGAGCCTTGGTCATAGTAGAGCATTGTCCCTCTCCACCGCCATGACCCGGTTGTGACCCCCGTCTTCTTTTTCCCAGTAACAAGTTGGAGCGGGAAGTCTGATGTTCCCGTGACATTGACGAGATTCACGGGGTAAATCGTGGTCTCGTTCACGAACTGCCAGAGCTGATTCTGGCTGACGTAGAACAGTGGGGGTGCTCGGAAATTTTGAATGACTGTCATGTTACTAGGGAAACCTGGAAATTAATCGGAAGGTCAGCAATTGCATTTATCCTGGCAAGCTCTGTGAGTCTGCACCTGGATCGAGCGTAGCCAAGTTGCGAGTGATTCTTTCGTTGCCGTAAGTGAAGCCGAGAGCCTCGATTTGGGATGCTCCGGAAACGAGAGATCCTATCGAGGCACGACCATTAAGTCCATCCCAGGCGGGTACTGCAGAGACGGAGTGGAACAGCGGCACGAAGATGCAGAGGGTGAGGACGAGGCTCTGAGTGGTGCGGAACATGTCAACTCGCGAGACGATGACGGAGAGTGGTGATGACTTTTATATATGAAAGCGGAAAAGCATCGCTGAGAAGAACTCGGAGCGACGTGTTCGTTCGTGTGGTCTCGTCGAATTGTCCGAGCTTGAAGCGCAAGGGAGGTTGGAACGGAGGCATTTCTTCGGGCAAGATCATCTAATCTTATCTCATATCCACGTGGCAAATTGACATATTCGATCACCAACTTGGGTTAGTTTTTTACTTTCAAATTCCAAGTTATATTCCTCCGTTCTCCATATCCACTGCGCGCTGTCCCATTCAGCTATGTTCCGCAACATCGCCACAAGCAGCAATTTCCACTGTCCCCTTGACCTCCTCGCCTTCCTCTCCACTCCCGCCGCCACTCGCCACTTCGCGTCTGCGTCAACGCGCCCCGACCGGACGCGTCGACGCTCTCAACCTCCTCCTTATACGCCCAGAGGACGCCTCACTCTCGGGAAATCTCTTCAATCTACATCAAAAGCAATTTCAAGACCACGCAGTGATTCACGAAGAGGAGACGTAGAAGAATCGGCCGAGGATGGCCCTCGCCTGCCTCGCTATTTGCGCCGCCAGGCCCTCGCGGAGGCTGCTGCGAAAGAGTCTGTGGCTTCATCCAGGGCACCTGGAAAGCAGCCTGAAACGAAGTACCGCTCAAAGCATTATCAGCCGTCACAAGAACAGCCAAAAGAAAAGCTCAAATTGCTAGAGCCTCACGTCCTTTCTGCCCGGTTGAAGAAGCTGTGCAATTCGGGTCATCTAGACGACGCCGTCAAGATGTTGAAAAACGCTCCTTTGGACTCTCAAAATACCCCTGTATGGAATACCTTAATATGGGAGTGTCTAAAGGCGCAGCGCTTTAAGCTTGGGTACGAACTTTTCGTTGACGTGAGCTGTCCATTGTTTCTGTATTAATCTACTCACTTTCCATGCTCATCCTCAACTTTACCTACTCAGATGAAACGGCGCGGCTTCAGCCCGACGACGAGAACATTTAATACTATGTTCAGTGGCTTGTCCCGAATAAAGCACTGGGAGACATATCCCAAACAACTCACCAATGCGCGTTCCTTGTACGATGCCTTCCAGCGTCATGTTGGCTCCGTCAAGAAGGCCGATCCCGAGAGCCCAGAGCTCTCCGTCGATCCTTTGGCTCCCTACATCAAAATACTCGGAGCAGCATGCCAATACCAAGAAATGTTCGATGTCTTCTACGCATTGGACGCAGAGGGTCCACTGGCGCCCAACCAGTTCATCTTTACAGCCATGTTTCAAGGTATAACACGGGCGAGCGAAGCAGGTGGCGGACGAACTGTTCCTGCTGCAAAGAGTGCAGGCGACGCGAAACTCCTCTGGTCGCAGATGGTGAAGGCGTCAAAGAAGAGCCCAGGTTTCCCGATAGATTCTCATGCGGTCACTGCTGCGATAACAGCGCTCTCGCGAGGCCGCATTCCGGAGCAGAACCTGGCTTTTAGCATCGTGCGCGAGTATTTCGGTCTCAGTACGCCTGGGGAGTCGCTAGCTCAAATGGGTAGCCTGCCTCTACAAGTACATTCGCTCGCTGCAGCCCTTCGCCTATGTAACGAAAGTGGAAGACACGACTCTGCCATCGAATTCTTCAGGCAAGTTAAACGCAGGCCAGAAACTATGGGTGGCGTTTCCATCCTTGATCGTGCGCATATGGAAGAGATTTTCAAGGCGTATCTGGGCTTGCCTCCTCCAACGGCAGGATATCACGCTCTCGAAACACTGGATTGGATGTTGCGACAGGAAATTACCGGCAAGAATGGACCCTCAATCAGGCCTGCGCTATCTACATATGCTTTGGTTTTCCGGGCATGTTGGCTTGCTGTTGACTGGAATTCAGCTGCACGGGCCTTTGAAATAATGTCGGGATACCACTCCCATGATTTCATGGACGGCGCGGTGAAGCCTAACCCTAGATACACCAAACGAACAGAAGGAAGGAATATATTTCCCACTCCGGAGATTTTATCCAGCATGGTCAAAACGACGCTTGCGAGTAAAAATCGCGCACACATGCGACAGTGTCTGCGCATTGTCGATGAAGTGGACCTCGACTATCTCCTTTCGATGAAAGGAGAGCGAGCAAATGATTCGAACAAGGTGAAGAAAAACCACGAATTCTTCGCTTCGAAACTCGCTGCCGCGGTAGTGGACACCGTTGAGTATGTGCTGCGCGCCGAAGATAGTCCCAATAAACGTCGTCCTACCCAGGAAGAGGTCAAACGTTGGACAGCTCTAGCACAACGTTCCAAGAGGCTCCTGGAACAGCCAGGCAGATCCCGCGTCGACATCGAATTTGTGCCTGAGGTGGAAGAGATGCATGCTCAGCGGAAAGTACAGCCCACTCCTTTATCACGATACGAGAGTTCTTTACGCCGATAGCGCGTAAAAGTAAACATACATACAAGTCGCCCACAGACATAATATATTCACCAGGAAAAATCTACAGACGCTTAATATAGGAGTGGCGTGAGTTGGACATAACGGAGGTGAGGTTGGAGTTCCAACTACGGACGAGGATGATATATTATGATAGTCCCATGGAAAAAACGGCGAGAAAGCGTAACAAGAAAAAGCAAAGCACCAAAACAGTCCATCGCTGCGATATTATATATGTATACGTGCACGAAAGCATGCATAAAGGATCAAGGGGAAATACGACCAAAAGGCGTGAATTAAGCGACAGACTTAGGTCTATCGCCTGGTCGGAGTTTGCTCCCATCATTGTGGAAAGCAGGCGATGGAGGAACAAAAGTGTCCTCGGTGAGCGCCATTGAAACCGGTTCGTAGATGTGTGGTGGCGCCGGTTGTTGGATACCACCCATGTTACCAGCAATGTAGCTGTTACGAGGGTTCATGGGCATGGGGCTCATCCGGCCTATGGGCGTGCGTGTCCTTGATGCAGCGGCTCTGCGTCTGCCTTGCTTGCGGCAGTACAAGATGGACCCAACAACGGCAAGAACGATCAAGACGAGGGCATTGAGGGCGACAATACCGAGCATTGCTGGGAGATACTTCCCAATCTTCTCCAGGGAGTCCGAGATGTCGTTCGATATCGAGAACAACGGTGCGACGGAGACACCATTCAGACCGGAGTAGGTGATGTTGGTGCGAGGGGTTCCTCCACGGGCTTTGTGGAAATCAGTAGACGCTTCATCCGGATCGATGATAGACAGGAGCTTCATGTATGGGTTGCCCATGTTGCCGGAACTGTCGAAGTCTCCAAAGTCATAGACAGAGTACACTGACCGAAGGAAGTTGTCGCCAATGAGCCAGTCACTAAACAGGTTAAGTATCGCACTATATAATAGCAGGCAATAATGAAGACTCACAACTGTCCACCACCGACAGAGACTGTTTGAGGAATGAAGGAGCCCACACAGATGGTCGAATCGACAGTACTGGCTGGCGAAACATCAAGGGGATGAACTGGGAACACTTGACCTCTGCACAAATAATTTAGTTCAAATTTAGTACAATAGTCCGTAAGAATACTGACCCAATCTGAAGAGCCATGTCAATCTCGGCGTTGCAGGGCACAACCCATTGACCTATAGAAGAATCGTACGAAGCACCAGTTACGTTGCCGTAAATAGCATCACAAATAGCCTTGGGAGCATAACTAATAGATGTTCATTATCTCGCAGTACACGAGCATACGAAGAGGCGCTTACGTCCATGAAGCCCCACTGTCCATGAGGACGACAGCCTTGTTACTAGGCGCTCCAACGACATCGGTAGTGGGGACTGTGATGGTGTCGTTGACGATAACAGCGTCGAGGAGAACGTTCCATCGCTTGGGCGAGTTGACAGGCCATGTTGGAATGGGTGAATTGCCAGCCACTGATGCGTACTGTGGGTCATATTCGCCTGGAAAAATATAATTAGAATGATTTCCCATGTCCATGCCCAAAAAAGACACACCAATCGAAAAGCTGCCCTCTACCTCATCATCCTCGTCCGTACTTCTTTGCAGTGCGAAGGTAAGGTAGTTCGGCTGAGAGGGGTTAATCTGGAACATGTTGTACAGCAGACTTCGTCCTGTGGAAGCCTTGGTCGCATTCACCAGAGCGTCAATTGTCGATAGTGATGTAAATCCAAGTCCTACAATTCCGCTCGCGCCATACTGCAAGGCAGGATTGTTGACTGCAGACACATCAAGGAATGCTTGTGACGGGACGGAGAGTCTGTGATATATCGAAAGTCGATAAAATAAACCTTGGCACAGAATGAGAAGGCCACTCACCCAACGAACTCAACGGGAGCATACGCTACGTTTCCGGCGGCCCATCCAATGGCGTACTGTTATATTCAGGTTAATAAATAAGCCAACGAACTTGATACATCAACGTGCCGTCAAGTTGTAAGATACAGACTAAAACAGATGAAATTAGTATCTCATTATAGTTTTAGAAAGAAGGTAGCTAACTGTCTGTGTCGTGTTGGGCATGGGGTGGGAGTTTCCCTTTATCCAAAGATCTGAGGAGCCAGTATCCAGCTGCACGGGATAGTCTGCGGAAAGTGAGCTGGCGGCTGGCGCTATAATGGCTGGGGGGACGAACCTGTGCCTCCAACTGTAATCTATCACACGCATTCCAGACATATTATAACTTGTATCAAATGGACGAGTAAGAAAGGCGTACATTTGCTATGTATATCAAATCATGCACAGTGCTGAAGAAACTTTAGACGCGCTGTCCAACCCGGTTACAAGAATGAGGACATACTTGATATCAAGGCCATTATCGGAGTCACCAGTTGTTGCAAGGACATTGAGCTGGAGGTCAGAAGCAGAGAGGCCTGGAGACCTGCGGCGGAGGTTTGAGTGCTGCTTGACTTGTTTGAAGGTGATTCTGGTCGCTGATGCGGTGGCGGCCAGGAAAGCGAGAGTGAAGGACAGGGGAAGCTTCATGACGGCCAGGAAGGGTAGCCAGGGGGTAGGGAAGAAAGACCGGAGAAAATGAGCGTAGGGCGGGAGGTGAACCCACTGGGAAGTGAGCGCAGATGGGAGCAGTCTCCTAGAAGCCTCTTGTTTGTTCTTATGGTTCGTGACCCACAAGCGAAGCGCAGCGCCTGTTCAATTCAATCCATCTGATACTCAAATATCTCTTGTTTTTGTTCTGTGAACATATTATGTACTATAGCTACGCATCGCACGCCCCGCGAGACCCAGATGCGGGCTCGCCCAGCCAGGTAAGGGACGCTATCCAGCAAGACGATCATCGTGGATCCAGAGTACGTGAACGCGATGATGCATTGATTTATCACTTTCTCGCGCAATCACTTGGCCGAAATTATCGATATAGTAAATGTACGATTGAGACACTAGGAGAAAGTGATTCTTTGTCCAGAGGAGAGGAGATGTGTGGGTAGCATACTTAAAATTTTCAGAAAGGAGCGCGCTAACACAACTGTAAATTCGTGCACGACAGCTGAAACAGGCTTTTAGGGCACCGCGGACGGCATCTGATCTCCGTCGTGCCTCCGGTGTGGATGCCGAGCACGTGTTGTCTTCCCCGCACTTGGCTACTAATCAATACCGGTCCGGACTTGGTTGAGATTGTGGGGAAGTACGAGCTCCGAGTTCCTCACCCCTGCCACGGACTTCCCGACTTCCCCCACCATGGTTGCCGCGTCCAGGAGTTCCATTCTTCGCCTCATAAATGCCTCTCAGCACTCGGCGTGCCCCTGCCATGGATGTAGGCCGTTGACCCATCCCCACACGCAGATGCAGGCTATCAACCATCTAAGGAACTTCGCAACTCCTGTTCCTGCAATCGAAAAAGAATATGCATTCGAGGCAAGCGTCTTGACCTTCGCATCTCGTGTCTTATAACATTTTCCGCTGGAAATTAGGTAGCTGCCTCCAACTTGAGGTTTGGAGACGGCGTAACTGCAGAAGTCGGAATGGATCTCAAGAACATGAAAGCGACCAAGGTATTATGGCAGCCCTTATGTTGTTCAATTCATCTTAAAGAGCCATAGATCGGGGTATTCACTGACCCAAACGTCGCAAAACTTCGCCCCATGACAACTGTGAGTCTTATTTCGTTAGATAACCACCGGCTTTCGCAAACCGTTATTTCACAGGCTCTTCAAGCTCTGGAAGCTCAGCATGACTTGCCCTTCGAGGTATATGACCGAGTTGTTGCTGAACCCACCGAAGACAGCTGGCGGAACGCTATTGCTTGGGCAAGGGAGCACGAATTTAGCCACTTCTTAGCGTACGTTTCCCTGTGGTTTCACGTGGCACGCAAGGGCAATTTCATACGTACGCGTAATGTTTTCGTTCAACAGCGTCGGAGGCGGAAGCGTGATCGATACCGCAAAAGCTGCTAATCTGTAATGTTTTATTCCATTGTCCCAATTGCAGCGCTCTAACACTCTGTCTAGTTTCTCCGTCTACAAGGATGCAGATCTTATGGACTTCATCAATGCTCCAATTGGAAAGGGATTACCTATATCTGGAACCCTCCGACCGCTTATTGCCATTCCAACAACCGCTGGTACGGGCTCGGAGACAACTGGGACTGCCATCCTAGATATAACATCTCGCTCGTTCAAGACTGGAATTGCAAACCGCGCCATGAAGCCTGTCCTCGGTATTGTGGTAAGCTCGATAGTGTACCCTTCCAAAATATCGCGTTAACATCGCATAGGACACCCACAACACAGAATCTTGCCCCACCGAATTACATATCAGTGCAGGACTGGATGTCTTATTCCACAGTATGGAGAGCTACACTGCGATTCCGTGAGGATCTCCATCCTCTTTCATTTTCTACCAAGATCACCTAACAGATGTTTGATAGTTATACCGAGCGCACTCCTCGACCGGCTAACCCGATCCTCCGGCCTGCATATCAAGGAAGCAATCCTGTCGCGGATATCTTCTCCTTATGGGCACTCCAGACCACCGTCAAGTATCTCCCCCGTATTGCCAGGAACCGCGACGACGAGGAAGCCAGAAGGCAGATGCTGTAAGTACTTTCTTTTGGTACTGTACGGTGATTCGGGCTGACGTCGACATGCCAGCCTTGCTTCCTCATTTGCTGGCATTGGCTTCGGAAATGCTGGTGTCCACTTGTGCCATGGAATGAGCTATCCAGTTCGTGAATCTCCTTCTCTTTGTTCCACATATCTAAGCCTATGATCCTAGATTTCCGGGCTGAACAAAAAGGGTCCGAAGTATAAGCACCCAGGATACATCACAGATTCACCTATTATACCCCATGGTATTAGTGTCGCGTTAACTGGACCGGCAGGCGAGTATCTTATATGCCTTCTTATCACAATATATTCCTTATATCTACGCGTAGTCTTCCAATTCACGTCGCCCTCTTCTCCTGACCGCCACCGTCAAGCTCTAGCCATCTTCGACGGCGTCTCTGTCTCGGACCCGTCGATAACCAGAATACCCGACTCCGAAATTGGCTCGTACCTGTACGAGTCTATTGCGCGCTTCCTTGACGGGCTAGGTGTACCTCGTGGGCTTAGGGCGGTTGGGTAAGTCTGCAATGCAGTATTCGAGATATCTTCTAGATTCTAAAATGCATGCAATCAGGTACAAGGCTAGCGATATTGACATGCTCGTGGAGGGCACCATTCCTCAGCGGCGTGTGCTAGATCTGGCTCCTGGTATTGGGGATGTTGTAGGAACTGACGGACGAGAGCATTTGGCTCGGATTCTGGAAGGGTCGTTGGAATACTAACCGCTACCACGGACTATACCGCATGATATCTAGCAAATAATAAATGTCGGGATGATGTACGATAAACCACCTAGGTCACTTCTTTGCAAGTTTTCTTGCACACTATCAGGTCAATGACTAGGCACCCTCCACCACAAGGGACAATGTCTGTATTTCTCTAGTTGCCAAATAAATCACATGACTCGAGCACGTGCATTCTCCTCCACTAGTTCGTCAAATTTGACCTGAGTTCCTCCAAAGATGTCCAGGGCACTGCGGTGTGTTAGTGATAATCAATGCAACATATTTCCGTGTAACGTACCTGCCATATGTCAAGTCGACGCGTCCTCCAGAGAGGCGGTTCACAAGACTTAAGTCATCGATCGCTATGATAGACTTGTGGTTAGCACGAGTAAATGAAAGGCTCCGGCGAGCAATACCTTTTGCGCCACCAGCGTACGTCGTAGGTATTTTAGTCCATAGCCCCAGTTCTACGAAAGCCTTCAGGTGTCATTTCAAAGCTATCATACTGAGACACTTACTCTGTACGAGAGCTTCGTCTATTCCTTGACATAGCCCTTCCACATCAGCTGCATGGATCAAGAATTCACTGAAATATATAGCATGAAGCGCAGGTCAGCTGGAAAGCGTCTAAACATACCTACAATATTCCGACAAAAGATCTAAGGATTCTGAGAAGCAGGGTTGATGGATTATTTAACGTTAAAAATATAAAAGGACGTACCTTGAGAGACCTCCATATCCGTAATATCTTGCCATTTATTCATGGCGACCAGCCATTTATCTCCTCGACGACGGCAGCTAATTCTCACATAAGCATATTATTTGTATTTCCTGAACAAGCGCACGCACCTGACATCAACTACGAGTTTGTCCTTTCCGACTGCTGAAGAGACGGCCTTCAATCTCTCAAGGGAGAATTTCGCGTTCGGGAATAAGTATGATGTTACAATGACCTTTAGAAAGGTGATCAGGATATACCATCACGCGTGAGTAGCAGAGCCGCATTCAACCTTGCTCGCTCCTGCATTTATCCATTCTGATGCGTTTTCTGCATTGATGCTACCGCCAACCTGTAGTCCACCTGAAAGCAACGCGTAAATGACCAGCCAAGAGCGCTACTGAACATAAATGGACCTGGCCACGCCGCAAGAGCCTCCTTTGCCGCAGCGTCGTTTCCCGGCCCCAACTTAATAACATGACCGCCTTGCAGATCATGCTCCTTATACATGCGAGCGAACTCTCCGGCAGACTGCCTGCATCGCGGAGATTAACGTTGCAGCGGAGCGATACAGGACATGTCCACGAGCCTTGCGACGAAGTTCGTCTTTAGAATTTCAGGGGAGGACTCGGAGAGCGTGCCTCCGACGATCTGCTTTACTTTGCCGTCGTGGAGATCGATACATGGGCGGAAGAGACTATGGCGTGAAGAGGACATAATGGGGATTGGTAACAGGTTGAACCTGGGTTGAACTTGTTGTAATCGAAAGTATCTCGTGTGTGATCGTGCCGTTATCTTATCTGAGAACAAGATCTTATCTGTAGTTGTGGCGTGGGTATAGCGATACAGTTCCGAAAAATAAGGTTCACAACAGAAAGGTAGGTGCACAAGGTCTGCTCATCGCACCGTACGACGCTCCTCAAGGTAATTATTGCTCTCCGCCTCTCCGCCCATCTGTTCGACTGCTCTGTGTGTATCTCATCCTAGGATGTTCATATATTTACTTTCGAACGGCTGCTGGGACGTCTTCCGTCGTAGAGCACTATGCTAACTTGTCAATTTACAGACACCACCAAAATGCCCGGCAAAGTCAAGGCCTACGAGCTCCAATCCAAGTGTGCACCACCAGAAATTGTTGAAGGAATGACGCTGACCTGTGTGTCTCTAGGTCGAAAAATGACTTGTCCAAGCAACTCCTCGAGTTGAAGAATGAGCTCCTTACTCTGCGGGTACAGAAGATCGCTGGCGGGTCGGCTTCCAAGCTCACTAAAATGTGCGTTATATCGTGAATTGGTCTATCAAATAGATGCTAATGGAGAATATAGCTCGACTGTCCGCAAGTCCATTGCACGCGTCCTGACCGTCATGAACCAAAAGGCACGTCAAAACCTCCGGGAATACTACAAGGACAAGAAATACCTCCCTCTTGACCTCCGCGCGAAGAAGACCAGGGCGATCAGACGGCGCATGAGCAAGGTGGGTCTCACTGCCCAATGTTGTTTTAGCGCATCTGAATTGACTTGTGTTGTTGTAGAGCGAGAAATCGCTCAAGACCCTCAAGCAGCGCAAGAAGGATCTCAACTTCCCCATCCGGAAGTACGCTGTGAAGGCATAAGGGGGTCGGGATTAGTGGTGAGCGCGAGAGTGGATATGCCTATGCCGGAGTTTCTTTGCCATTTTGTATTCTGTATGCCCCCAAGCATTAATCGACTACCCCGACTATGCATTCCACCTTTCCTCGACGGCCTAGTCTATTCTGAGATGATAAGGTGTCCTGGAGTGTTGTTTGGTGGTGCCATGCATGGATTGGGCGTGCACGGTTGGAGAGCTGTGGGAGTATACCAGTGCTAGTACAGAAATGAAGGTGTCTGCTTGGATATCAGCGAGTTGAGCACGGCAGTCGATGCACGCCTATCGAATAAGATTGACGGATATCCCGTGGACTAATGGTTCAATGAGCTCAAGTCTTTGCCGTTGCAGCTGTTGTTGAGAGAGATGTCACGCGCACAGGCGCTTGTGTGGCGCATGCTGGATTGAGCGCAACAAGGCCATACTCCGTACAATTCCCGGGCCCTTACAAGTCCCGCAGGAAGCACATACAGACACCTCCATAACAACGTGGGCTGAAGAACGTGAGCGGAGAGCGTGAGCGCAAAGAAGCCACAGGCCTGGGATATTGACACGGAGCTACTCGAACACTGTAAGCCAGAGTCATCGCTACCCTGCCATCCTATAGCTGATTATCTGCGTCGCTCAGCATTGCATCCCTTCATTTTCATGACCATTAACGATATCTTCTATCTGCAGTTTAGACCGTAAACATCATGGTACGTCGTGGATAACATCTCGTGTATGGGCGCTATGAGCTGGAGTGGAGCTTTTGCGGGTTCACGTGTATAATCGTGATGGGCCGTCCATCTTTGTCCAATATCCCAGCCATAAGGTCAGACCTTACTGTTGGTTACATACAAGGCGGTTACCACTCGCTTCCTTCGGCTTTCTCTTTCGTTCCCTCATGTCTCCGGGCTCGCGATTCAGAAAACGTAGAGATTCTGACGATGTTTCCCCATCCCAGCCCCAGAGCCCGTCCCGTTCCTCGCCCCCGTCGCCCGTAGAGACCCGCCCGCGGGAGCCTTATCCAATCCCCAGCAGCAATCCTGCGAGCCAGTATACCCTTCTGGAGAAGCTCGGGACAGGCAGCTTTGGGACAGTGTATAAGGCAATGCATAATGAGACGAAACAAATAGTGGCCGTTAAGCAGATAGGTGCGCACAGCAGTGTTCAATCTTGCTATCACATATCAATGACTTCGGTACCTTTGTAGACCTTGAAGATTCCGACGATGATATATCTGAGATACAGCAAGAGATTGCCAGTCTTGCCCAGTGCGACTCTGAATATGTAACGCGGTACTATGGATCCTTTGTCGTGGCGTACAAGCTCTGGATTATCATGGAATACCTTGCTGGCGGCTCGTGTCTTGACCTTCTTAAACCCGGTGTTTTTTCCGAAGCACACATCGCTGTCATATGTCGCGAGCTTCTTCTAGGTCTTGACTACCTGCACACAGAAGGCACCATTCATCGCGACATAAAGGCCGCCAACATCCTCCTCTCCTCTTCTGGCAAAGTGAAGCTGGCCGACTTCGGTGTCGCAGCCCAGCTCACCAATACTCTGCGGCATACATTTGTAGGGACCCCGTTCTGGATGGCTCCGGAGGTGATCCGCCAGGCAGGGTACGATGCAAAGGCGGATATGTGGAGTTTGGGTATTACGGCGATCGAGATGGCGAAAGGAGAACCTCCTTTAGCTGAGTATCATCCCATGCGCGTCCTGTTCCTGATCCCCAAAGCCAAACCCCCGGTTCTGGAGGGTCCCTTCTCTGCTGCCTTCAAAGACTTTGTTACTCAATGCCTAACGAAGGATCCCAAAGCCGTAAGCATTACTATTCTAATCAATACATCTCATCCTTATCTATGATCCATAGCGACCTACAGCAAATGAGCTTCTCCAACATCGGTTCATTCGCGGAGCGCGCAAGACCTCCTATCTCACCGAGCTAATTGAGCGGTATCAGGATTACCGTGCCCGCTCTCCCTCGAAGGGGCACAACCTCCCTCCCACCGTGCGTAACAGCATGGCGTGGGACACGACGAATACGATGCGGAGCGACTGGAATTTTGATACTATTAAATCGTCATCGGCCATGGGAACATTCCGTAGCATGGCGAGCGACCTCATGCCCCCTGGTATGGAAGCCGATGAGGATGATGATGGGGCCAGCTACGAGGAGACGATTGACACCGCTGGGGCTACCAAAGGCAGCGATCCCATTATCGGAGGTGGGGTGGGAATGAATTTAGCAGCCGCACATTCGACGGTCATCATTAAGCCACCACATCCACCGGTGTCGGCACGGGAAGCAGTGGACGTTACTGTGAGTCCAGAAGCTCCGGCGGAGGAGATACCATCTGGTAAGTGCTCTAGTTTCTCCAGGCTTTTTGATTATTTAAAGAAATATAGGTGCACCACCTGCTTATTCTGGTTCAATACGGGGCACACGGCGAACATCTTATACCGCAAGAACTTCAGTAGATGGTTCCGGTACAGTACTAAGAGTAGCAGACCTCGGCACTGGCGTCGACACAATACGACCCGTAAAAAAGGTCGATCCCGTAGGCTCGCTGCGGCTATCTTCTGAATTTGTTGGAAGTATGCGACGGGAAGGGAGCTTACCCTCACCGACAACATCCATGGTGCACAAGCGTGCTGCTAGTGAAGCGGCGAAAGCTGGGAAATTGATGGTTGATAACATTGTCCTTCCAATATTGCAAAATGTGCGTCTTTATTGGCAGATATGGGTTGTCGGATGCTGATGATGCTTTCTACTATTGGCAGACCATTCGAGATGACATGGATGCTCGTGAGATTGAATCTCTCAGCATGCTTTCTCGTGGCTTTGCAGAATTGAAGGACGCCAATCCTGAATTAGCATACAATGTCATTCTCGATGTCCTGCAAGGGATCAACGAGTAAGTTTCTTTTTACTGGCATGTCTTTGTCGTTCTGACACTATTTCTTCAAAGCAACCCATCTGTGAAACAGCACGTCCAGACCTCGCGTGGTCTCTTCCCGCATAAGAAAATCATTCGGAAAAGCCAAATGACTGCGAAAGGCCTTGTCGTCACCGAGGAGGAAGAGGTCGCTGGCATTCCCGCGAGATCGGATGCAGGTAGTCCGGTCTCGCCGTCGTCTGCCTCGGTCAAGAGCGACGACTCCGCCCCAGCACGGAAGTCACCCATAGCAGAGCTTCTCTACATGCGATGGCTTGAAGGATTAAAACTCAAATGGCCTAGTCTTGGAATGTCATCGTAATACCCGCGCTTTTGCAAGGCGTGTGAGTACCGACCCCACTTGTTTGCAACCCCCCTCTTCCCTACGATCTCTTTCTCTGACTAAGGAAATCAACTCCCTCGTGCCACACAACTCTCGTCGTTCATCTCCCTTTGGGTCATTGCAAGGATCTGAAATAATTTAATCGCTAGCGCTGCCTAGTTGTTTATTTACAACTCTCTGATACCTGTGTGCGGGACGCTTCCCCGTACCATTCTACTATAATTACACTGAACATTTACTGCTTTCTTACAACAGAATTCCCTTTTACGTTACACCCATGATTTTTTATGCCCTACGACATTCACGACCAGATATGTTTGTAGTCTGTTTCAACGCTACTCATGTACATATATGATTTCGGGCATACCAAGGCAAATTTATACATGCGCCTGACAGAGTTGTACGTCAGGTATGCATGATAAAGCTACGCGCATCACGAGGATGAAAGACACTTGTAAGCCTGTTATCCTTGTATCTGTTCTTCGAATAATATTTGTAATAGGCACCAATAAGCTGCAGCCTACATCTATTGAACCATTCGCGCAACCGAAGTATTCGTAAATATGATAATCCGAAGTCCGTGATAAAGTCCTTGGTAGTTATTATCTACCACCCATTATGGGATGTACTTAAAGATAATTCAAGAGTCCATCCCGAGAAATAATAAATCGGGTGACGCACTCTAAGCCCTAATACTGTACATAAGTGCACAATAAATGTCCTGTGTAGATTCAACTTGTAAAACCGTGCAGCGCGCAAGGGACAATTAGATAGTCATCATCAGAGCCAGGATAGCACCTAAAATAGTCGTTAACCCATGTTCCTTATTCAAGGTCATTGCTGAATTAGAAGTAGGAGAAGGAGTCAAGGAGGTAGAAGCCGGCAGGTTAGTACTCGTCACAATGACAGTGCTGGAAATGCGAATTAGAAAATACTGCATTAAAACATACTAGAAGTTCGCACCTTGTTGCAGAGGAAGAAGAGGAAGTGCTGGAAGTCGAGGAGGAACTCAGAGTAGTGCTGGATTGCTGGCTGACCGAGCTCGATGAATTGGTTAATGAATTTGATGGTATGTTGTCGGCGAGGATGCTACCAAGCACTACATCGTTCGAACTTGAGGTGTGGGCATTCTGGTATGCAATTCCGTTGAAAACCTCAGCTAAGGATGCAGTCTTCCATCCATTTGCCTCGACGAGTGGGTATGCAGCAATGAAAGAGTCGACAGATGCTGCGCTAGTCTCATGCTCGAGTATTATGAGTCCGGGGGTCTTGGAACCTGAATTACGTGAGTAAAATTATAAAGCATTGTTGGAAGCCATAACATACCAGTAAGCCACTGTGTCATGTTACTCTGGACAAATTCAGCAGTTGTCCCTCCGGTAGGAATGCTCCAATCTCGGGTACTGATAATGAGATTAGTCAACCTAGCTTGCCGAAGAAAACCATGACCTTACTCTTGGTTCCAGATAACAGTCTGTAACCCGAACACCTATAAGGGAACTGTGTCAGAATCTGGGATTTCGATAGTGAAGCAAATTTTTACCTCCAAAGCAATGGCCCTGACCCTGTTGTCAGAGTCACCATAAGGTGGCCTCCAGAATTTGGGTATTCTGCCTCCAGTTGAATGATGAATTAATTCCATAGTCCATCCCAGCTGTTAGAGCAGTTAGTTTTTGGCATGGCCGAAAAGTAAAACCGGGACGCAAACCTGGGAGAGTACATCGAGATTACTGAGGGTGGTCATGTAGGGATGCGTCCATGTATGTACGGCAATATCATCGTCCCTATCAAATGAAGCTAAAAACTCCTGCGGATAGGCCAATATATTTACGCCAATCATGAAGTGGGTAGCCGTTTCATTATTTGCGTCAAGAAACTGGAGCAGTTTGGGCGTATCCTAGAGCGATATTCGATGAGAGGACACAGCGAGGAAGAGAAATGGTCCTACTGGCAACGGCCCGTCATCAAATGAAAGACCAAAATATCCGGCTGGAGCATCCCAGATATCGTCTGCATTTTTGCATTTATAAGTGGCAGAACAAACTTCAGGACTATTTGGATTCGTTCCGTTAGGGTAAACAGGATTCTGGTTTGGAAGACCACTAGAGGTGGGGATATTCGGAATTTTATTTGCTGCAACTGCAGCATTCAAAGCTGCTACCCATTCTGCTGGAAGCGCGCTAGAATCTGGAGTGGATCTTGGAAATGGAGCAGACCATGCTAGGATTAAATGAATGGCAAATTAGTGACAAGTGGAGTACAATATTATTGCAACGAACCTGAAGATCCTACATCTGGATAGTCAACACCGTCGTTTCGAGCACGTCTAAATAGCGCGAGCACAGGATGATCTTCCGCATGATACCAAGTTCTACTGGGGAGACGTTTATTAGCACTGTGAGAGTGATCATGAACGTCAATCATTGGAAGTGAACTGGCGTAAATGAAGGGGAGGAGTAGAAGGATGACGGTGAAAGACGCGGCTTTAAACATGGTGGCGGAGATGGTAGGTGGTAGGTAGAAGCAGGATAACGAGTGACAGGAAATAAGGTCGTGCGTTTCTGCAGACCCCCGCAGCAGATTAAAGACAGTACACAAAGCTGGAGCCCCAATAAATGAAAATGAAAACACTTAAGGACAGAGATAAAGAGGGAGGAAAGGAGTACCAGAGCGCTCATCTTCTAATGTGGTTACTTTTCATCTAATGTAGTATGGATCTTAGATTGGCGTCTGGAAGATCACATAAAGGTCAACTATCACCGCGTTTCGTGGCCCGACGCATGGTCCGTGGTTATCGTTGTCTTGCGTGCACATTGTACAATAGCAACAATGTCATGAACAGGCCTACCTACCTACAAGACATGCAGTTAGTAATTGAAGTTTTTGTAGAAATGATTGCTAACTTACCTGAGGACGCTACATAGTTAAAATTCGGTGAATATAAATACTTAACTTCAGCGAAAACATGAAAAATAATACGCGAGTCCCGTTGTTCCTGCTTGTTCCTCAACAAATCAAATTGATGACGGCACAGCCACCAAACACTAAACATTGGTTGATCACAGGATCCGACGTGAAGTAGACAAAATGGACGGTAAACGGCTGGGTGATATTTTGAACGACGCCAAAGGACGCCAAGCGTAGACAGACGCAGATGAGCGCGAACGCCAATCTGCCAATACTGGAGACGCCGACGGCATGCACAATCATTCGCGTAACTGATAATGATTGCAATCAGATTTGAAACAGTTATAACCTGATAAGAAGCCATGTACTTACCATGACATAAGTCTCTGTAGCTTTGCTATTCATCTGGTTAATAGGCAGCCTTAAAAACTTACGCAAGAGTTTACAAAACAAAATAATCTAGAGTTAAATCTAGCTTGAAGCTGTTTTAGCATTAGAGCAAGGGTGTATGCCGTGGATAAGAATCTGATATAACGATGCTAATTTTGAAAATTTAGCATGTCCGTGAAGGATTTAGCATTCTTATAAAAGAGAGATTAAATGATTGTGCGGTAGTCGCCTTTCGTGAGAGTCCAGAAAGAAGAGAAGCCTAAACCCATACATACATACCGAAATTCGATCCTTAAAAATGAGAGGAAAAGTCCACAAGTAATCCACTTGAATCTCAAACGAACAAAACTACCGCCATCACCTACATGTGCTTGTCATACTCATGGTAAGTCACTAGTCATCAGGGGCCGGGCGCTGGCGACGGTGCCGCTGAGCTTCGCTGCCGCAAAACCAAGATCCCACCCTTCAACTGAGCTACCTTCTTCACAAGCGACGAGAATTCTTGCTTTTTCTCGACATCAGTTAAGTGCGGAGTGAAATGTTGAATGCAATCTCTCGTAGTGGCATTGGGCGTGGTCGACAGCCAATTAACAAGCATCGCTTCAAGCTCTGCTGCTGATAACGCGTAGCCAGGAGTTGGAGGTTGGGTTGCCTTTCGCTTTTTTGGTTTGGGCCCACTACCGCCGCTGGTACCGTTGAGGGTATTCAACGGGGCACCGTTCGTGGAATCCTCGGCTTTCCGCTTATGGTTCGCCCTGATTCCGTTAGATTGAGCGGGTGGGCTTTCAGCACGTGGGCTATTGGCAGTACCCATCGGGCTGGTAGCCCGACTACCCGCAACGGGACTAGATGCCCTGCTGCCTAAAGGACTGTTGGCACGGCTTCCGTTGGCTGTCTTAGGTCGCGGTGCTTTCGGGCTGGTGGCTCGCTTCGCCACTACAGAGTGCCCTCCGAGGCCAGGCGAAGCAGCCGGAGAGGTGGCTTGAGACTCATTCCCAGGGGCCGGTTGAGGACGAGAGGCGGTAGGGGCAGGTGTACCGGATCGAGATTCTGATTGTGGCTGGATTGCAGGTCCAGTGGGGACAGGAAGTTCCTCTTCCTCTTCCTCTTCATCCTAGATGATTGAAATGCGTAAATAAACGGATAAATGGCAAAGATGCGATACTTACCGAGCTAGCATAGGGATTCTTGTCTTCGTCACTTTCGTAGGCGTCATTTCCTTCTCTGTTACGAATCAATTTCTGCATAGCTTTCGCCTGCTTAGTGACGCCAGGTTGTTCAGCTTCTTCGCCGTCAGCATCGACACCAGTCTCGCCCTGCTTATTAGCAGCTCTATATTCCCGCTTAAGCCGTTCCTTTGGGAATCAAAAAGTAAGCGTTGAAGATGCATGAGACATGGTAAGAATGCAAACACACTTCGATCTCCTTTCCTTCTTCGTCATTGTCATCAAGATCCATTTGCTCTTCATCGTCTGCGAACTCTTCCTCGTATACCTGCTCATCCATATCTCCCTCACCACCGTATTCCTTTTCTTTCTTCCTCTGGCCATCGCCATCATCTTCGTCAAACAAGCCATCTGCACCACTATCTACGGTCTTTAGCTTGCGACCACCTGGACCTAAACTTTGGCCTGAACTGTGCACCAACGACGTTCCCCCAGGAATGCTGCGACCCTCAGCCTCAGCCTTGAAGATAGCAGCTGCTCCCGACATGTGGCGACTGGCCATAAATTGCGTAGGATCTCGCTTCTGGCTCAGGGTGTACTAGAAGACAATGCCATTAGTACAGCGACAAACCAAAACTAGTCCAAGCGTACTAATGACTCCACATTCGCAGTGTCAGTCGGGAGATCATGCTTGAGCTTCTTCTGAAATTTGTACCATCGATGAGCGGGAACAAATCTAAAAGAGTTGTTGTTTGCGGGTAAGAAGAAGCCGTGGGTCTCTGCCTTCGAAACCTCCTCCATTTGACCGATCCACACCTCGTTGTGCGTCGGAGACGAGTCTTCCATAACCCATGGATATCGTTCCTCTCTTCTCAACTGGCGGAGTTCCTCCGCAACCAGGAACACCTGTTTCGTCTTCTTCTGAAACCTCTTCTTCCCGGCAGCCGCTCCCTTCCCTTTATCCTTGCTGGAGGAGGCACCGTCTGAGGAATGTATAGGCCTGCCTTCGGCATCCACCATGACAACTCTCCCATCTGCTCCAATAACCGGTTTCCCATCAAGCCCCACCATTGGTTTCACCGCTTCTGGGGTATTACTCGAGGATGGCTCGTCCCTTCGAAGGTCTTTCCTGTTAAGCTTTATCGGATGCACCCAATGATCTATGTCTACAGGCTTCCGTGACTCGAACTTCATGACATCGTACTTCCAGTCCTTGATTCCGGCGGAAACCAGCTTAAACTCTTGGAAGGGACCATCAGGAAGTTTGAGCTCATCCTCCTCTTCCTCCTCCTCCTCCTTCTTTGGAGGCGGCTTTCGAGGGGACACAGTAGAGGGCTTGCGAGGGGGAGGCGGTTCCTGTTTTGCGTTCTTCTTTTTTGGATGGAAAAGGAGAGACATTGATGCCTTTGGTGCCATCGAAGGATGAAAGGTGTGGCGTCACAAAAACAGGAATATATGGAATGAATATGATCGAGATTCTGCAGAAAATCCCGGGGTAAAAGAAAGTAAGCGTTCCTTTTCGGTAGCGCCCTTCAACGAATATTGGAGCGAGGGGGATGAGCGTGGTGGAAGGACAGACAGTAGAGAGATGGTGGCGTCGTGACGAGGCTGACTCGGCTCCGTGTGACCTCAACTTTGTTTGCCAAGGCCACTGGCTCCAAACAGGATATTTGCAAACTTGCGCATATTCTAACACAGCCGCTCGCTTGGCGCTTTCTGGGGCCTGGGCACAGCTGGACTCCCACTCCTGTATCTGAGCAATTACCCTGAACGGTCTTCGACAGAAACGCACATGCATAGCAGCTGTTCACCCAGATTTCACAGCAAGCATAGCATAGAAATATCCACAAAATTATATTACTCCGTACTCATACAAAAAATAAGCACCAGAAAGATATTTTCATGTCGGAGGTCCATCTGGTCTGTTCACATTCCCATTCTGCGCCGGCGGAGGATTCGCTCCGGGAGGGAACATGTTTTGGGATGATCCAGGTCGTGAGCCAGGATGAATAGGGGGAACTGAGGGAGGATGTGGCAAGTGCATACCGCCAGGCGGGGGCGGGAACTGGCCAGGCACTGGTGGAACTTGTCCATACATTGCTGGATGCGCAGGAGGGGCAATAGGGAATGCAGGATTCCCACCTTGACGCATTGCTTCTACCTCGTGTCTTAGCATATCGATCTCTCGTGCCATATCCTGATGGCTTTGCTTCAACTGTGCAACGAAATCGATTGCTGATATCAGAATGATCAGCAAAATGTCATCTAAATGGGCAAAACGTTGTGCAAGTACCTTTACTGAGGATCTCCCATTTACTTGCTTTCATGCCCCTGTCAGCAGGCAGCTGATCTCGTAGCTCGTCAAACAGGTCCTTCATCTCCTTCCGTCTTTTTCTTTCTGCCAGCTTGTGCGAAACTCGGAGCTCTGGTGACCGAGAATACGGCGTCGCGCCAGGCTCTTTGCCAGCCTTAGAAGAAGCACCTGGAGACGACGCAGCGCCGCCATCTTCCTGGCTTGAGGATGGCCCAGAATGAGGGTTGGATTCGGCATGCTGCGTCTGACGTGAAGGAGGGCGTGATCGTGAACGTAAGATTCTGGTGGGTCCTGAAGAAGTGAGCGTATCGGGCACGGACATCCTCCGATCAGGTACAAAATTCATAGGTGGCATCATGCTACCCATTGGTGCTGCTGAATCAAATGGACGAGAGTTATTGGGAAAGTGGGGTTCTCCCTCGTTATGTAGGCCAGCAGAGTTGTTTGGTTCGGTAGGTTGGGTAGTGGCTTGCCAGGAAAAAGCCGCCATATTCGAGGGTGCACGTGTTTGAGGTGAGTCTCCAGAGGGGAACACCGGATTAAACCCGCCGATACTGGACACGTTGGAAAAGATAGAAGACGTGGAGTCACGTCTGTCGTTAGGCCATAATTGTGAAATACCTCCCCGTGTATCAACAGAATTACGGCGATCACTAAGGGAAAGATGTGCCATGGGTCGAGTATCGAATGTCGATCCCCGTCGTTTCGGAGCCGGCGCGTCTGCATCAACATCCATACCGCTTGGGACACCAGGCCCTACCAGTTGTGGATCAATCTCTTCACCGACGGGCGGAAAAACACCACGATCCCCTGACATCTTTCGTTTCGTTCCATGTGACAGCGAAGAAAGGTGCGGCAGCGTCTGTTGGTTTTGCAGTCCTGCTAAACCAGCGACGGAGTGCCTGCGCATGTTATAGTCAAATGGCTGTTGGTGGTTACGACGATCCATATTCTGTTGTGCTTGTCGTTCATTGTCTATGTTCATTTGATTTTGTTCTTTAAGGAGGCCTGAAGGTGAGCAACCAAGCGCGTCAGTTGTCAAAAACTGGCAAAAGACCGAAGATTAAATGAAACGCACCTTGTGCATTACGAGATCCTCCTTGCACATCATGAGAAAGAGATGGGGGCGAACGATGGTTACTGTGGTGGTCGAGTGACGGGGAGTGCAGTAGCTTTCGCAATTGCGAGTTTGTGTCTGCGGGTAGCACCGGCTGGACAGTTGCATCGCCAAACACATACGGAGAAGATGGACGTGGGTCGGACAGATTGGTCTTGGAGGAGTCGTGGTAGGGAGATGCGCCAGAGGATGTACCTGACTGTTCTGGCTGCTGGCGATATATTTGGTTTGACTTAGCATTCGAGTTCAATGGAGTAGCATGGAGGGAGGGGTCTGTGATAGAGCCTCTGCGTTGATTCTGGAGGTATTCAAGGGGTGCGAGGGGCACGACTGGAGAATGTTTCGATGACGAGGGGTCTCTTAGAGATGGACCGTTGTTGGCTGAGGCGGACCGGGCAGCAGAGGCGTTCGCGTTGCTGTCTGAGGGATCCATGGGGCGGTGAGCGTCGCGGACGACGGCGGGGAGGATATGCGGTGGCAGGGCGTCGAACGACAGCGACTGGCGCGTTGTCGTCGTCGTTGGAACTTGCGTTGGATTTGGAACAGTGGAGGAGAGTGGTGGCTTTGAGCGGATGAGCGACGAATATAGGACCGTCGCGTGCTTAAGCCATATTGGGTTATATTGGGAAGGTAAACAAGCATAACGTGTAACTCTGCCACCACTGCCCCACGTTGTCCCCTCCTCCCCCAATGTTGATCAAAGCCACGATTCTCTACCGACCCCCTCCCCCCGATCTCCTCGATCGCCACATCACCTATCCACGCGTCCTTCCATGCCTTCGCTCAATCACCTTCCGCGTTCAGAGCTGTTGCTGCAAGCCCTGCTCTTCCCTCTTCGCTGAGCATGACACTTCGATCGTACCTACCACTGTTCCTGGTCATCCTGCCTGCTCGTCCACGGTTTTGGTTGTGAGCTGCCTCTTGCAAGTCCTCTGCCTCAACTATCTGTCGCACCCATGGAACATAGTCCACATACAGCGACTTCCGTGTATTTGTAGTTAGTGCTCGCGGGCAAACCTCACGCAAAACCTCGTCCATTCGTCTCCGGAATTCTATCCCGCTACGGAACAGCGCGTCCACTGGAAATGACTTTGATTTAATTGTAGTTGGCCCTCGTGTCGTTCCGGCCTCGAGAATCCCACGTGAAAGTAATATGGCGCTCAAGGCAATCTCTCCGTCACGATCGTACAGCCCCAATTGAGACATATTTCTTTTCGCAGAGTCGAATAAGATGGTGTGGCCGATCTCATCATCAGCAGAGGATTCATCCTCAGCAAAGCTCAGAGCCTACAATGAAATCAGCTTTAGTATTACTTTTCGTGAGAATCATATCACGTACTGTACGCTTATTAGCATGACTCCGTAATAGATGGCAGTCCATGTAGGAAATGAAATCTGCGTGATTCGCTGCTGCGAGAAGGGCGTCCAATGTTACCGTTTTTGTAGTAGTGTGGTCCACCGCCGCTGTCTCGTCTTCTCTTCTCGCGCCACGAAGGACGCTGTCGTCTGCTGAGGATTTCACCCACGTCCAACCTGTCAGATCTTCCACAGATTCTGTACTCGGCTCCAACAGTGGGATAGGATCGGCCCGAGAAGAATTTGTGGTTGTACACAAGAATTGCAGAGTATGGATGGCCTTTCGGAGATCAGGGACTGGAATGTCGACAGCACTGATGTTATCCAAGTCAACGTCTGCAATCTGGGAGTTGCCATATGATTGCAAGAGCGAATCCCGTTCCACTAGGTAACCTTGAGCACAACAGACACCCTGGAGATAAGAGGCAGCGACTGGCGGAGGGCTTGGCTCGAATGTGAGGATCGTCTGTAGTGGCAAGTCCAAAGCTGGAACGAGGGAAAGATCTGTTGCAAATGGGTTAACGCTGGGGAAATACACATCCGTTAAAATAAGTCACCATTGCAAGTGCAAATAACTGGTCGCTTGCATTCTTTGATGAACTTGATGACAGCAGGCCAGAAGTTCACGTCTTCCTTGAAGATAATGTCAACTTCTTCTAATAATATGACTGATTGACGGATCCTGGGCGGCTCATCGTTGGTCGGTTCAGATGGAATTCCTTCCAGAGAAGATATAAATCCGAAGTATGTGGATGATGGGTGTGAATTGTCGGTGTCGGGACGTACTGTATCCTCTTTCGTCCCATTTCTCCGACTAGGTTCACCGCTCTGTTTGCGCTTCGTCGAAGGATGAGAAAAAACATCAGAGTGTTGTGTTCCCATACTCATATCGCGGCCTTTGGTCTTCCGCACCAGATGATTCTTACCCACTTCTCCAACAAGTAGGTCCACATTGGTGCCGCTCCGTTTTCCGATGCCAGGATATACTTCAAAAACTTCCCAGCCTAGTTCCTCAGCACAAGCGTATACGCATGCAGTCTTTCCAACTCCCTGTGGACCGGTTAACAGGATTGTGTTGTGGAGCTGCTCGAAAGTGTGTTCGGGAGGATCCAAGAGTTTAAGTGGACGTGTGAGCTCGTCCTCGTGAGAGTGTGCGTTGACATGGGATAGACCATCATGGTCGTCCTCTCCTCCTTCGTTATACAAAATTTCATCTTCATCAGTGTTGGTAATCCAGTCATCTTCATCCTCCGAGTCAATTCTTAGCTTCTTTCTTCCCCTTGTCTTTACCACCGCTCGAACAATTCGTGGTCGCTTCGCAGGTCTTGACTCTGTTTCCGCCTTTCGTTTGCTTCCCTTGCTTTTTGTCTCCATTTGCTCTGGTTCCGGGGCCAACGGACTCTTAAATTGAATTTCGAGAGCCCGTAACCAGTCCCGAAGGTACAGAGCGCTGGTTTCGTTGCCAAGAACTTCACGCGCGCAACGTGGACGCCACTTATCTGACCAAGTATAAGGCGACGAAGAAGTAGGTGACGACGGTAAGGTTGACGGGTTCGCGAGACGTGCAATAGCCGGATAGTGCTGTTTGTGGTCTTCCGGTATAGTCTGGAGACAATCCTGCACCAAAGCGGGTGTACCAGATGGAAGAAAGTTAACTGATTCCGAGAGATAGTACGGACGAGCAGATGCCTCGTCATTAGTTCGTTTCAAGCATACATATATATCCTTCGAGGTATTTTTGATTGTCGGTGTGTCGCGTTTCTCGCGACGGTGATAGTGTTTGGTCGTCGACTGAGTCTGAGGCCCTCTGACATGTTGGGAATCTTTATTGGGATATGGGGCGTCACAGGTGGATTTAATATCCCACCCCTTCACGGGAGAAAGGATTGGTTTAGCCTTCGCCTTAGGGGCAAAGAATGAATGCACTTCCCGCGATGCCGCTGGACGGATGACAATCGAGGGCTTCAAGGGCTTCAAGGGCGATGAATCTATGACAATAGGTTGCTGGCGGCTGTGACCTTGAATGAAGGGTTGTTGCTGGGAAGCATCATCTTGATTCATAAATAGTAGTGTCACTTCTGGAGAATGCGGAGGAGAGTGGGCCTCGCTCATTGCATCGAGGTCAATCACACCCACACTCGGACTCGAGGGTATGCTTATTGGATCCGGACTCAGAGGTATATTCGCTAATTCTGGAGTCGCCGAAAGTATGGTTTGCTCCAGTGGTCTGCTTACTTTCGGTCGAAACGGATAAACCATGAGTTGGTGTGAAGCAAACGGATCTACAGACTCACATGTCTCCAAGTTGAGTATAGGCACTGGCGGCGTATCTTCGCATACCAAAACGTTCTTAGACGAAGCAGGAAGAGGTGGTTCTAGAGGAGGTTTCTGAAGTGGCTGCGTATGATCAGGGTCATTCGAGTCCGGAACACGCTCAGTGGTGTTCTGCTCCGTCACTTCGGCAAGTTTCTTCGGCTGGAAGTGATCTAAGAGAGATTTCTGCCTCAAATTTGACTGTAATATATTGTCAGTTCAAGGAAAAACTCTTAAGAATAAAAGCACCCTCACTATAACAGGCTTGACCGTCTTTTTCGAGGACTTCCCAGTGACACCGCCTTTCTTGTCTGCCATTTCCAGTATAACTTGATTTGAGAGTACGACGATTCTAGTCCACAAAGCCAAGCTAGATCGTGTCTCTTGAAGTTCCAGGCGTTGAAATTGTGAATTCGGTGTCGTTGAGGTTCGTGTCAAAGACGCGCGCCGCGTTCGCTTCACTGATCACGCTGGGTTTGTGGAGGTTTGTGGACGCGTTAGCCCATTTCCTAATTTGGTACAGGACTTCCTGACTATCACCACACCTTCGCTACGATTGCTATCTTCATGGAATCAGACTCGCGGGCGGAATCAATACGATGGCTTGCGAATGAATATCGCGGTATAATGCGATAGATATTACCTCTGAGTATCCGGACTCATATCCCGAGGCAGACTTAAATGAAGCTCGCATCAAAGTGCTAGAAGAACCGCCATCGGCGCTGGAGTTCTCCAGGATCATTCATATCTCTCGACCTGTGATAATAAAAGGTGCGTGCTTATGCTGCTCATATATTCAATTTTATCGATTTTGACGGTTAGGATGTAATAATATTCCTACTTCTGCCTTGTGGTCCGATGATTACCTTGTCGACAAAATGAGCGACCGTAAGATATCGATAGCGGTCACACCAAATGGGTCAGGCGTGGCTCGATAACAGTGGATCATAGTCAAGGCTGAAAAATTGTCTGCTATTAGTCGTGCAGACGCCGTGACTCGGGGATCCGATGGAAAGTTATATTTCGTGGAGCCTCATGTCGACCAGATGAGCATGAGGGAATTTTTAAATCGAATTTCCACGAGTTAAGATAGCCGTTAACTCATCCGACTCTGCATATTTTCTGACCGTATTCCTTAAAGCGTCTGCATCTACAACATCAGAGATATCCTATCTCCAATCCCAGAATGGAAACCTGTACTCCGCAGATTTTTTCGACGACACAAATGGCGAACCAGATGACGCTCCTTCTGAGTTACAGCCATTAAGGCAGGATGTTCCGAGTGAAATTAAATGGTGTTCTGAAGCGCTTGGTATGTATTTATTTCTCTAGTTATGTGTTTTCCACTTCTCATTGCCCTATGATCAGGTAGAACGCCAGATGCCGTGAATATATGGATAGGGAACAGTAAAAGTGTTACAAGCATTCACAGTGGTATGTTTAATTGTTTCTGGATCCCTTGCTGTCTATGATGTGAATTTATTAGACCCTTATGAGAATATTTATGCTGTGGTTCGCGGTGCAAAACATTTTACTCTTCTACCTCCTACGGAAGCATGGTGTTTGAAAGGTAACTAAGTAGTGGCTAGTAACCGTAATTGAATCTCACGATGTCAATTCTTTTCCAGAACGCTCGTATCCGCATGCAACATATACAAGAACATCATCCTCTGCCTTAGCTCTAGCGCCTTCGCCACCTGACGTCCCACCTGTTCGTTGGTCTTCTATTCCGAACCCTCACCTCCCGGATGCGCTTCCACGTGAAGTTCACCCGATTCATATCACTATTCTTCCCGGAGAGATGTTATATCTTCCTGTTGGTTGGTGGCATCACGTCAGGCAATCAGAAGATTTGACGATTGCTCTTAATTGGTGGTATGATGCTGAGATGCAGGGCCTCTCATGGGTGGTGACGAGTTTTTTGAGAGGGCTTGGAGAAGTGCCTCCAGGGAATTGCGACGATGACAATTCAGGGATATACTCATAGAGACATATTCACCATCTGATCTCGTTTTGCATATTTAGCCTTAAAACCTAGTGGGTTTTTCGCGAATGATCTTCCTGATACAGGCCTGTTAAGTAGTAATGGACGGAGCGGATGTAGTAACCAGTGTGAAAAAAAATCAAGTTGTTAAGTAGTTAGCATGTGACAAATGTCACGTCACACAGATTTTAGTTTGGTCAGTAACTGTCCTAAAGCGTGCTTCCTCTCCATCCTCTACTCTCCCAATGGCCAAAGACAAATCAGAAAAGAAGGACAAGAAGAGAAAGGAGGTCACGGAAGTTATGGAAGTTACTGAAGTGGTAGAAGATGTCGAAATGGTGGACGTAGAACCTGTGCGTAAACATCCACTCGATTTCAAGCTATCAGTTCAACTTTTTACTTTTTCAGTCGCCAAAGAAGGCAAAAAAGGATAAAGAGGAAATCGTCATCTCCGTGGAAGATTTATCTCCTCTGGCGCATCCGTTAGCGCAGAAAAAGCTTCTTAAGAAGCTCCACAAAACGATTAAAAAAGGTGCGTACTGAACTATTTCTGCAGAATTAGAAAGCTAACATATCATCATAGCTTCGAAAGCACGACAGGTGAAGCGCGGTGTCAAGGAGGTGGTGAAGGGGATCCGGAAAGGAGAAAAAGGGTGCGTGTTTAAAAGTCATTCCTTTGCTCTCGTCTTATCATTTTCATTTGCAGCCTCGTTGTGTTGGCTGGAGACATCAATCCCATAGATATTATTTCTCATCTACCGGTCTTGAGTGAAGAAGCGCAGATCCCGTACGTGTTCGTCTCATCAAAAGAAGAGCTTGGGCATGCGAGCTCGACAAAACGACCAACAAGTTGTGTCATGATATGTCCGAACATGAAGAGGAAGACGAAGTCGAAGGAGGGCGAGGAAAAGGATGATGACTACCGGGAACTGTACGACGAATGCTACAGGGAGGTGGAGAAGCTCGATACGAAGGTTGTTTTCTAACGTATTGGGAGCGCCGTATATTATTGCATTTACTATGTTGTGGAGTTGTCCTGGTTCGCTAAGAGATCATTGCTCAGATTCCCACGGTCATTCTGAATTTTTGGTTCTCGTACTATACTTCGCTATTTCTAACCCTTACTCTTACCTCGCTCCCAGTAACTACTTACATCCTCCACTCTCCTTCAATGTCTACTAAATCAAAAGCGGTTCCTGCTGCCAACGGTGGCCCTAAGAGCAAAGGTCCCTCTACCAGTGGGACCGCTACACCTGCTTCCACTGCCGATAAAAAGGACACGTCGGACCCATTGGCCACGTTTGCTGGTGGGAAGCCCGATAAAGCGGTCTATGACGCCGAACAGGAGAGAATTAAGACAGAAATCGATGCTCTGCAGCTCAAACTAGTGAGTTACTAGCGTCTTCTTGTTGTCTCTACAGTCTCGTCATGACTATCGAACAGTCCGCCGTCCGAGACAAGATCTCTCTTGCTACCAAGTCTGGTCCCGGCAATGACAGGCGTAATACCCTTCGTACTGAGCTCGACAGTCTCCGAGAGCAGCAGTCCAATAATAAAGGATCCAGAGGCAAAATTCTCGACCAGGTCAAGGCCATTAACGATGGTGTCCAGAAGAAGGTAGGGTGTTCAGACGTCATTTCTCTGTCAACGGTGCTCAATTGCTGCTCTTAAAGATCAAGGATCTTCAGGCTGCAAAAGGCAAGATACCCTATAAAACTGTCGCTGAAGTCGACGCACATATTAAGTTTGTGTTCGTTCATAGCTGGCATTAACAGTTGCTCATCCAATATATTATTATTAGAAACCTGGAGAAACAAGTGGAGTCCGGCAATATGAAGCTCGCCGACGAGAAAAGAGCTCTTCAAGAAATCAGCACTAGCAAACGCAACCGCCGTATCGTCGAAGGATTCCAGACTGAGCAAGAGTCCATCGACGCCGACCGTCTCCAAGTGGAAGAACTCCGCAAGCAACTGGATGATCCAAAATCCAAGGCAGTTTCCGACCGATACGAAGCTATCAAAGCTGAGCTTGATGAGATAAAGAAGGAGAGCGACGAAGCCTATGCCGGTCGCTCTAAGCTTTTCACCGAACGTGACGAAATTCAGGGCCAGCTGAAGACTCTCTTTAACGAGAAGCGTGAATCCTCCCAGCACTACCGAGACGCAAATGACCGTTATTGGACCAAGGTCAACGAGGACCGCGCTAGGCGGGCAGAGAGGGTGCGTGCTCAGAGAGCCGCAGAGGAAGCGCAAAAGAAACAAGAAACCGCAGAGCGGCTTCGCGAGGAGGCAGAGATTCCTGCCTTCCAAGCGCAAGTCGAGGATTGCCAGACTTTGATTGACTATTTCTCTGGCAAATCCGTTGGCAATGTGACATACAAATCTTCCTCTACCGAACTCCCAACCAAGGCAGATGTCGTCGGTGTGCCAAAGCTCGAGCTGCGGAAGGTGGAGGATGCCCCTGAGGGCATCGTAGTACGAAAGAAGAAGGGTGAGGAACAAGAGTCGTACTTTGTCGGGAAAGGCAAGAAAGGCAAGAAGGGCGGCGTGAAAGCATCGGACTCTGTAGAGGCAGCTCCGCCGACAACTCCTACATCGGCCAGCGCCGCGCTCCATGTTCCCCTTGCCACTCTCTCTGCTCTTCTCACCCTTTCGATACCTCCTCCTGCTTCCAATGCCGACATCCCTCGCCTCATCGAAGACCTGAAAACCAAAAAGGCTTGGTTTGAAGCCAATCAAGCGCGGGTTACGGCCGAGAACATCGCCAAAGCCGAAGCTGATATCCAGCGTTTAACCAACGCCGCGAAGGACCTCAAAGTTGACGATGCCTCCGCTTCTGAAATGACTCCCCCTAATGGGGGAGCGGAACGCCCTGCGGAGCCTGCATCGACGCCGCAGACAGGTGATATTCCTTCAGTAGTTGTCCCGAGTAGTGCAGTGGTGGAAGAACTGGAGAGCGTACAAGAACAAGGAGCTACGGAGCCATGATACGGCTGTGTGGATCTTAACGGAATATAGTTTGGGAGGAAGGATCGAATTCCATACTGCACAACCTACTTATATATTATGTTTCTCGTAGAGAGCAGTGTTATGAGCGGGAAGCAGCGTGAGCAGTGATAAGTTAAATAAACAAATCATAGAAGGTACTGAAGTACTACTTATAGCGATAACAAAATCCGCGCAGGGGCCAACATCCTGTACAATATTATGAATAGAAGAAAAACGAAAGCTTGAAATTTGATACAGAGAGGGAGATAACAGCTATATAGACGAGTGAAGGACAGGAAAGGACATCAGAGGAAGGGCGTGACAAGAAAAAAGAAAGCAAAGAAGAAATCTGGAAAAGTCCTCGACGACGCAAAAGCATAATGAATAAAAAGGTAGTGCGACGTTACGCTGTCTGCGATTGCTCCGATTTAATTGGTTCCTGCTCGTGGTCAGATTCACTTCCAGGAGTCCCTGAGGAGTTCATGCCTAGATCTTGCGAAGTGAAGTTAGACACATCGAATGCATTTCCAGTGCCTGAGAAGTCAGGGAATGTAAGTCCTGAAGAATGACCGCCCTGCAGAGAGTCATCTTGGGATGCCGAAGTATCCATGTAAGACATTGACCCATAGGCATCGGAATGGAAGGCAGAGGAAGTCGAATCTAACGATCCATTTGAGAAGGATTCTTGTTGAAGCGCGGCGAGCATGCTTGAAGTTGTTGGAGTATGCGCCATCATACCCTGAGGCCGCACGTCAAGGGACCCAAAGCTTTCTTGGCCAGCCATAGGAGACAGTGTAAAGAACTGCTGCTGCATCACAGGCTCGACGGAGGCTGCCACAGAATTAGTCGAAAGGGCAACACTCCGGAGGACATTAACTGCAATCCAGTCGCTGCAGAATAAAATAAGAAATAGACGCCGACGTATAGAAAAGTTAAACTTACTCTAGGAACAGTTTAAGAATCTGGAAAGCACCGAATGCTGGATCGCTGCGGATTGTCTAGACCAACATGAGAATATGAGAGTCAACGACAAATATATAAACGTACCAGGTCTCTCATAACTTGACTTGTCACATAACCCCAGCGAATTAGAACACTCCTGGAGCTCATCGTGCCTCTATCCTCTACTCCATTATGGTGGGCACGGCTACCTCCCATCAGCCTCTCGCAGCACTTGTCAGCCCAAGACATTACTTCCCGGACTGGCTCGTTACTTTTCGCGAGGCTGTCCAACAGGGCAACGAACTCGACTTCGAGTAATTGGACGAGGTCCTCGTGACGGCAATTGCATACCAAAGCCGATTGGTTGCGAACGGATTCGAAATCAACCTTTTGCCAAGACCGTCGCATCTCTGTCAGCTGTTTCTGATTCGTGAGAACAGTACTCAGCGCCTGGGTAACCTGATAGATGTCGAGGAATCGCACTGCAAGAAAGTCAACATCAGTACAGAAAAGACAATAATAATCAAAGCCGCACTAACAGACGAGATGACCAAAACGGGCACCTAACTCGACTTTAGGTTCGACAAAGGTGTTGCCGTAACTCTCCAACGCAACGAGAAGGATTTTCTCCATCTTGATTGCTAGTTGACGGAGGCTTGATAGCGAAGCAGCAGGAATCGGGGAGAGCATCTGCGACCGCAGGATCTCTAGAATTTCCTTAAAAAGAAACACTGCATTAATATTAGATTTTGAGCGACAAAAATGAAAAGTCTTACATCGTAAACGATGGCGTCGGCCTTCGCCATTAAACCAGCGATTGCCGGCGCGTGAACAACTTCGCGGTGCTGCCCACCTAGATTAGTCCAAAATGTACGCAGGTGCATCTCGAATTGATCAAATCGGAATGACCGAACACTCTCAAGAAGAGCATCAAGATGATCCTGGAACCAGCCCCATACTTCACGCGCAGCAATACTATGAGGAGACGTGGAATTGGCACCCACAGCTTCCTCGATAGAGGGGAAATGAGCGAACTGGCGGACCGATTGGGGCTGTGCCGGAGACAAATAAGGACTAGGGTGGGAAGCAGATGGGGAGTGCGCAGTAAGTGTTAAGCCGGGTTCTTGCGTCGGGTGTCGACGAATCGACGCCTGAGGGGGGAAAGTGCTACTAGTAGGGCGTTGACCAGACTGTACTTGTGACAGAAGTGTGGCGGCAGTAGGGGTTTTGTCGCTCAAGTCATCGGTGAAGACAGTGTTCTTCACATCTCCAGTCAAGATCAGAGAATTTCTCTTCGACCCTGCTGCCGAATTAACACCTTCAGAGTCTTCATCGTCGTCTTCGTCGGATCGGTCTTCGCTCCGGCCAGCTTCGGCTTGCTCAGTAGCAAGGCGAGCTGCATTAATGGACTGTTGGCCTGCATTGTTATTTGATTTGGTAATATAATCCTGTAGCCATTCAGCTTCTGCAGCTGTGGCGGGTCTGATACCACAATCTGTCACGGGCGTCAATCAGCTGACCATAGAATTCAAAACCGGAAGCAGAAGTGCTAACAATGATATTTGCTATTCCCTCGAACCCCTAAGCGCCGTGTTTTGATTGTAGGAAAACATAAACGAATAGCCTTGCCCAGTGTGGCGGTATTGATGTGCGGGATTCCGTACTGGTCGCAGATTCTTCTATAGGAGAAGTACAGTCCTTGACGTGGCACATTTCCATCGGGATACGGCGCATAATTGGCCGAGAGCCTGAAAAAGATAGAATACAATGGGATAAGAGATCCATTCGTGAGAGCGAAATGCGAACGCTATACCAAGCTTGGACAAAAATCTGTTTTGCTCTGTCTGATGCACTGGTTGTAGTGGCCGCTCGTACATTTGCGGCGAGCTTCTCCAGCTGCTGATGGTCCGAACCGATGGACATCCTGCCAAATGCGCCTGCTGCATGCATCGTCTCTGGGCTGGGAGCGATGGAGTGGTGGCTTCCGCCGTACATGTTCTGGTACTCAGGGGCAGGGTTACCAAGGTACATCGATATGTCATCGGTTTCGCTGGAGGACGAGTGGACACTATCCGTGTCGCGAGGATACGGGGAAGCTGCAGCACGAGCCCGGATATGGCTCGGGCGAAGCGGACCTTTTAATGCGGGATTAGTGATGTTATGATTGGGAGGAGACTGTGGTGCAGCAATCGTCAGAGTGGTCATTGAGCATGGGGCAGATCATGGGGAGAGGACAGGGCTGGACGTACATGCTCGTTGTGGAGAGAGTGGTGGCCGAGATGATAGGAGCCGCGATAGAGATCCTCGGCCAGCGACATGCCATTGCCTGCCTGCATGCGTGGGATCGCCCCCTGGGAAGACTGGGGCCGGGAATTCGACGAGTGGGTGGACGAGGAGGAGACCGAATTCGAGCGCGAGTGGGGGTGGATGGGGAGGAAGTCGAGAGGCATGCTAGCTGGCATCATCTGGAGATTGACAGCGGTCATGGCGAGCGGCGCAGGCGCTAGGGCGGGGGGGGGGGGAGCAGGGAGGAGCAGAGGAATATAGGGGACTAAAAGGATCGTGGGTGCGTGTATCAGGATGCGGAGGACGGGCCAGCCGACGAGCAGATAGTAAAGAGGAGTAGAGTAAAAGTAGAGTAGGTGAGGGTGGAAGAAAAGAAACGAAACGTCCTGAGGGCGCAAAGAAAAGAGAGCACTGCAATAGCGGAACGAACAGATGGACGCCCCGACCTTGTATAATTGAGCGGGCACCGGCGTCGAGGAGTAAGGATTCGGAATGAAAGTGTAGTTACAGGTTACCAGATCACAACGACTTGCGAATGTCGTAGTCAAGACAACCTTTGCGCCGATTATGGTTTCCCTAATCTCCCACAAACACCCTTATTATATCCCCAGGCTGTCCACAGCGCCCATCTCCTGGGTCCGAGTCCCACGTCTAATCAATCGATCACGCCAGGGAATCATGATCATCCATGATATGTCTTCATAGACTGTTCATTTATATCTGTACAGCTCTCGAGACCTCATCTTTCTCGTATCGTTACATAGCTGCTAGCCCTCCTTCCCCCCCGCAAACATGTACTTGCGGAACCGCTTCCGCAGCTTCTTGTGACTCTCGTCCCCCAGCCGCCGTCCCAGCTTCACCCACGACCCGATTGTCAGGTCCCGCATCCCGTAGGGCGCGTACTTCGACTTGCGTATCGATGGCGTCCTCAGTGCATCTGGGAGCTGCTTCAGGGGTATCGGGTACTCGAACTCATCCTTCGCGTGCTCCTTCCCCTGCGGCGGGTGCAGTGCGTCCACCCGGTAGGTCAGATACTCCAGCTCAAACTGCGGCGGGTGCGTTTTGTTCGCCTCGTTCAGCGCTGGCACGTTATACTACATAAAAGGAGGGCGCATCAGCAATATTCGGAACACGCCCTAGACCCCCCTACCTGAGCATATCCTAGGGGCGTCCACCGCCGGTTACTCCTGGACGGCGCGTCCGGGTCAGAATTCCAAGACTTGTCCAGGTGACATCGCCACGTATTTCGATATTCTTCAGATTTGCAATATTTGCTCTTGTCTCCTTGATTTCCCCGCCGGTGTCCATGATCGCGCTTCGAACCATTCATAGTGTCCTGGGCGGATTTGCCACCATTTTCCGAAGAAATGTTGTACGAGAAGATCCTGAAACTTGGAATATACGGATTGGGCACGACCGATGCCCCCACGTTGATAACAGCATAGTCGTCCATAGTTGTCTTCTTAGGGGGCGGCAGAGCTTCGAAATCCTGTATCAGCGTTTCGAATAGACCCTCGTGTTTGTTTTCGTTCAGCTTGTCCGGTATAATCTCCAAATCACTGGCTTCGAGAAAAAAGAACTGCAGCTTTGAGTTGATAAACGTCGCGGACATTTCTGTAATCAAACACTTACATGATCCGCATTCATATGCTGCAATAAAAAAAGAATAAGATTGCCGTATAACACATTACCCTGACCCACTTACGCCATATAGATGCCCTAATATCGTGTCTTGAAACCTCAGCGCAAGCTCCACATAACGCACGTACTTCAGAATCATCAGCATCTGTCTAATGGGCACGTATCGAATGGACTCACACACTCGGGAAAGAAATTTCCAGGTGATGGCGGGACGTGGCCTGGATAGATGGTGTTAGTAAGTGTCTTCCTTCTCCGTAAGCCCGAGCTGACCTGATATCCACACCTGTCGGCCGGGAAGAGGATCAGGTTACATGCTGGGATGTTCCTGTAGCAGTACATACTTTCATGCCCCGCTCGCGGTACATCCTGAGTTGAACATCCAGCCAATCTAGCTCCAAATTGCCTGGATCGTCGGCATCGCCATACGTACATCCGCCAACAACTGTGTGTACACATAAGATAAGCTAGAGCCATGTGATAAATAATTTACTCAACCTTTGTTAGAGTCGTAAAAATACATAGTGTTGAGGCTAATAACAGCCATTTCGTCTGGGATGACTTCCACCGAGTAGTAGGCGCCACGCTGGAACACCTGTAAGTAAGGGAATGGAATAAACGAACTCCATATCCTAGTGTAGAAAGATCAGCTGAGCTCACTTTAAAATGTCTGCAACTTACGATGAAAACTCGTTCGTGATGCTATTTGGACCTTGAAATAAAGCAGACCAGGAGTCAGTAACGTTCAATGTAATGTTCCGCGCAGTCATTACCTGGCTCCAGGATATTCTGGGAGTGAAATGAGTTGTAAGCTTCAATTCACGCTACCAAGAAACGAATGGTACTACATGTGCTGTGCATGATGGAATTAGATCAAACGAAACATCGATATCGATAGCAGTGCTTACGCCAGACATCATTATTCCCTTCAGTGTTCACCGACGATATCAGAGAACGTGTGATGGCCAGTTATGAGCACTCACCTAAGCTTGGTATCACAGGTATCCCTCGTTTCTTGAATACCTTCTCCATCTTCACTGCCACTGCTCTATTGAGGGTATAAATTTCGCTGGGTGTCCGAGGGAGTTTGCGGTCGTTATCATGTCTGCAGCGGTCGTCGTCAAATTAGCTTTGCACGACAAGCCACGGGTTCAGGTCACAGACCTCGCATTGTCGCCAGTCCCTGCGCCATCGCTGTGAATAGATGCAAGAAGCAAGCGCGAAAGGGTGCATACAGATAACGAAATCCAGCTCCGACGCCCAGTTCTCTTCCAGGTAATCCAAGGTGTAGTTGGTGAGCCGAAATGGCGAATCGCATTCTCTTTAGACCGGATCCAGTGGCGTTTAGGATGCAGGCACTATCAAGATGCGCAATACTTACGAATAAGGTGTCCCATAGTATCCAGAACGATCTTTCTTCTTCTTCGGTCGTTTCCTATGGCATGCGGTAGCTTGAGAAGTGTGAACGTTATAATATGGATCTGGATGCATGTCAGTGATATGTAGGAACCGCCCGTGCAGCTTCCTCGGTTCTTTTTTGGTCATAGCAGGGTTAGAGCAGTTGCTTCATGTACTATCAGAATAAGACGCACTCATCGCATTGGTTTCTAGCTGAAGTGGGACCTGTGCTGGAGACGCCAACACGTCATCGACACTGACAAGTAATGCGAGCAGAAGCAGCGTCTGCATGGCGGACATTTCGTGCAATGAGGAGAGGACGCGAGGCACTCTGGCTGCTCTATAGCCTTGCTAACCAGAGCAAGCTATTAAAGGACAGTGACGAATGTCGCACGTTCGTGCTATAATTTGCTCGAGGGTCTATTCCGGTCAAAGCATTCAACACAACTTAAATTTACCAAGAACTGGATATAACGGATACGGGTCTTGCCGGCAAAGCCGAAACCAATGCTAAATCATAAATATGTCTCGTTAAAAATAATATATGCTTTATACTGGTACAGCTTGTTACAAAAAAAAAAAAAAAAGAAATACAAAATAAAGTAGTCGATGGAGTGGTATACAGTTGGACACAGCAGTCAAGAAACCCAAGGGAAGATAATAATGATAGCATCAACGAACTGGAGCACGAAAGACAATTACTTCGTCGTGATGGGTCGTGTTGAGCAGTCGTCCATCCCTGATGTCGTGGCATTCCCACTGTGGCGGTGAAGAGAAAGAAGTATGTTCGCATTATCGCCGGTGTTCAGAACCTCGCGTATAGACTTCTCTGCCATGTGGCATACCTTGATAGTTATAACACGTCAACTGGCGCCCATGACGCGACTGACCGACAGGTGAACTTACTCTACTATAGCCTCCAGGCTGTAATGTGGAGCGACTGCTAGAAATAGCATTATGAATCGCGTCGTAAGAATATCTCCTCCTAGTGAAAGCGTAAGCGACATCCAGGGCAAGGAGACTGTGAAATGACTCACAAGATGCTCTCGAGCTCAGAGTTTGTCCGCGGCAATAAGAACAAGTCTGCACCACTCAAATACCGGTCAAACGCGCAGTAGGAAGCGCAGCCGGAAACAAGTGCCTCGTCGACGGTGGAATGCTCTGAATCCCAACCAAACCAATTTTCTCTATGAAAACCAGACACTTGTGAGACATCGAATCAAAGATACAGAAAGAGGATCGTACTTGATGTGGCTGTGGGCGGCTGCCTCAGGAGAATGAGGTGCAAGGAACTGGTCCATCATATAGGTGTTGAAGGGGGAGTGAGGAGAATGTAAGAACAGGGGCTTATTATACGGGTGTTTAAAAAGGGTGTTTCGCGTAGGTCTCGGCAGTGGGTGAACGGGAGATGGTGAGATAGTGGGTTGCGTCAAAGGGAGGATGTGGTGTCTTATAAAGATAGGGAAGCGCCCGATAGCCTGAGTAAAAGAGCGGGTCGGTGTAGACGCAAGGGAGGCGGCAAATGGGAGCACAAACGTGAGATAAGCAGTGACTCAGTCAACAAAAGCGAAATTAGGGTAGATGGAATAAGAATTTGCCCCACCGGGGCCCACCAAGGGCCATGTAAAAGTAGGTCTGATCGCGGCTGAAGCGTAGATCAAGCGTTGATCGCGTCGAACGTGCGCATGAAATGCACAAATTATGTCCAAATGCGGGAATTATGTGACAATGTGACGCTGATAATGAAATAATACTCGGAAACTCCCCGGCTCGAGGTCTACGTGTCGTGACCTGTCGGGCTCGGAAGCACCGCTCAACGGCCGTCACAACAGGGGTGAGCGCCAAGTGCAGTGCGGACAACATATCTTTACACCAATCACATCGGCTTCTCTTCTTCCCCACACTGTCCCTCGTCCTTCGCTGGTTCCTATCACGCTTCTCTTAGCCGCTGCATAAACCAGCCCTTTATTTGTGAGCTATCCCGATTCGCTGCCCGATTGTCCAATCCCTTTCCCCATATTCCATCACCAATAACCCCAATGCTCCCTTTCCTAGGTCAACCACCGACCCCACACGCTGCGTTCTCAAGCACCCACGTCCGCCCCAAATCTCTCTCCCCGACGTATCCACCTCTTGGCACCAGTGGCGTGTGCACTACTTCCCCTCGCTAGGCTATTAGATCCTCGTAACCTCACGCTGCGCAGCCCCTTCTCTTGTCCCAACTATTTGTCTAGCCAAGCTACTTCCAACACGTCTACCGATGACTCTGACTGTGAATGATCCTCCTCTCTATCAACCTTCGGATCCACAGAATACTGCCCTTTTTCGTCTTCTATCTCGGGTTAACTCTGTGTACGGCTTAAATCTCGCCTCTTATTATGATCTGTACACCTGGTCTACTCAGCATGCCGATAATTTCTGGAGTATTGTCTGGGATGAAACTAAGATTGTCGGCCACAAGGGCGGTCATGTAGTAGATAATACTGCTCTGCCTTCTGCAAATCCCAATTGGTTCGGAAAACTCTCGCATAATTCTCCATATGCGCTAGCTGTTCTTACCGTCAAATCACCGTGATGCCAGGTTCTCAGAGGCTAAAGTTAACTGGGCAGAGAATATGTTGCAATGTCGATCGAAGGACAAAGTTGCGATCATTCAAGCTAGTTCGTTTCCTGTGCCTTGGTACAAGCGAATATCATCTAATATCCTTTTTATTTCGTTAGCTGAACCGACTGCGGAAAAACCTGTCGTTCACTTACGCGAGTGCACTTACGCGCAGCTATATGATCTTGTTGCTGATGTTATGTCTGCGCTCATTCGCGACGGTCTCAAGCCGGGAGATCGCGTCGCTTCATATTCCTCCAATTGCATTGTAAGTTATCAATGCCTCAGAAACAGAGCGCTTCCTATCCAAGCTATAAATTCGTTGATTTTTTATATTCTCTGCTCTCCATTAGGAGAATGTGGCTGCGTGTCTCGCAACGACAGCTCTCGGTGGGATATGGGTAAGCGCTGCTGCAGACTTCGGTCCTGAAGGGGTTCTCGAGCGGTAACGCAAGGATATCAAGTTATGAGATGTGTGATTTCTGATTGAAACCCTTACAGCTTTGAGCAGGTTCAACCCAAGATCATCTTTGCAGTTGACGCTGTTGTGTATGTTTTCACCTTACCTCAGTCCCAGAAACATACTCATCACTGCATCATATGCAGGTACAACCACAAGGTACATCAGCACTTGCCGAAAGTATCAGCGCTACTCTCCGGACTTTCAAAGAAGACGACAAATGTTCCTGCGAAAGTTATCATAATTCACACCATTCCCTATAACGAGGACCGAACGCTATGGGAACGGGATTGGGTCAGCTGGGATGCATACGTAGAAAACGGCAGGAAGCACCCACTTGGACGGTCCGTCGATGGGGAGATAGAGTGGCAGCGCTTTTCGTTCGATACACCCCTATGGATCTTGTTCAGCAGTGGGACGACAGGGAGACCTAAGTAAGTTCTTGGCAACGCTCTAAGCGAATTAGTGCATATTAATGGAAGAATCTCAATTCTAAAAGGCCTATCGTCCACCGAGCCGGCGGAATGCTGCTGCAGGCGAAGAAAGAATTTGCAATATGTGGCGATCTTCAACCGAGCGATATATTTTTCTACTATACGACAACGTTAGTTCTTCCTTGGCATTGGAAACCGCAGTTCGCAGTGATAATGAGTTACTTCATCTTACAGGGGGTGGATGATGTGGAACTTTCTTATCAATGGACTGAGCCTCGGATGTACTCTTGTGCTGTACGACGGTAGTCCACTGCGCGATCCTGGTCTGCTTTGGTCTCTAGTGGATAGTCTTGGTATCACTATTTTTGGCACTAGCGCTAAGTATCTTGATTATCTCTCTGTAAGCGCTTTTCAGCCTTCCCAGTCGGTATACTAAAAATTGACCGAGTGTATAGAAGAAATATCGGCCTCGAGAGCAGCATAAGCTCGACACACTTCGGCACATCTATTCTACAGGCTCACCTCTAGCGCCTGCCTTGTTTGACTACGTTTATGAGCACATACATCCGAATGTACTTCTCGGATCGATCACTGGTGAGCCAGTACCGTTTCTGAGAGGCATAGAGGTAGCTTTGACCGAGGAGTAGGCGGCACGGATATCTGTTCCTTGTTTGCCGGGATGTGCTCAGCTCTCCCTGTATACCGGGGGGAAATCCAATGTCGCATGCTAGGGATGGCAATTGAAAGCTTCACACCGATGGGAACGCTGAACCCCCCGGACGAAGCTGGGGAACTCGTTTGCACTAAGCCTTTCCCATGCATGCCACTCGGCTTCTGGCCACTACCTGGCTTTGGAACGGAGGCTGATGTACTGGCGGCGAATGCGAGGTTTCATCAAGCTTACTTCGATGAATTCGAAGGAGTGTGGTGTGAGTGATATGTTTGCAAGGAAGTTTCGTATCTGACCTCTTCTAGACCACGGGGATCATGTTGTCATCACACGTTCGAGGTCAGGAAATGGAGGCGGCCTGGTCATGTTAGGCCGTTCAGATGGGGTCTTGTGCGTTCCTTTTCAAACGATTGATAGATACCAAGTAGGCTCATATCAGCTGACTCCTATTTCAGGAACCCTGGTGGAATCCGTTTTGGGTCTTCAGAAATATACGATGTCCTTGATCTTTGCTTCGCAGGCTCAAGTGAGGAGCATGTCCTTGTTGATTTTCTGGCTGTGGGGCAGAAGATTGATGGCGGGATTGATGAACGCGTTATATTATTTGTCAAACTACCAGAGGGCCACAAGCTATCTCCAGAGCTTGAACAGAAAATCAAGTCGGAAATACGCTCCCGGAGAAGCCCAAGACATGTCCCTGCTCTAGTGCGTCCATTTCAGTATCATTGTTCTGTACAATGTACCCATATGGATACCCCAGGTGATTCAGGCTCCCGACATTCCGTATACACTTAACGGGAAGCGTGTGGAAGTTTTAGTGAAAAAGGTGAGCATACCATGCCCCCCCCCACCACATGTTTACCTTGAGCCTTACGCTGAAGCAGATCATCAATGGCGCACCGCTGTCGAGTGTGAACCCTGCAACGTTATCCAACCCAGAATGCCTCGGATTCTACGTGGAGGTTGGTGACACACTACGACGTGAAGTGGGAGAGTGAGTCGATGGCTCTGAGCAACAAATGACTGTAACTTTACTATACTCCTTTTTGTAAATAAGCTGTATTTTTCAAGTTGAGTTGACTGCGCCGGGCGCCCCTTGCCTATACACCTCACGCGAGCCACGAGGCGTGGAGTCGGAGGCAGATAGCCGGATATGCTGATATATCGGGAAGGATGATCCGATCAAAGTGTTCTATTCCGAGGTTTATGTGGCTGTGTTCATGCCTCGAGGCAAAATAGCTCCGTCGGCTGCTAGCGCTGGTACAAATTCCCGGACTGCCTGGAATTTTTCCTCGCAGGTTTCTTCCTGGCCTCGCTGCCTCCTCATTGCGAGATTTCTAACCTCCCTGCGACACCCCCCAGCCTTGCGCAACAGGCGATCATTTATCACGCAGTCCGCTCTTGCAAGTTCATGTTCACCTCGTGCCCTTAATTGCGCATTGCTTTATCATGTCTCCTTCCGCACCCGCACCCCGTTCTCGCCATTCTCGCCAGCGTCACCCTGTAACGACTCCGACCTCCAAACGTCGTATGCCTTCTATATTCAACGTAGTCCGGGCCTCAATCTATGGTGTGTCGATACTGCTCTTTGTATTGTGAACAATGTTGAATTCGAAGAACAATAGGCTCCGTGCTCTTGTTCACTGTTATTTGCTTAGCAATGGCTGGACATTTTCAATCTGTATTGGCTGCTTCCGACCTCAGTGAGTCAACCCCACCTCAGATCGTGGAATTGGTATTGATGCTTCTGCAGCTCGTTTCGTCCCTTTTGCCATATTTGTCTGCTCAGCCAGTCTATTTATCATCTTTGTGCTGTGAGTACACAAGCCTGTCTCCGACACGTCATTAACTAAACTTCGCTTCATCTAAGGTTGACCTTCAGCATGTTCCTACGCGAGAGAAATCCAATTTCTACTAGAATCGAATTGGCCAGTCTGGCACTGGCAGGCCTATTTTGGCTCGGTGAGTAATCCCTGTTAATTCTTTCACGGATCCACGGCTAAAATTTCGTTTTAGTGCTCGGTGTATACTTGACAACGTCAGAGTCACAAGATGCCGATGTGGAATGCTTCGCATCACCTACAGATACGCAGCCTTTAGACGATTCTGTTGCGAGTTGTGAGTTGTATCTGTTGAGCTAATTTCTCTTTTGGATACTAACATCGTACCGAAGTCCACACCGACCAGTATCAAGCCATGTATCGCGTTCTGATGTCCTTTGCATTGATCAATGCGACTCTTGGTGGGTATCCCGTTACTTGACTTGGGCTTATTTGGTCTAATAATCTTCCAGTGTTAATCTCCTGTTTCGCATTGCTGTTCTTGGCAGTACGGAGACACAAGAAGGGCGATGAACACATGTGGTATGGGCCAGTGACTGCCTGCGCTTGGTTCAACAGCTATGGCAATACGAAGCAAGGAAAGACGGGAAAGACCAGCAGTTCGAGCATTTTGCCGTTCGCAGCGGCACCAGCCCCAGCACGGCAACAATCTTCGAGGACGAGAGGCCCTTATGGTCACCACGATATTGGACAAGCGTACACGGAGAAGCCTCCCAAGCCATATCCGAAGCCACACCCGAAGCCGTCCCGAGCTGCCGCGAAGCCCTCACGACAGGATTCCAAGAACTCCAAGAGTTCGGGAAATTCTTCCCTCATAGGCTCGTACACCAGCGAATTCGAGAACGGCGGTATGATGAATCCATATCGAACCACCGGTAGTGGTCCACGTCGCTGAGCCATTGGTGTTTCTGCTTTATTTACGATTGGGGTTTTACGATGATAGAAAGGATAAACGAACTGTATTACATAGTGATGTACTTACTTATGATGAAAAAATGGCATATCTGGTTGGACAGTTATGCTTTTGGGAGACGAAAAACGCGACTACCATGAGGTGTCTTGACACTGACAATGGGAGATAGAGACAGTGGGCGATGAGATGACATTGTAGTAACTGATTACGTCATTTATCGGCTGTGGTAACACGTGATCGTACATTGACATAATTGAAATTCCCCTTACGCCGTTCTCGGCGAAGTTCATACAAGAAGTCGGGGGGTTCATCCTGACTTGTCCGTCTCACCCCATCTTCCCCCGTTAATCCCTTCCCCTCTACTGTTCACGATCCATGACTGTCCGCTTTGGAAACAACAGAATTGCATTTTATGGTGTGTGTATGCTGCTCACTGATGTTCGTGCAGCTGCTGATGCTTTCCTTCCAGTCATCGTATTTCTGCTATCAGGTCCGCAGTTCAACCGCGTACCCCAGATTATCGTTCATCGCTCTTACATCTACTCCAGGAACGGTGCTAGGACTTTCCGCGAATTTTGCGAACCAATTTCTTCCGAAGATCCATCGTGTGTTGCACTCAGCTCTGCGGCTTTAGGTTCGAGGTCTACAGCTAAATTTTTTCTGCCACAGATGACTTCACGATTTTCTCCTTGATTGTGCCATCGTTAACAATATTTACGTTTCTCATAACGTACGTCCTTCGTTTCTACTGAGACAGGATCGTAAATGACAGTTTTCAAGCCTACAATGGGCACAACCGCGAAGTGAGGCTATTGTATATTTTGTGCTGGGTATTTTGTGGCTCAGTGAGTCATCTTTATCTCCCTTTTGATATTCCGACCGATATTTTTATCACCGTATAGCCATGGGTGCATGGGCAACGTGCGTCGATACACTGCTATTCGGATTTCTGCTGTCCTGATAACTCAATTCATATATCTTAATAGTGATATAATTGGGAATGTTCAATGCGATGCTCTGGGTGGTCAGACAACGCCAACAAAAAATGGCAGCAGTGAGTATTTTTTATGACAAATATGAAGAGTACATAACCTGAATTGCGGTTTATAGCCTCTAGTCAAGGTTACTGCCATGAGATGAAAGTGATACAGGCCTTTTCTTGGGCTCTGTTCTGCTTTATTGCGATCGCGTTGATCATCCTGATCAGTCTCGTTTCTCGGGCACAGATGTTCGGACGCTACATGATCTGGTACGAACCTATTAGAGGTGTGTCCATATTTTCCAATATTGATCAAGAGCGAGTTCATCCTCACCTTTGCCCGACTTTGCAGAGCTTCCGTGGTTTGGCGAAGCTCCCGGATACTACAATACCAACGTGGGAGGTCAAGCCATGATGATGCCCCAGTACCCTGGCATGATGTATCCGCAGGCGCAGGGTTATAACGGCTATCCTGCAGGCGGCGGCATGATGCAAACACCTGGGCACTCTATTGTCATCCAGCCTGGGATGAATGGCCAGCCCCCGACCGTTACTCAAGTCCCGATGTCCGCCTAATATCTTTCGGTCATTAACAAAGCTTTTGGTAATTGGAATGATTACTTACGTCCCTAGAAGATTCGATTACAATTGGAATTTGCTGTTGGCATGCAGTGTATGTTTATGAACGTTTTGTTGCACGATGTGATAGCATGATCTAGGGCTCATGGAGTAGGCGTGGCTTGCCTCATGTTCCATCTCGCAGTAATGAAATAGAATCCTTATTAATAGTAGCCTTTTCTCAGCTTGAACCTTCCTTTGCCATCTTCAGATATGCCTCTCTTTCGTGAAAATCCCGTGCGCTCTGTGACTGCAGGTATTCTTATTTGATTGCTATGGATAAGATGATCTGTTGACATCTGCTAATTAGCTGCCGTGGCTCTTTCCCTTGGCCACTATGCAACGAAGTTGCTATCATCTCGCAGTGCGTCGTCCTGCTTGCTTTGATTCTCGATACTTGTTAATACTATGGCCCGGGGGGTAGATGCATTCCACTTGACGCAGACGTCGGTGGCTATCCTTGCCATCTCTTCTCTCGTGTTTATGTGTGTAACTCAGAAGAACCAGAGATTCGAAGATGATGTTAACCATGACATTTAGGGTCACTATGCACCACCGACGAGAAGGGCAGCTCATGACGCAGACACAGGAGGAGATGGTTTTAATCGGCGGGTTTGCGTTATTTTGGGTCGGTGAGTTGAAAGACAGAACATTCTGATGATACGCTCACAATTATTCACCGAACAGCCATGTTGGTGGCGTGGCGTACATTTAAACAACACGGTTTGGATCCTACAATGGCTGGGGTGTCGAATGGGCAAGAAGATTGGCCGTGTGGTGCTAACGATGCGTATTGCATAGTAGACGAATATTCATACTTCTAGAAAGGATCTTCGCATAATATGTACGCAGTCAGAATGTTTATGCAGTCGACTAGCCTACCAAAGTGAAGGTGGGCAACGCCCACCTTATCTGCATCCTCAGATTGGCGGGATATAGCCCATGTCGATCGTCGGCGCCATTCAGTCGTTCACATTCAACGATCGAACACGGAGGCAGATCAAGGCTAGGCTCGGGAGACAAAACAAGGACAGCGTAACGAGATCCAGAGCTTTGGCTATGAGAGTCGAAGAGGGTGCGACATTTCACCACGGAGGATACGACACGCCCATTTGCAGCGGCCATAACACCATACGTGCCCCTTTCGAAGTGTGCATGTATACATATGGGTGAGTGAAGCCTTCTTGCTATAGAACGGAAGTGGCCAAAAGGAGTTCCTCGTTGACTCAGGTCGAGTAAAGTTCGGTATCTCCCTGCCAGTAAGATCCAACGGCGGCGCGAGTATCGCTGCACAGATGGCCAAAGATTTGCTCGATAGCAGCGAATGTAGACGTCAGGGTAGGATGAGCTAGAATTCAGTCGATAAGAATGCGAGAACCGGAAGCTGAGCAGTGGCCCGCCGTTCACTATCGACACATCCATGGGGATGAGAGAAAAGAGGATGCGTACTGTGCTGTGAAAGGAGTCGATAAGGGGGAGTGACAAGAGGTGACAAGGAGGCAGATGACGATGCACGATCGGGGACGGATCCCTCCGTGACATAGCCCGCTTCCAAGAGCTGTTCTTGCCACCATCCCGCTCTCTCTGCACCTATCCACGTCCTCCACCGCACCCCGTGCCCTGATTGCTCCCTCTCCCCGCGGTCGACATGATGAGTACCCAACATCTTCCCTTGCCATCCCTGCAGCTAACATTCCCCTCACGCCAATCCCAGCAAACGCCGTATCGAAACGGATGTAATGAAGATGTACGACACCCCTCTCCCTTCGCGCTGCCACTGCTCCCCGATGTCCGTTTGCTCACCCCGGGTCTGCCAGGTTGATGTCCGATTACGAGGTGTCCCTCGTGAACGATAACATGCAGGAGTTCTATGTCCGCTTCTATGGCCCGGCAGAAAGTGAGCATCCGTCCAGGCGGCCGACTGACTGCACACGACTGACTGACTGACGCCTCTGTGATCTCCCCCCTTGTGCTGTGGATTTGTGTCCATCAGCACCGTTTGCAGGTGGGGTGTGGAAGATCCATGTCGAGCTGCCGGATCAGTACCCGTTCAAGTCGCCCAGCATTGGGTTCATGAATAAGATATTCCATCCGAATATCGATGAGCTGTACGCGTTGCGTTTGCTCCTGTACCGTTTTTATCGCTAACATGCATACCATATGCCTGTAGGAGTGGATCTGTCTGTCTTGATGTGATTAACCAGACATGGTCACCAATGTTCGGTGAGTTGTCTACGTGACCAGTTCTTGACAAAGTCCCTTAACGAAGGGCCAACTAGACATGATCAACATTTTCGAAGTATTCCTGCCGCAGCTCTTGCGTTACCCAAACCCAAATGACCCGCTGAACGGGGAGGCGGCGGCGCTCCTCATGCGACACCCCAAGGAATATGAGGGGAAAGTGAAGGGTGCGAATCACATATTATATTCTGCTTGACTCGTTCTTACCCATGGAAAAGAGTATGTACAGAGATACGCCACCAAGGAGGCGGCTGATGCTGCAACGGAAGGCATGGAGGACGAGGATCAAGACGACGAGATGAGTGACATTGGCAGCATTAGCGAAGGCGAGTAGGCCTCTCGTCCTTGCTCTCTAGAGCCTTCCCTTCCTTTGCCTGCCCGTCGGCCGGCGCCATTCAGCATCCACTCTCCCCATCATCACTTTGCGTTTATCATTGCATCTGTACTCCTACGTTCCTATATCCTCGCATCGGCCTCCCACTTTATTGAAGGCCTCGCTGCTCCCAATTTTCCCCTTGTACTCCCCTTGCATATATCACGCACATAGCTACTGCCGTTATTTTCTTTCCTTCTGACTTGATTTGGGATCCCGTTCACTTGCGACTTGTTGTAGTATTATATGAGTGCTGTAGGGTAGAATAACGATGCTGATTATAGAATACACGAGTGAGAATAAGAATACAAGGCTATGGTACAGTAGTGCTCTCGGCTGCTGATAATGGTAATACAAGCTCGTCGACCTTTTTCTGGATCTCTGATGCGGTCTGCAAATGTCAGAGCAGAAACGATCAACACGGAACCAAGGCAAGAAAGAGTCGCGCGTCTGACCTTCATGAGTACGTCGAGTTGTGTTTTGACGCTGTCCATCGTGGCAGACTTTGCCTTGCTCTCCTTGAGAAGCTCTTCCTTCTGCTGAACGAGTTCCTTTTTCCTTAAATCAAGCCTTACGCGGGAGCATTAGCTGCGAGGTTGCATGTGATATGCCAGCAGGCCTACCGTTGGCGTTCCGCAAGCTCGAAGCTGAGGCGGTTGAGCATGAGCTGATGCTCATCTGACAGCACATCCACTGTGCGGGCTTCCTCTGGGGCGAGGCGTTTAAATTCGTCAAGGTTATATAGAGGCACGTCCTGATAAATTGAGCTAGGCACTTCTCAGCTTGCCATTTTCTGCATAGGGAATGTAGACTCACGCGAACTGTCTGCACTTCTCGATCTCTCGCTCGAGGTGGCGCTTTTCGTAGAGCAGGTTTTGGAGGCCAAGATGTGACTGGTCCATCTCCTGCCTCGCTGCTGCTGTGGCATCCTTGCGAATCCGTGTCTCCGCGTTTGCTACTCGGTTGAGGGCCTTTATCCGGCCAATGAGGGCCATGGCACGGATATGAAGGGCGGCAGGGTCATGCTGGAGGTAGGCAGGGGAGACGAGCTCGCGCAGTTTGTCTATGACCTCGTCTGTGGCGGGGAGGTTATCGTGGTGGGAAGGGGCGAGCATGGGAGCCGTGGGCGTGGGTGGTGCTTGGAGGTGGTGTTTCCACGCGTTGAGGTCGGGATGGGCGACGAGGGGATAGGCTAAAGCGCTAACAGCGGCCGGTGACTCGGAAACGGCGGACCGCGGTCACGATGTGATTAGATTGGCCGGGCTGATTGTACTGGGGGGAGCAGATCAGTGCAGGATCACTCAGCAACCTCTCTGACGTACTCATATCTACCCATATTCTGCCCTCACAATCCCCATCTTCCCATTCTCCACTCCTCCAGGCCTATCCCTTCCATCCACCAGCCATGTCAAGACCGCGCTCGCTTTCCGGCACCATTCCGTCCATGGAGACAACCCACGAGCAGCTCAAAGATAACACAATCATCATCGGTCAGTACAGCGCTCTACCCCGTTCCCCCCCTTCTCACCTCTCGCTCTAGTGCTCGGCGCCTCAGGCGATCTTGCAAAGAAAAAGGCATCTATTCTCGTCCACTGCTCCGCGATCTGTTACTGACCACGTAAATTTTACCTTCCAGACCCTCCCTGCCCTCTTCGGTCTCTACCGCCAGCAATTCCTTCCTCGCGATGTAAAAATCGTGGGATACGCCCGCACCAAGATGAACAACGAAGATTTCCATAAACGGGCTACTTCCTACATCAAGAATGTCGATGACTCTCCCGAGAGCGCAAAGGCCCTCGAGGACTTTAAGAACATCCTCACCTATGTTTCTGGCGGCTACGAGGACGGAGAATCGTTCGACAACCTCAACAAGCATCTCGAGGAAATTGAGTCCAACTACCAGTCAAAAGAATGCAACCGTCTCTTCTACCTCGCTCTCCCCCCTACCGTGTTTATCCCTGTTGCCAAGAACCTGAAGGAACACTGCTACGTGATCAGGAACGGTATTAACCGTATCATCATCGAGAAACCCTTCGGAAAAGATCTCGAGTCCGCCCGCGAACTCCTCAGCTCCGTGAAGCAATACTGGTCTGAAGACGAGACCTTCCGTATCGACCATTACCTTGGAAAGGAGATGGTCAAAAATTTGCTCGTGCTACGCTTCGCCAATGTCGCCATGGGTGCCGCCTGGGACAAGAACTCCATCAGCAACGTGCAAATCACCTTCAAGGAGCCCTTTGGCACTGAAGGCCGTGGCGGTTACTTTGATGAGTTTGGAATGATCCGTGACGTCCTGCAAAACCGTAGGCTTGTCGTTCTACCAGAAATAATTCATATATCTAACTGAGTGCACTAGATCTCCTCCAAGTGCTGAGCATCTTGACCATGGAGAGGCCGGTGTCGTTCTCCGCCGAAGATATCAGAGACGAGAAGGTATGATCCTCGATGACGACGAAGAGCCCGCCAATTTGACATTTTGGTTGTTATAGGTCAAGGTACTCCGCTCGATACCCCCCATTGAGCGCAACGATACTCTACTTGGCCAGTACGTGGCCGCGAATGGCAAGCCAGGCTATCTCGACGACGAAACTGTCCCCCCCAACTCCGTCTGCCCCACCTTTGCTGCCACGACGCTCTGGATCCATAATCCAAGATGGGAAGGTGTTCCTTTCGTCCTGAAAGCCGGAAAAGGTGTGTTGGCAAATAAATTATAGTCCGGAATCTATTGATCTAAGAGGCGCTACTAGCTCTTAACGAAGCCAAGGTTGAAGTTCGCATTCAGTTCAAGGACGTTACACAAGGTATTTTCAAGGACATCTCCCGGAACGAACTTGTCATCCGCATCCAGCCCTCTGAGGCCGTCTACCTGAAATTGAACGCCAAAACGCCTGGTCTATATACTCGCGCCATTCCCACCGAAATGGACTTGACATATAAGAGGCGGTTCACTGATGCCAAGATTCCCGAGGCATACGAGGCCCTCATCCTTGACGCCCTCAGAGGTGACCACTCCAACTTCGTGCGTCACGATGAGCTCGACGTCGCATGGAAGGTCAGTAAAATCTTATCAAGCACGGTCATGTCCGGGCTGCTTACTTGTTTATAGATCTTCACGCCTATCCTTCACTGGATAGACGGTAAGGATGGTTCCCCTCCTCGCCCGGTTCCTTACCCATATGGTTCGCGGGGACCGAAGGAGCTGGACTCTTTCATCGGGAAGTACGGCTTCAAGCGGTCTGGTGAAGCCTAGTGAGTTATTTTTATTTATAGGCACCCTAGCTAACGGGTGCTGACGATTATCGATAGCGTGTGGCCAGTTACCAACCTGGCCGCATTGTAGAGTACCCGATATGACAGGTCTTTCACCTGTATCGATAGTTATAGGGGAAATACCCAAGTAGAGACTCATTTAAATACCAATGTACGATAGCACTCAGAAGAACACATTTGCGTTTGTACCAAATCATGATCGCAGTTTTCCAGTTGGCGATCCTCGCCGTTGAAGTGCGTATGACCACCGTAAACTGTGTTCTGAAGTCGAAGAAAGGGCATTGCAGCATAGTAAAAACACAATGTTATGTAAGGTCTAGTTAAAGTACATCCACAACGTTCCGAGATAACGTGCGGTTGCCATAGAAGAGAGTATCGTAGCACCACTTGCAGCTTCCAGGCTTTAAGGGGCATAAACAGCCTCCCCTAGTTCCCAATGTCAGAGTCCAATCAATCCACGCAGAACGCGGGGGTCCATGTACCTTTATATGTCTTTCCGTTGGCATCCAGAAGCTTTTTCAGCTTACCAGCGATCTCTCTAACACGAGTTCTACACAGTTCTAGGCCCCTCCATGAGCCTGCAGCTGTCCAGCATTCAGAGCATGCTTTAGACGCCGTGTTGACGGTCTCCAATTCGAGCTCATCCCTCGCATGGAGAGCTACCATCACGTCCACAAGCCTAGTAAAGCCAGTAGACCATGTAGATATCCCGCCCCCGGGATTGGTGGTGGTATCGGTTATGAGGAAGGAGGACGCTAGTCCTATGCATTGGCGCAAGACGGCTTGATCGATTGCCCGGGAGTCTTTCGTCGTACGCGTGAGGGTGTCAACAACGAAAGTAGTATAATCTGTAGATGTCTATGGGAACACTCGTGTATATTGTTTAGATACGCTATCAATGACTCGTAAGAGAGGGAATCAGGCGCACCGATTCCATTTCCTATGTCTATTTCCCAGATACTGCCCCCGAGTATTGTATATAATTGAATCCACCCCAATGTTCCAGTGATTGGGCGCTCTAGAGGTCAGAGTTTAGGAAGCTCCAGCATAGCGGCGCTTAGGTGAAGCCCTTGGGCCAAATGGTTAGTATGATGAGCAACTCTAATCAGGCTAACTTGAACTTTGTCACTCGCCGCGGAAGTTCCCGTCCCCTTCTGGTCAACTTACACCAGGGCATGGTGTCGGCTATCGTAATCATCCTTCTCGATTTTGTCTCTCTTTTCCCATCGCTCTCCTCGGTCAATCTGACGCCGAATGTCAATGGGAATCAATGTGATACTCGAGAATAGCAACACTGTGGAATGGGTTTAATCAGGCGCGCGCTTCGTCGAGCACTCTTTGCAAGCCGGTGCGTCCATCCAGCACCCATAGCCTTGGACTTCCTTATTCTCGAGGAACAGAGTACGTTATAATGTGGTATCTCAACTTTGGATCTGAATCATGTGAAATTTCTGTCAGAAATTTCTTCTTCTGCAAGGAACTTGACACGTGAATGTGAACAATGTCTGGGGCCCGGACTGGCAAAGCCAATAGGAATAGATCTTCCAGAAATTCCATCACTTGCCAGGGCGTTGCGGGCATCGAAATGCGCGGTTTCTGTGTGTTCTGCATCTCTTTGTCGCGTCAGGTGAGGTGATACGGAACGATGGCGCACGCTATGGACGCTGTATTACGCGTCTCAGGGGTCCGGCTGCATGGCTACAAGATAGGTCAATTTACGAGAGCATACTCATCTCAACCCGAACGTTGCGCCACGTACGCGTCACCAATTTTTATCCGATGACATTGGGGAATGACAAAACCACTCTGGAAACTACGAAAAGGCGGGTCCGATGCTGACGCCCAGCGTTATTAATAGCCGCGCCGAAAGTATGCCATGGCATCAAACTTGGCATTTGTTCTTTGTTACTGACTCAGTGAGCCTCGGGGACACATCTGTTGTCATCATGGTTATTCGCAAGCTACACTGTATTACACATTCAGCACTACGCAGTTGACTCGCGGCTTCTAATCTCCCGGGGAAATGCCCGAATAATCACTGAATAAGCGCTATGGTGCGAAAGAGATCTGTTACGGCAGTCTTGTTTAGAAAATGTATGAGCATGGTCAGAAAGCTGGCCTGGCCTGTAAAGACGTACATGAAATTTTCAATGTACGGGAGCTTTGTCTCGTTCTTTGCAGTTGAACTGCTGATCGTGGGGCAGCGCGCGCACGTCCGCATGTGGCCACTTCGGCTCACTTCGGACCTCTTCTGGGTATTACTTTCATCAACTCGGCGGACACTGGCGGACACTACGGTCAATAACGCTATCTTGATGCCTGCATGAGCAGGGGCTATTCACCTGATTAACCGAAAGAAATAGCACTTGGACAAACCGGCACCAAGGATTTAGCACTTAGCAGCGATGATATAAGGAGAAACTCAGATTTAGATTGCCTGGAGTTGTCGGTGCGCTCACGTTCGCGTACTTTAAAATCCAATCTCAACAACTTCCGGGTAATCGCCGTTTCCTTTTCACCAACTACATCCTACCTTTTCCCTACAGACCATGCCGAGAATGACCTCAGCCTACTCCCTCTATCCCAAACGACGAGTGGAAGCCGCTGAGAAAGATAGCATGTCCAGAAATCGGTAGGAGCTCTATACCTGTCTTACTAGTTTCTAATTTGACGCCACACTATTTTTGCCATGCTTCTAGTCATTCCGATGACTTTCACTGTGAGTTGTATGGAATTGTGATGTTGTGTATTCCGACTGTTCGACGTTAATACTATTTCAGATGTAGAACATTATTTAGTTCCATTCCAGCCGTCAAGATTCTCTGACGAAGACCTTCAGCTTGCTCAAGCTCGGGAAGGCGCTCTGCAGCGTGCTTTGCATTCGAGAAAAAGTACCGCGTCTCTGCCCGATTACCGCGATATAGGAGCTCGTAAAAGGTCGCTGAGTTTATATCTTCGTGGAATTTGCCTGACTTTATTCTTCCTTTATTAGAATGCCGCGTGAAGGGGAGGATGCCACCGCTACAGGATACCTACGTCCCTCAGTGGCGCCTGCGAAACATCTTTCCGTTTTCAATTGCACAAATGCCACTCTTTCTTGGCCTGATTTTCCCCTGCCCACTCGCGCAGATAGTGTTCGCTCGCTCCCATTCACGGATTACTCTGAGCCGGGACCTTCAACAAGGCGCCGAATTCAAACTCCCCCACAAGACTACAGAAATACCAGGGTGTCCGGTCATAGTTCGCCGCCACACTCTGAGGATTATGATACCGAGGACACAGATTTCGATATGTCATATGATCATCGGCAACATAATCACCAGCAGTATAGAAGGAATGATTCTGTGTCGGCTGCCACATCATCGAGAACTACGTATGAGCAACGTTCTCAAAGCATTCATCCTTCAATCTCCCCAACTTCTGTATCTACTGGTGAATTTGAGACTCCTTCGGGCGCCCCACCCTCTTCCGAAGAGCCTGCAGATCCTGCCGGCGAAGACTGGGAAAGACATGCGAAAGCAACACAAGATGGGAAGAGAAAGATGCTGTATGAGTGCTTATGGGTCAAGGAAGATGGCTCATCGTGCGGGTTCGGGCCGAAGTCGAAGCAGATTGTGAAACGCCATATTGTCCAGACTCATCTGCGTATCAAGTTTGTACTTTCCGTACTGTACTCTCAAGCAATTATTCATGTTTCTACGTATTCAAGGACTCGCATATGCCAATATTGCGGAAAAGCTTTTGCAACGGCGAGTGCCGGATTGGGTTATTTTTAAACAAATTGCTTACTTATCGGCACGTAGAAAAACTCCCATCGGTCTCATGAGGCAACCCAGTGAGTATATACCTTGCTATGGAATAATGCTACAGCCACTGAAAATTTCATCATAGCACTGGCGAAAGGCCATTGCCGTGTCGGTACGGATGCGGCAAAATGTTCAGGGATCCAGCCGGACAGTGGAGACACCATCGAATGGTGCATGATGCCCCCGTGAAGCAAACAAGAATGAAAAAGTCCAAGCCTGAATAATGAATCGGGTTGTATAATGGTAAGATGTGATTCCCAACATCATGCTTCACTCGCGAGTAATAATTCTTGGAGCGAACAGTGTCTTGGACTCTGCTGTCTGGATGGCGACTGGCATGGATTCATCAATACACATCTTCAGGTTCATCTCCAACCTGCCTACCGATCTCTGGACTTCGTGCCTGTGCGCTTTTGTACTACTATATTCTAGACTCTATCGCAACGAGTAGGGGGATTGTCTCATACATGCGACGTGCCAGGCCCTGTGCATTTGCATGGACTGAAAACAAGGGTTAAACGCGCGTATATGATCAGCGCTCGGTCGCTTCTGGTCAGAGAGTAATCAGGCTCGTAAGGTCCCTTCATCGACGGATGTCTCCTACATGCAACGTGCCAGGACCTGTGTTTTCATAGGCCGAAAACAAGAGTTCAACGCGCGTATATGATCAGTGCTCAGTCGCTTCTGGTCAGAGAGAAGCTAGGCTCGTAAGGCTCCTTCATTGACGATTGTCTCATACATGCGACATGTCAGAACCTGTGTACTTTCATGGGCTGAAAACAAGGCGCATATATCATTAGTGTTCAGTCGCTTCTGGTCAGAGAGCAATCAGGCTCGTAAGGCTCCTTCATCGACGATTGTATGCCGTCCGAGAGTCCTTCGCTACATCCGCGGAGAAGCCCCCGTAGATGGAATGCAGTAACGATCCTTCGCATCCCCCGTATAGTACGGCACAGTCTGTCTTTGCCATGTCACGTAGAGAAATTACACATACCCCGTTTAGTCTGTTTGAAATTCCAATAGGGCAGGAAGGTCTGCGCCTTTATGCAGGCGTTTCACACCGATCGAGTGGCTTTGGGGTGGGGGTCCTGAGTCAAAACTCCTACAGGCAGGCCTGTGTTTGTGGTTATGAGTCGGAGCCATGTGCTTCTACCGCTTGGAGGAACCCCTGAATGAATTCCTAGCAGTACCAAGAAAGGATACATGGATTGATTCAGAACCGGTCATCGTTCGAGTTCGTCGAGTTTCATCTTTGATATCAAGGGTAGAGCTTACACGTACTACTACGAAACAAAGTCTTCAAAAACTATGTTCGATGGTCTCTCCGATTAGCGATCTGCTGTGGTACATTGAATTTAATTTCAAACTCTCGATCTCAGACAACTCCCCGACGGTGAACGTCGCGCGTCCCGGAATCGGCGCGTGCGTCTTTCAGCGAATTTTGGCAAACGATCACGACGGCTGAGCAGATGCGGCGAGCGGTGTGTTGGGGTGCAAGAAAATAGGCTTCTCGGGCAAGTGTGGACAGAGGAAAAGCATTTCTGACATGATAACTCATGCCGGGTGTCGAGCGGACAACTAATAATAGGCTTCCTAGGCCCTTTCCTAGAATAGACCGCATCCATTAAAGTAATGTCCTGCTATCTGCTATACAGATATGATCAATGATGACAATGACGCCTGCGCGGCCGATGCAGGCCCTGGGGGAACGACGATCAACGATTCACAATAAGCATTGCCCTGTTCATGTAGTCATGCGATGGGCCCAGAAATCTGATGCCTAACTTGCCGATGCTAGCCTATGATGGGCGAGGCGTACTGTGTATGTCGGGGCCCGAAGGCATGCACACGATCTGCTGCTGCTTGGATTCCTGGGCGGTGGCACGGAGTCGGAACCCTGAAGCTGTCTGGTGACGAAGATCCTCAGTGTTTCACCGCTGTTCGAGACCGCCTGGAGGAGGGCATATATCGGAGATGAGGTGCCAGCCGAATAGCGTTGGCAGAACAGCTGGGGGACGTATAGTCAGAGGACTCGATTGTCGAAAGACGAGAGTTGAGATCGAAGTGCACCCGGTCAGATGATCGTGAATCGCTACAGCGAGCCAAACAGTTGTCAACGTTGTGTGGACAAAACAGGCACAATGATTTCTATATGCGTCATGGCTCCTGGAGTGAGTAATTGCTTTCCGACGAATACAGTGAGGTGTAATTCTACAAGTCCCCGGGTGATTATAGAAAAATAGCTCCTTAATTAAAGGCCAAGCTAGAAATGAGGGGTACTGGGAATAGCTCTTGGAGGCTGGGTAATGGTAATAAATATTGCGATGAAATCCTGGATGTGTTGCAAGTTTTGAAGAAAAAGATGATAGATTTGAAGTCGATGAAGCAGGTGGGTAAGCAAGTACTGTAGAAGAGTATTAGGAGGATTCTAAGCAACCAACAGTAAGAAAAACTCACAGGGCGCATACGAAAAAACTCCATGTCCACACGCCGTTCGCGGAGGGCTACAAAACGGTGCACCCATTGGAAAACCACCTAAATCCAACCAAAAACAAACCGAAAGACCATCAGCACCAGTGCAATCCAAATCGCAACCGGCCCTGCGGGCCCATCGAGGATCCACCCATCTCTCACAACAAAGCACAACCAGGCGTACCAGTTATTGTTCAGCTCCTCTATCCAATGGACCACCATGAGAAGGCGCAGGCGCGTGCTGCGGAGGGGGAGGAGCTTAGCCTTTTCTTGTTCGTCGATGGGGAGGACGAGGGCGACCCAGAAGGAGAAGGCGGAGGGGTCCGTGGGCATAGGCCCGTGTTCGGAGGAGAGGCGCTGCACGACCCAGGGCGCGGCGCCCAGCTGGAGGCGGTGAAGGAAGGTGCGGCAGGCGGTTACGAGCTCGGCGTTGGTCGGTTCGCGGCGACGAGGGGGTTGGCGGACGGAGGGTCTGGACGAGGACGCGGAGGAGGAGGAAGAAACCGATGTGGAAGAGGAAGGGCGAAGGAGGGTCACCGCTGATGGCTCTAGCGACGAGGTCGTCGCTTCTGTATCCGGTTCCGAAGGGGCCTCCTCGGGATCTCTCGGGGGCTCCGTCAGGTCCAGGGGATAATCGTCGATCCTGAGCGGGATTAGATGGAGGAACAGGAACAGTGATGGAAAGGGGGGACTGACTTCTCGATACGCGCTACCGTGTAGCCGTCCAACGACCCCCGCTCGAGTATCCTGAAGCGGAACGTGCCCCATGTCTCCACTAAGCTGCGGCCGTCAGGGAGCATCTGCACGCTGCGTATGGAGAGCATGGTGCCGTATTCGGTGTGGGGAGAGGCACCGCCGGGCTTGGAGGGCATCACCATGCCGAAGCTCGGATTGGGTGACTCGAGGCAGCGTCGGAGCATGAGGCGATACCTGGACGCGCATCAGCATACAGGGAGGACGAGGGAGACGACGCGTACCTGGGCTCAAAGAAGTGCAGAAAGGTGGGCATGCCGGGAAAGCTGAGGTGAGCGATGAAGATGGGGGTGTCAAGTCGCCTGTCGCGCTCTTCTTGCTCGATCGCCTCGCCATGCTCCTTGTAGATAGTTGGGAAGGCTTCGAGGACTGGAGGAAACAGTAAGCATGGATGATGTCATGAGGAGAATGACGTACTAAGAGAAAGCACGGTCTTGTTTGCGGGGTGTTCCTGGAAGTAGGAGAAGGCAGGGAGGGTGTCCCTGCATATGGGGCAGTTCTGGCTGTAGTCAAGGGAGCGCTGGAGGCATTTGGCGCAGAAGGTCTGGGACAGAAGGGTAAGTATGCGGGCGGTGCTGGAGGATAATGGACGTACATGTTGGCAGGGCGTAGTGACCGGCTGGTAGAGGAGGACGAAGCAGATCTCGCAGGTGAGTTCTGCAAGGAGCTCCTTCAGGAAATGATCGGTGGAGTCGTGAGCGGTGTCGTGTGGAATGATGGGGTCGTCGGCGCGCACGGTCCGGGAATGGTCTACTTGACGACGGAGGTGAGCAAGCAGGTCGTCATCGCTGGCCTCGGCTGGCTCGCGCGGGAGGTGCCTGCGCCGCTTCCGCGGTGGTTGGGACGTAGAGGGACGCGGATGGAAGCTGGAGGGCGAGGTGTCGTCGTCTTGCTGCTCGCCGTCCTCGTCCTCATCCTCCTCCTCCTCCTCCTCGTCTGAGCGCTCGTCGTCGTCTGGAGGAACTTGAGGCAGGAATTCAGGAGGGGGAGCGTGCAGGTCCGGACGGGCCAAGAGGGCGAGGACCTTGCTGACAGTGACGTCAAGCTTAGGCTCCGGGCTGGGCGGCATCGGGGGCGGGGGGAGCTGGACGTGGGGTGCAGGCTCGTAGCGGACGTTGGAGGAGGAGGGGATGTTGGGGAGGAGGGGCGAGCGTGTGGGGGGGACGCAGGCGGGGACAGGGCAGGCGGTGGGCTTGTCGACGGCGGAAGAGGAGGAGAGGTGGCGTGCGCAGACGGTATGGCCGCAGGAGAGGGTGGTGGGAACAGCGAGGGTGCGGTTGCAGACGGGGCATATTAGGCAACGGGATAAATGGGACATGGCGATGAAGGAGGAGGCGGAGGATGTCCAGTCCTTTGTGCGTCGAACGCGGCGATCGAATATTTAGCCAACTTGCTTCCGTCCCGATCCAGGCCCACGATCATACCCATTATGGCACGTGCCCGGCTACTCCCCGACGCTCCATTCCGGCGCTCAGATCCCGAAGCGTAGTGCACGCCCCCATGTCCCTCCCGCCCACCCGACGCGCCGTCCATGTGTCCCCGCCCCCCAGGCCGTCCAACCTACGCGCGCACTCCACCCTCTCCCCGTCCCCCGTCCCCTCCACCCTCCTCATCCCCCTCGTCCGTCCGCTCGACCCCGCAGACACCCCCGCCCAATGGCTCGGTCTCCCTCTTCGCTTCGACATCGCACACGAGCCCCTGGAGATAGAGGGCTATCAGATGTACGCCGTCGAGAAGTGGTGCGTGACACTCGGTCCTCTCCGAGCCTCGCTGACGTGCCAGCAGGATTGTTGAGCGCAACCGACCAGTCACTGTTCTCACAGTATACACCGGCGATCCCGACAACAAGGTTTGCCATGTCCTCCACTCTAGGGCCCTGCTCACGTCTTACAGATTACCGTTGTCGCCCTCAGGCCCTCGGCCAGCCTTTCTGTCCAGGACTCCCATGTAGAGTGGGAGAAGGCCCTGCACCAGCTCCGTCGCGACGGTGCACGTCCAAAGGAGGTGCGTACAAGCCTTCCACCTTTCTACATCCCCTAACGCATCGCAGACACCCCACGGCATACTCATGGCCACGTCACTTGCCCACTTTCGCTCAGACTACACCATCGTCCACATACCCGACGGCGACTTTCTCGCCGTCAAGGAGCAGCTCTACACCAACATAAACCTCCTCCGCATGGGCTGCAGCGGCCGCAGTGCACTCACTCTCCAGGAGCCCAGGTCTGTCCTTTATCCTATTCCCTTGGCCCTTGTCCTGACCCCCCTCCCCAGTGACACCACCAAGGATCGCTTCATCTCCTCTTACCACCTCCCAGAAACCACCTTTTCCCGGTCCACCATCCCCGCGCCCACCTCCAGCGAGTACCTTCCCCTCCCCGTACCCGTCTCCAAGTCCATCAGCAACCTCTCCTCCGACGGCCTCTCCACCTCCCCTAACCACAGCCTCCTCCACAAGCACCGCTCTCGCGACGAGCCCAAGGCGTCCTCCATCTCCAAGGCAGCTGCAGGCATCGGTCTCAGCAAGCCCAGCATCCACATCGTTGGCCCGACTCCTACCTCTAGCTACGTATCCAACGGCAGTGATTCTGTAGGCAAGTATTCTTCGGGCAAGCACAAAGATAAAGACAGGGACAAGGACAGAAATAGTCTTTTATTAGGAGGTAATGGCAAAACAAAGGACCGCGCCCTCTTCAACGCCACCGTCCTTGAACTCGTCAAGCTCGTCCAAGCTGGCCTGAGCATCTTTGGCCTGTACACCACCCCCGACCCCGCAAACGGCATCCTGCTAGATGGCCTGCTGTGCGACAGCACCGTGGAGGGCATCCAGCGCTGGATAGCCGACATCGGCGAGCCCTGTGTAGGGCTTGAGCCGACAGAGCGCATTGCCGACCCTATGTTCGTCTCCGCGCTCATCAGCCTTGTTCTTTCCATCCGCAACAAACTCGCCGTGCTGGGGTACGCGCACGTCCTGCCCAAAGACCCCTTCCTCAACCCACAAATGTTCTGCACTACGCTCTCGTTCTACCTCCAGGCAGGATCCCCCTCCAGCCCCCAGTCCTCCTCCGGCGTCGCCGCTGCAGCCGCCACGAGCACGCACAACCCCGGCTTGTACACCTTTTCCTATCCGTATGTCCAGTTCTACACGCCCTTCTCGAGCCCCCCGCAGGGCAACTCGTCCATAGCACTACAGGGCGCCGTCGGGTCTCCGACCGCGGCCGTGCTCACGCGCGACTGTCTCGAGGCCATCGAGGCCGCGTACGACACGAAGAGTCGTATCGGGGACAGCAGGAAGGTGCGCCGCGTGCTGAAGGGGAAGCTGGAGGACCTCACGAGCGCCGTCGCGGGCATGGACAGCGATGGCACGGACGGGCCGGACACTCGCAGGCGGTCGGGGACCCTCAGCGGAGGCGAGGAGGGACGAGGCGCTGGCGGGCTGGGGGACGGCAAGGCGGGCGGGGGCACGACGGGGCAGATGATAGGCAGCCTGGCGAACGGGCTGCGCCTGGGGAGCGGGTCTGCGTCGGGCGGCCCGGGCGCAGTGCTCGATCCTACGGTGGATCTGGCGGGGCTGGTGAATGTGCTTTTGGGGAAGGAACCCGGGGGGAAAGGGCGACGCAAGGTGCGAGAGAGGGAGAGTGTGGATTTGGGCGTTGTTGGGCTGGGGTATAGTGGGCGTGGGGAGAAGGACGTAAATATTGCGGGGACGGTGAGGGCTCTGTGGAGCGGTCATGTAGCGGACGTGGTGTGCATGAGGGAGTGGGAGTTGGAGAGGGGCCGCGAGCTGCTGGATGATGGAAAGAGGAGGCCCTACGGTGGGAGCGAGCGCTTCAAGTCAGAACGCTGGAGAAGGGAGCAGCTGCGCGGTGTAGGGAGCGATGGGGACGTGCCGGGCGACTCGCGCGGTACGAAGTCGGACGGGCGCTCGACAGAGGAGGAGAGCGACATAGTTGGTGCCGGTGGAAAATGGAGTGGGAGGGTGCAGAAAAAGCTGGAGTCCTGGGCCGGGTAGGCCGTCTTTTTTCCCTTGGTGATGGGGCATTAACGGAATGAAATGATAGACGCGCGCGTAAGGGCACCAGTGTCGACCTTTCCGCTGTGACGCCTTCAAAGGTGAAAGCGCCTGTCTCGAGAGGGGGGATCGCCAGGCCGACACTGTCGCGTGTGTCGACGAGCCGGTCACATATTGGGACAGGGCCCCAGTCCCCGACGCTTCCTCCTATGGTATTCGCAGGGTGAGCAGCTTGATGTGCTTGGAAATTATTAGCTGAAGATTTATTATAGGGACGCGGACAGAGATCCCGACGACGACGACTTGCTCAGCAGCGGGCAGGTATCCCCCATCAGTGAGTTTTCTTATTCTCAATATATCTACGTGACATTAATTTTTCCTAGGCCCCAGCCCCTTCAACGTTCTCCACGAGGGCGGCGGACTCTCCGTCGGCAGCTCAACAACAAACCTCAATTCCATCACCTCAGCTGATTTCAGCAAGCTCGTTAACTCCAAACGGCCCTGGGCGCGAAGGATCACACAGACGCGTGTGTCGAGTTGGTCTGACCCCATCAGCGCGCGGGACGAGGTGCTGGATGAAGAGTTGGATGGTATGACTGAAGGGGAAGAGGGTGACAGGAGCGACTTTAGCTCGGCGGCGAGGAGGAGGAGGAGGAAGGAGAAGGGCAAGGAGACGGAGAGGAGCAGGCTGCAGAGTTTACTGAGCATTTCAGGGAGCGATGACCATGTTGTTGTGGAGGAGCCGTTGGAGATGGAGGAAAGGTTGGATGGGGAAAAGGCAGTGTACAGGAGGAAGTCGTCGGTGTTTGGTCCTCGACGGTGAGTTTCTTTTGCAGTTTGTCCGTTTGCATTTTGGACTGAAGGCACGCAGACGGCGAAGTTTTCACGACCTCGAATCATTAGAGCGTATGCGCATCTTGTCTCCAGAGCGCATGCGAATCGACGTAGAGCTCTGTGGGCAGATGCTCATCATGACGCGGCGCGAAGAGCACCTCCGCAACGTCGCCGCTTGCGTGCAGGTCCTCACCGCCTCGCTCTCCGAAACCAATACGCACCTCCGCGAGGACTACCAAACGCACCTCGAGTTCCTCATCGACCTCGAGACGCGCACCAAGGTCCTCGCCGACATCGACGCGGAGCTCGCCAAGGCCGACAAGATCTCGCAGGCGACCAACACCCTGCGCTACGAGGCCGAACAGTTCCGCATCCCCGACCTGTGGCACACTGCGTCCCCGTCCCGCGCGAAGGTGCTCGCCCTGCGGGAGAAGGTGTTCGGCACGGGCGGGCGGCGGCTCCCCGCGGGGGTGCACGGTGCGCACGGGCGGTTCAACCGGCTGCAGTGGACGATTGACGGGCGCGAGCGGCTAGTGGACTATTTGGGACGCACGGAGAGCGAGGCGGAGGAGGAGGAGGATGTGGATGCGGAGGGGGCGTTCGTGCAGGTGCCGGAGGAGGAGGAGGAGGATGTGGTGGAGCACCCGGGGATCCGACCGATGTGGTTGTTGCGGTTCTTTATGGGGTGGGGGGCGCGGTGGGGGGCGGCGAAGGTGGTGGTGGGGAAGGAGAAGGAGGGGATTGTGGAGGGAGAGAAGGAGGGAGATGGAAGGGAAGAGACTCCGGTGAATGGGGAGGGAGGTTTAGTAAACGGCGAGGAGAGCTTGGGCAGCGGGAAAGGGAGTCTGGGCAACGGGCGTGCAGATTCCGGAGACAAAGCGCCCTCCGCCAACGGGAAAGCACAGTCGGGCGATGATGGCGATAGCGATATCACCCCGCGCCCCTCGCCGCCCGCATCCTCATCCTAACAGTAATTAATTAATTAATTACTCGGGGGGTATTATCCAGCATCCATTACACACTACGCTACGAACACACAAATACCGATACCATAATTTAATAAACCAAAAAACGTAATGCATCTCCATGCAGTGGGGGCGCTTTTGAGTGTGGGGCCAGGGTAGCCGATTACTTGCGGACGACCTTGCCTTGGGTTTTGCGCATGGTGCGTTTGCGCTCTTTTTCGAGGGCCTGGATCGGGGGTGGGGTTAATATGAATGTAGGGAGAAGAAGAGAAGGGAGGGGGGGGTGACCTTGCGCTGCTCGGACGCGCTGAGCTTGGCGATGCGCTCCTCTTCGGCGCGGCGTTTGGCAGCCTTTTTATCTTCTACGGCTTGCTCAAGCTATCGAGAAGGGAAGAGATCAGCAACAGAACACAGACTTGGCATGACGATCGTACCTCTTCCTTCTTCTCGCGCCCTGCGTCCTCCTTGAGCGACTTGTCCAGATCCTCCCTGGCCTTCTTAAGTTTGGTCTTCGTCTCCGGGCGGAGGGACAGGCGGGGGAGGGTGTCGATGAGCTGGAAGACGGCGGTGACGAGCGGGAGGGTGTCAGCAGCGTGGGCGGGGGACGGGGCGGCAAGGCTGAGGATGACGTGCTTGGAGCGCTTATCGGCGGGTACGGGGGCGGCGGGGCGGTCGCGCGGCTGGTCGGTGATGGAGAGGGAACGGAAGTAGGGGAGGATCTTGGGGTCGTTCAGAGCGGCGACGAGGGAGAAGGGAGGTTTGAAGAGGTTTTCGGTTATGTCGGCGAATTCTGAGAGACGGTTAGAGGAGATGGTAACGAAGGGGGGGATTTGGCATACCAGACATGACGGAGAGGGTAGTGGGGAGGGCGGTGTTTTCCGTGGTGCGTGTGAAGGTCTACAAGGCATTGAGGATTTAGTGTTGAAGACAGCGGGGACACATACGAGGTCCCAGCGGCCTTCCTTGACAGAGAGGAGTTCATCCTTTGCGACGACAGCCCAGACAAAGTCATGCGGGAGAGCACCGGGGGCGAGAGTAAAATCAAGCTGGATGTCGTCCTGGGGGCGGTAGTGGAGGTCAACGAGAGTCTTGCCGGTCTGATAGATCCACTGAAGGAGGTCGTGACGTGGCCGGAGGGTGAAGATAGTGTGGAGGGACGCGATGTTGCGCCTGCCGGTAGAGAAGACGAAAAAGTCGGAGTAGCCGTCGGCGGTGAGGCCGTCCTTGCCAGCGGGCTTGGAGAACTGCTGGGCGTAGAGGGGGAAGTGGGCGTCAACCCTAGTGGGGAGTTAGGGGTGGATGCAGAGGAAGGGAGTGGGGGAAAAAAAACGCGCCATTTGTTGGCCTTTTTCGCGTTGGAGGATTTACCAAAGTAGGCAAAGGCGAGGTAGAGGGAGAGGCCGGCGAGGAGGAAGACCTCGGTCTTGAAGACTGGGGCGTGTGAGCGTGGGGAGAGGGGGAGGAGAGGGGGCACTCACAGGCGGGGCGGAAGGCAAAGAACTTCCATCTGACCTCCCAGCCGTCGTAGTGGTCGGAGTTGACGAAGGGGGGCGGGGTGAGCTTGGCCAGGATCTGGGGGATAACGGACGCCATGTTGAATTTGGAAGAGGAGCGCGAGAAGCAGAGAAGCGCCGCTGGCTCGGACCGGAGTATGCCGGAGATGAACGTTGCTGGACGGGCCGTAAGATCGATGACGTCCGAAACTCGCGCAGTAGGCCGGGGTCAGAGACTGACACAACGAGCAGAACGTTTGCGAGGACCGGGGCACAGTCCACGGGGATCAGTCGACGAGATACAGCGAGAACAGTCGACGAGGATACAGCGAGAACAGTCGACGAGAACAGTCTATTCGAACACAGTCTACTCTAACTCCCCATGGACCGTCCTACTCGCCCAAAGGCACCCACCCGCGATCTCCCTCCTCTCCCCTCGCTCGACATCCCTGACGACCCCGCCCCCGCCCCCGCCCCTGCCCCTGCCCCCCTTGTGGCCTCCCCGCACGACGCTACCCCGCCCGCCGCCGCATCCGATCTTACGCCCCTGCGCGCGCACTACCTCAAGAAGGCCCTTATCCAGGCCCAGTTCGACGCCGAGCTCGATGCCCTCTTCAAGTCCACCTCCAACCCCAACCTCTCCACCCTCTCCTACCTCGGGCCCCCCTTCACGCCCCCGCCAAAGGATGCGCCCCCGCTCGACCTCCCCTTCCTGCGCTACATCTTCCGCCAATTCGTGCTCACCTTCCCCTTCATGGCTGCTGCGCCGAAGGACTTTTACTCCCAGAAGCTCCAGCCCTTCGTCTCCTCCATGCTCTTCCGCAATCTCTCCACCTCCTCTGTCTTTGACGATCCAGATGCGGAGCTCGCCACACGCAAGAAGCTCCTCGTGAAGGTCCAGCGCAATCTCTCCCTCTTCCTCGGTGCTGCGACAAAGCTCGCAGAGCAAGAAGAGGTCGTCCGGCTCTCCCAGACCGATCTTGATCGTCTCGAGGCCCTCACGAAGAAGAGACAGAAGAAAATCGCTCGGCAGAACGACTTCTTCGACGTCAATATCGTCAGCGTCAGGACAGTCGTCGACAAGGGCCGCATGCGCAGCCGCGTACATGAAGTCAGTCGTCTATCTCTTGCTCTAGCATCTACTAATTATATTCTAGGAATTCATCGTCCGCACCCGCCGATCCCACTATCCCGACATGTTCGTCTCGCGCCGCTACGGCGACTTCAAAACCCTAGCCATGGAGGTGCGGCCCACCGCAACTTCCCTGATACGCATCCTAACCCCATCTATAGCTCCAGAAACGCTATCCAGAGGAGCAAATCCGTTCTCCGCCCGTCAAAGACCGCACCACCGTCGCCGCGCCCCCCTCCGCCACCTCCCAGCTCAGCCCCGCCCCCCTCTCCCGCCAAACCACGTTCGACTCGTACAACTCCTACGACTCCACCAGCCCAATGTCTGCCACCGCCACCTCCGATAACCCGTCCCGCCTCGCAAGGGAGAAGAACCGCCTCACCCTCCGGTCGTACCTTCACTCCCTCCTCTCGTCCTCCGCCATCGCGTCATCTCCCGTGCTCAAGTCTTTCCTCCTCTCAGGCCCTACTGTTCTCTCCCCAGAGGAGATGGATGACGCACGGAGACGCGAAGAAGCCGATCGATTGCGCGACGACGGGCGGAAGAAGTTCGCGAAGGAGATCGCGGCGCGTGTGGATGGCTTGCGCGACGCGGTGAAGGATGTCAAGGGCGATATCATGGGCAGAGGTGCGTCGGCCCCATCTCTCTTTTCCTGTCTACTCACCTCGCGCCCCCAGACGGCCTCACACACATCTTCGGCACCATCAAAGTCACTCCGGACATCCGCAGCCTGCCGCCCAACTACCAAGCCGTCACCGAATGGGCACGCATATCGTCCGTACCCCACTATTCCCATAAAGCCCTGCACTGACTTTTTCCTAGCCTCGCCTCGACGGTCTTCCACCAGTTCGTCGCGTCCGACAACGCCTCCGAGACGTTCGCGGGGCTCAAGCGCATCCACGGGCTCATGCCGTACTTCATGCTCAAGGCCGCGCTCAAGATCAGTAATCCTATAGGCATGATACGGAGTGCGTCCCCCTCTTTCTCCTTGCATACCCCCACTTACCGTTTCGCCCACTCCTAGGCGTGCTCGACCTCTTCCTCGCCCAGCCATTCGGAGGGAAGAGTCTCCTGCAGCGGTGGGCACACACGCTCTCTTTCCTCCCTTGATCATGTATTAAACACCCCCCTTCCCCATCGTAGGATGTTCACGAGCTCACTGGCGGAAGAAGTGCACGCGATCGAGCAGGAGATCGAGGCTGTGAAGGATAAGGTCGACGACCCGATGATGTGCGCCAAGATCCGCCAGTTCGTGTATGCGCCGAAAGATATACAGGATATGTTCAAGGCTGATGCAGGTAAGTATGGCGGTTTTTGTGTTGTCCGTGTGTAGTTAATCGGTCGTGCGCAGCCATAGAGAAGATGAACCTTCTCACCGTCGTGCTCCGCTCATCGGAGGAGCCCGTCCTCTCCCACGTGCAGATGCACCGTCTCGCGCGCGCCCATCGTGCGCACACGATCTACCTCAAGCAGCGCGAGGCCCTTGACGACTCGGACGACGACGACGGCCCGCAGGACGAAGACGCGTGGCTGCTCGAGGATCTCAGGGTCCTCACGCACCTGTACTCACGTCTCAGAGACAGGGAGCAGCTGATTGCGCTTATCTTTGAGGTATTTCGCACTGTATCTATACGCTTAACGGGAAACTAATGCGCTGTGTAGGGATTTACAGCTGAACTGTTGAAGGATATCATTACGATTTTCTATTCGCCGCTGGCACAGGTGTATAAGGCTGCCAGCATTGCGGATTCGTTGGGCGACATGCAGAATTTTATTAATGACCTGATCAAGACGGTCGAGCGCGTGGAAGAATGTGCGTTGTGCTCTTTTCTTTCTTTCGGAGGTATACCAACATTATCCCTTCAGTGAGCCAAGAAGACCCGCACCACACGGTGCAGGCTTTCATCGACCTCATCCAACGGCACGAGCAGGCCTTCTACAACTTCGTGCACAAGGTACATTCGAAAGGCGAGGGGCTATTCGACAGCCTCATGCGTTGGATCGAGCTCTTCCTCACCGTTGTGCGCGAGGGCCTGGGCGAGCCCATCAGCCTCGAGTTCCTCCTCCCGCACACGGGCACAGAGCGCTCGGCGATCCTCGCGGAGGTGGACAAGGTCGCGCTGTACCACTACAAGCTCAAGGTCATCTACGAGGACAAGCTCCGGCGGCGGTTCGGGAAGGCGCAGGCGGGCGTGGGTGGGAACGGGCAGGGGCAGAGCGACGCGGATGCAGAGGACGAGGCGACGCAGGCGCTGGTGGATGGCGTGGTGGGGGAGATTAGCTTTGGGGAGCTGATTCAGGGCGATGCGATTGATCTGGCGGCGGAAGATTCGGATGAGGAGGAAAGCAGTGAGGAGGAGGATGAGACGTCGAGTGAGGATGGGACGGGGACGGAGAGTAGCCATGAGACGACGACGAGCGGGAGTGGGAGTGATGGGACGACGACGGAGGAGGAGGAGCAGCAGCGGGTACAGAGGGCGAGGACGCAGGTGCATCGGAGGGATCCTCATCCAACAGAAATGGCAAACCCTTCGACGTCCTCACTGTCGCGAACGGCATCCACGTCAACATCCGGGACCCCCATCCCGCGCCAACGCTCACTATCGCTAGTGAGCAAGCGGAGCAGGAACTTCTCCCTCAGCTCGTTATCTCTTTCCCGGCGCAGCCACGACATTCCCCCCGTCCCGTCTCTGCCGTCCGCCACGTCGACGAAGAGCGACAAGGTGGTCGATTACGGGGCGTCAAAGCCGCTCCCTGCCAGCCCACACGCAAGAGGGCATATGACGGCCCCTTCGACGCCCAATAGGCCTAGTACGCCCATGTCGCCGTTGAGGCAGCCATCGCACGTGAACAGACCGCCGCCGCCAGGGAAGGACAAGAAGAAGAAGAAAGTGGGTGCTCAGGCGCTGAAACCTCCAGAACTGCATCATATACCCCAGCTTCTCCCCGTGTTTAAGGAGATGGTGAGTTTCCCTGTGTCCGGTTTTATGACCCGCAGACTAATCAACTTTGCGGTGTAGATGCGTCCTCTGTTACGTCCAAGACAACGAACGAACCCGACCTAAGCCCGTATTGATTATTTTCCATTATTGACTCTTTTTTTGTGCGCCAGTAGTAACTATTATATGACTTTCTAGTGACCGATCTCCATCTGTAACGTTGTTGCTAAATCCAATGCTGTATGTATCCAGTAGAATATTAAATACGACCTGGTTAATATGCCTTATATGTTGAGTGTCATGGAGAGAACGATATAGCCGTAAAGGCGTCGAGTACACCCCGGTAGTGTGCTGATCATCTGCACGCCCGCTAGGGATCCAGGTCCCCGAATTCCGCATCGAACTCCTTCCTAGATACCTCTCCCTTGCGGAGTTTCTTCGCCATCCTCTCCTCCCTCGCCAACGCCGCCCAGTCATCTGGATCTTCCTCTTCCCCGTCGGAAACCTCTGACCTTATTCTCTTCACACTACTCGTCTCTGCGTCTGCAGCAGCGCTTGCGACGGTTTGTCCCTTTAACCACTTCTTCTTCCTCGCCTTCTTCTCCTTTCTTAGATCCCGCTCCTCCTTTTGTGTCAGCTTTTGACTCCATGCAGCGTTTAATTTCTTTTTCTCCAAACGCTTTTCCCGGCTCTTTTCTCGCTCTACATTTAACGAGGCCGATGACTTTAGTGTCTCCAGGCGCTTCGCTTCTTGCGCCCGGTCCGCATAGGCAAATGTTGCCCACTGTCAAGAACGAAAAATCAAACCCATTGCAAGCGTGAAAATCATGACAGTACGCACATCAACCTCTTCATCTTGCCATCCTTGACGGTCCACATCTTTCAATTCCGGCATCTTTGGGAGTCGCAATAACCCGAAGCTCTTTGCCAGACCGACGAGATCAAGATCGCTCAATCGAAAGATATACGACGCCTCATGCTTTAAATATGCCCTAACAAACGATACAAAAGCTTTTGCAGCCTGAAAAGAAGCGTTAAAATAAGAATGCTGCCACATAACTCTGAAAACTTACCTGATCATGTATTGCTCGGTCAGTCAGGAGAACTTTACGTATTCGGTTCAGGCAGACGCCGACTTCTGGGTCTTTTGACTGGTTATCGTCATCGTCTACCTGTGCAATTGATCCATCCCCAGTTATATAAGGTTGCTCCTTGAGTGGCACTTTCCGCACAGCCATGAAGTCTGCGACCGTGAATTAAAAACAACAAAACGTTTTACTTGAACGTCAATACTCACCAACGAATTCCACTTCCCTGCCAACAAGGAGCACCCATGCTCTCCCGCTACGACCGGCCCTCGCTGTGCGACCACATCGATGAGAAAAGGCCTTCGGATCCGAAGGTGGGTCAAATTGAATAACTACGTCGACATGAGGAAGGTCAAGGCCTCTGGCTGCAACATCCGTGGCAAGGAGAATGGCTGGGGAGGATGGTGTTGAGATTGCCGAGGAAAAGTTGGCAAGCGTTCGAGTACGAGTGGAGGGAAGCAAATTCCCATGGAGCGAATAGAGAGAAGCTGAGGGCGGAAGAACTGCCGGAAGGACCTAAAATGTGTCATTTTTCATTCTCGTGTTTGGTTCTGGGTGGAATATCACCTTGAAGAAATAATCTACGCATGCACAGGTGGCAAAGTACACAATGAAGTGGGACGATTGAAATTGGGAGATTTCACGGGCAATGATTCGAGTTAACTGTAGCAGCTTTTCAGAACTTCGACATTTAATGTAGAAATTCTGCAAACTGGAAAACGGTAAGATGCATGGTTCAACACATGAGATGAAGGCGCTTACTTGGCTGGTACTCTTCGTTCTTCGATCTTATCGACAGCGCTACCCGATGACCCTTTGATCATCTTTTTCGCTTGGACTTTGACTACTATCCGCGCAGGATTGCGAAGACCGACGCGAACGAGTTCAGACAAGGCATCTGCATCCGTCATGGTGGCGCTGAATAGCCCAGTCCTTCTTTGCTTAGGCAAATGCGTGATAATGCGAGTCACTGAAGCCTGGAAACCAAGGTCAAGGAGCCTTGCGGCAATATCTCAGCCAGGGATTAGTTAAATATCTTGAAATACTCACCTATCCGCTTCATCCAGTACTAGTACCTCCAATTCTCTCGCACTGACACTTCCTTTTCCTCTTCCCAGTAAGAATTCCTCCACTCGTCCGGGAGTACCGATTACTATGTCGGCTCCCGTAGAAAGAAATCTCTGCACATCCTGAACAGGCGATGACTCTTTGGAGGATATAAGTAACAGAGGCGGCGGATATGTCGGAGGCGGCGGAGGTTGATCTTCTTCTAATATATCTTGAGATGGAGAAGCCGGTTGAGCTGAGAGAAATAGAGAGACGACGGAGTGTATTTGCGACGCAAGCTCCCTAAAATTTAAATAAGATAAAATTGCACGCTGATGCTTGTTCTGCACTTACCGAGTTGGACTGATAATGAGTGTACCGATTTCATCTCTACGCAGCTTTGTTTCTCTCCGAATTAACTTTTCAAGGATTGGTATAACGAATGCCAGTGTTTTCCCTGAGCCAGTCACAGCTTCGACGACTACGTCTTTATGCTTCATGAACAGAGGAATTGTTGAGGCCTGCACAGGTGTCATTCGAGTATGGCCCATTGATTGGATGACATCTAAACTACAAGCTAGTAAATATAAAATTATCGAAAGGAAATTATAGAATCTCGTACATCCATGGCGTAAGAGGCGTTGGGAGAGAGGACCAAGAACCGGCGAAAGCTGTGGATGAAGACATCTTTCTAGTGTGTCGTTCAAGATATCGATGTGCAAAGTGTCCTGAGATAATTCTGCTTTATGTATCCTGTAGAAAGCCAAGAGCACACAGATAGATGCTTAAGTCGAGTTGTCTGTTAGTGCCAAGTTGAGGCAAAGTTCAAGTTGAGGCAAAGTTCAAGATGAAGCTGAGTTGAAGCCAAAAGCTTTCAAGCTGCAAAATTGGCATCACATGACCAATGCAATAACGTCGTCGGGCCGCGGGTCCCGGACCCCACAACGTGCGACGCGACTGAACAATCAACTGAAGAACCAAACTCAACAGCAGTACGGATGTCAAATGGATGAACAAAAAGAAGGTAAAGTCTCCAAAAAGCCCTAAGAGCGTGAATGTGTGAGATTAGTGTACATGATTCTGCAGGAGTATTACAATAGCTATAAAGAACATCGCGAGACCAGCTCAATTTACACTTCCCAGTTTGTTTGCGGCAGTGCTTTCTCTCAGAACGCTTGGGACGAGATTGTAAACCGCTTGAAAGTGTATCTAAATCAATAGGCATCAAAATAGTCAACAAAAGTTAGCGGTTGAATATCAAACAACGATTACTAACCCAAGAAACGCTAAATCTTTATTGGCCCCTCCAGATTCTGCTGGTGTTTCTTCGGTAACTTGCTCAATCTCATCGGTAGGGAAGTATGAGGTATCTGTAATCGAGCGCAGGTGGGGCACGAAAGGTGCATCTATGTGTCGAATGCTGTCCCAGTCAACCCCATAGAAGAAGGGATGTTTCTTGATCTGTTCCACGTTCAGACGTCGCTCGGTAGAAGTTATCAATCTGAAGTAGGAATCATATCAATTCTCAATATACACTAAAGTAAGAGAGGCAAATTACCGTCGAATGAGATCTTCCGCTTCCCTACTCAAATGAACGTCATCAGGAAAGGCAAGATGATATTGCCATTGCATGATTTTCTGATAGGTTTCGTGCGTCGATTCGGAGCAGAAGGGAGGGTATCCAACCAAGCACTCAAACGTGATAGCACCAAGGGACCACCAGTCACACTCATTTCCATATCCCTTCTGAAGGAAGATCTCTGGTGCAATGTAGTCAGGTGTGCCAACCGTTGAATAGGCCTGTATCTGAAGTCAGCGTATAACGCGTTTAAAAAAGATCATAACACACAAGTTTCCGACGATTGGCTTTCCATGTCGCAATCTGATCCTTATTGGACATCGTAAGATTGATTGAATTGACCATGACACTGTTTCGAGCCGCCTGAGAAGCCACACCAGATTGGGGGTTATTTGCTGATTCCAAGAGTCTTTGATAGTAACTTGAGTCGTGCTGTTTGTGAAAACCAGTCGCAAGGCCGAAATCACTGAGCTTGACATGGCCTCCTTTATCTCTATGATCGTAGAACAAATGTCATGAGCACCCCTGCAGAAACAGGAGCAGCTAGATACTCACATCAAGATGTTGTCCGGCTTGATGTCCCTGCAAAGAAATAAAACTATTGGTATAGTGAGTCAATTTAGTAGAACGAAGAGCATACCGATGAATGAACCCAAGCTTATGAACTGCTTCGATAGCCAACACACACTCAGCAATATAAAACCGTGTCACGTCCTCGGAAAAGGTATCATATTTTATTAGCATCGTCATGAGATCTCCACCAGGAAGGAACTCCATGATCAGATAGAGGTAAGTGGGATCTTGGAACGAATAGAAGAGCTGCACGACCCATGGAGAATCGGCTTCAGCAAGAACATCGCGCTCTGCGCGGACATGCGCCAACTGAATGCAGGCTATCAGAATAGCAGCAAGAAGGACATGGAATAATAACGCACCTGATCTTTCTTTAGCATCTCATCCTTCTTCAAAAGTTTCATAGCATAGATCTTCCCTGTGTCTGTCTTCTGCACTAGTCGTACCTGTAGCACAAATTTACCACATAAGATGTTGTCAGAAAATAAACAGAGAAAACCCCGTACCTCTCCAAAGGCACCCTTTCCTATGACTTTAATTGTCCTAAAATCGTCCAAGCCCAGCTTCGTTCTTCTGAGACGAAGAAACGTCGACTCTTTCTCCCCCAATTGCTGCAATTGCCTCATTTTACGCTCCTCCGACATTAAAACCTCCCCTTGTAGACGACGCTCGAGCTCAACACGCCTACAGGACAAAATTCTGAATTGGATGAATTGCCAGCTGGACATTCGACATACCTGGTGTTGCGCTCGATCGCTGCATCTACCGCAATTTTGTAGTAATGTTCAAGCTTGATCTGTGCAGCTTTTGCTCTGGGTGGGGCATTCTCTGAGAGACTTGATGTATTCCTATCGAAGTACACATCTTCGTGAGGTAGGCATCAGCGCGGAAGTCAGCTCAACTATTCAGTGGGCTCACAATCGGTGGGTTTATTGGCGGACTGAGGAGTACTCTGAGATGATATCTGCGAGGACGCCCGCTGCAGGGCTTGCCTCGATGAAGAGTGGTGGAGGGTATGGGGTGCTGAAGCCTGTTTTGAACTAGACATGGCAAGAATTGAGCGCTGAGCAGAACGTTCTATTTTGGGATACGCATGTTATACAACTAGTCCGATCAATTGAGAAGTCATATCGTACGTGGAAGGCTATGGATAGAAGTACACATGTCTTAGATATACTGTACACACGGCTGCGCGGGCTATTTAATATACATAGATTAACTACGTCAATATGTTAGGAAGAGATACGTATTTACTATTGATAGCCAGTAAATTGCTGCTCTGAAGTTGCCCAGCGATTTTGGGTGTTTCCAGTATTTGTGGAAGGTGAAGCATAGGAAGGATACTGAGGGAAATGAGTGGCGCTCGGTGCTGTTGTATGGGTTGGTGTAGTGGGGTACGTAGGAAGAGGCGTCCACGTTTCTGTATCATGAGAACTCGCAGAAGCACCTGAATCCCAATTCGTGGCTGGTGGCTGGCTGTAGCCACCAGATTGCGGACTGCTATAATTGCTGCGCATGGAATGCGAGTCGGAGAAATTCGACCTTGAAGTAATATCGTAGCATCAGTATAATATCGGGTTAGGTCAGAATAACTTACGAGTAGGGTCGACTTGGCGTCGTCCTGAGCAGATGACCAGAGACCGCAGAGCTATCGAAAACAATTTCAACACATTGCAAAGTACATAAAGTACAAATTACTTACTTATAAAAGGCTGTCGCATTATAGACCTGCGCTTCTTGCTGCACTGGTAATGCAGCCGACCCAGATGGCTTTTGATACGCCATCGAAGGATTAAAATTCACGCGAGGAGCTGTCACTGGTGAACGCCTGTTCGAGGGCGAGAAAGCAGTTGAAGGACGTTGCGGCGTGTAATACGCCGGCGAATGCCCAGGACCAGGTAAGGACTGTCGCACGGGTCGATGAGGAGTTGCATGGAAGCCTGGGGATGAGTCGATCGGGACCTGTTGATGTTGTTGATAAGAGTAGGTACGTGCGTGCATATCTGCCTCCGTTTGGAAAGCGGTAGGTCGACTAGGAGACTGTGAGTACTGGAAAGTTGGGGACGCGAGAGGAGAAGGCGATCTGGACTCATTTCCGCGATATGCCACTGTCACTGCTTCTTCAAATGGAGGGCCGTCAAGGGAAGGCCCTACAGCTGCAAACGGAGGAGGCGGATGGGAAAATCCGTCCTCACCGCTGTCGAGTGGCTGGTGGGTATGCATTGAGTGGAAAGGCGGCACATTCAACGAACCAGCGCCTGCAGTGCCGGAGACTCCACTAAAACCGGGCTCTCCTCCAGAACCACTCGTAGAAGAAGACCCACTAGCCTCAGCGTTCGGAAGCCAACTGGGACGGGGTTTCATCGACTGCGGATCATCCGCAGATGCAATTTTCTTCTGAATGCGCAAAGGCCCTACGGTAGAGGGTTGTGCGACCGAATCTGATATCCTAGGCTGCGAATATGCTGTTTGCTCGGATATCGACATAGTGCGGACAGCAGCTTCGAACGCAGCTTCGTCCCATTCTTCCCATTCCTCTTCGTCTGTGCGCTGAAGGGATGGCTGGGGAGTGTGCAACGAGAGCTGCGCGGCAGTATTAATCTTCCGATCGAATTCCTCCTCAGAGTATGCTGGAGGAGGAGGAGAATATTCTTTATGGTCCATAAGCAAGAGTAGATGCGAGGTGGAAGTTCTTTGAGAGACGGGAGGAAAGTTGCACAGCCTATAACACAGCGTTTGGTTGCTCAAAGAGATCGCCAAGAGGAGTTCAGGGGCAGCCTGCGTTTAGCGGAGCTGCTTGCCAAGTATGGGCGCTGGCGCTGGATTCTGACACGAGCGTCTGCGGTGGCAGACAAATGGCAGGCATGCTCAGGTTCCAACAGGCACGGGAAGCTGGGCAGCTGATAATCTTTCCTGAATTAGTCCAAGCGAAATCCCACTGGCAATGCATCTAACCATCCGAGGTCTTCGCAGCAAGTCGCCGGCCCGCGATAAGAAAATTAAAAGAGTGGAGAGTCCACGATGGCATTATGCTCAATTCACGACGATCATAGCGTCTCTTCACCATGTTCACAATATTTATTCCTGTTGTATTGTCCCGGCGTGGTTGGTCAGACTAGTCAATAATCGGGACTCTAGCTATTCAAAGAAGACAGATTCCACTATGTAGAAAACATCACCATGTAAAAAGATTCGGGAGATCGTACATGTGCATGCAAAAATGACTACATATTGTGCGGCAAGGCTACGCCGCGTCTAAATGCCAGTGCAATGGTCCCTGGAACGACCTCAAGGCCTTACGCGCACAGACTATACACTTCCACCGCAGACCTGCAGGAGAAATAAGCGATACCCCGAATCAGCGCTCGCCGCCACGCACTGGCGTACTCAAGCTCCGAGGCAATTATTACTCGTAATTACACGAGTAGTACGGGGGCAATGCAGTTGCATGGCCCTTTAAACCTCGATACCTTCAAGATTTGTTCCCTGGAGCTGGCATGAGCATTGCACCTTCATAGGATACATAAGAACTCACAAGCTTGGGAAGTCGCAGGTATACATCGGTGCCTGAAGAAAGCCCTTTAGGGATGCAAAGTAGAAAAAAAAGTTAATTCGTACCCCATCCATCCAAAGAAACCAGTTCTAGCGATCCTCCGAAATAACTATAGAAACACGCGATTAGCAATGCTCTTTCTCGATTTTTAGTATCACGCACGTCGCATAGATGTAACACATCGGTAGACCTATTCCTATTCGTGGATGCAAGGCGGCAACCACCTCTTTCTCGGCATCAGCCTGGGATTCATCTTTTACATTTTGCACCTTTGCTTCTTGCCACCGTCCAACTTGTTCATCGACAGTAGCCTTCACGCCTTGCATGCTTGAGCTAGCAGTACGCAACGCTCCAAGCCGGGAGTGCTCCATCCGCGTTGCATTCCGTATATGCGAGAAAGAAAATAGATCCGATGGGTTTTTAATGAGATTCTGTGGAGTAAGAAGGCCGCCACCTCAAACACAAGGAGCCATTGAGAGTAAGCAATAGCGGGAGTTCCATAAAGATCTACCTTTATCAGATATGCGAATGCCAACGTCATGTTCTCCTGCGACTATAGTTGCTTGGATAGGTGGGAGAGTCGACGACAGTCCTCGATGCTTCACGACTGTTGCGCGCATGGCCTGAGATTATGGTAAATACGGGAATCCATGACTATAGGACGAAGCTTCATACATTTTTCAAGAGCTCGAAAATGATATATCTGAAAATATTGTCATGAATAAAATAACTTTTTACAGAGGATGAACAGGACATACTCGAGATGTTCGCGGATATATGCGAATTTAGTATCCAGATGCCCGTCAATCAACACTTCTGGCCATTGACTGCTGTTGACCTGGTCATCGTAATCGTCTTCTATCCAGCACGGTCTCTCGCGCAATAGTTGCGCACATTTCCTTATGCTGCGTTTCACATTCAAACCAGTAAATATAATTCCAACGTGTGGCTCTCCGGAAGCCTCCTCGCGACGGCCTGCATAAATCTCTGAGAGAGCAATATGGTGCTCTGCCAGCACGCGACGAGATATGCGGGAAATCAGCATTCGACGCATAAAGGCATCTAGTTGATCAGGTGGGAGGTGAGGAGAAGAGAGAGATAGGCCAAGGGAGAGGTTGGGTATCACGATGGCGCTGTTCAATATTCGTAGTCAAGTTGTGAAAGATATGGGGAACACAAGGAAACTGAACTGTTCATTTAAGAGGCCACCTAGGAATTCACAGAATTCATCGTTTTCCTTCATTGTTTTGATAACGGGATAGCGTTTGAATCTGGAAAGTGAAGATATAAATGTTCAATAGAGCAAATAAAATAAACACATGGAGCGCACTTTTCGAAAGCTGCCCAGTAAAGCTAAAGATGCATCTAAATAAGTACTGTATAATTAACATTGCAAGGAGATTCACAACCTCGTAAACTTTCGCAACACCCTCCTGTGTCACAACAATATATGGAAGTGCTTGAAGATCACGGAGTCGATGCGCGATCCTTACGGGCAGCTCTGTCCTAACATAGTTAGCACTCTGGTGAAATTGAATTCGAGGAGAGTCAGAGTCATATCATATCGTGAAATGTGAAAATAGTATATTACACACCTTGATAAGCCGTTCCTCGTTCATAGAGCGCCCGAAGAACACCTGAAGGTTGCCTCAATGTTAGCTAGCTGTGTCACTTAAACTGGCATGTAACAATAGCATACAAGTTGCCTAAGTGTCAGAGGCTTGGCCTCCTTCGACGCATAGAGCTCCAATTGTCTGTTCTGGTAGAAATGCAGAGCAGTCGATTCGCTACGAGTGAAGCTGGGAAATAGAAGCGTGGAATGGGGGGGACACGAGCTACGAAAGGCTGGCGCCGATATAGAGTGCCTGGTCACTTGCTTGAACATTTTGGCACCTAGATGAGAACACCATGACATTCCTTGTACTGAAACAAGTATTGGTCTGCTGGGCGTTCCCTGCGATGGGTAGAAGAAGCTGTCAGGGGAAGAATAAGGAGTTCAACGCATTGGTGGTAGGTGCTGAGATGACTCGTGGTTCTAAAGATGGCAATAGATGTTGCCGCGGCACGCGATCCGAAGTTCGAACAAACTGTGCTCAACGACCTCCGAGTCGGCTCTACACGGTACAGTATCGAAACCATGTATCTGCCTGCATGTCGTGCAGAGTACCAACATAACAACTAGAAATAGTGTAATATGGTAATAAATACTCATACAAGGCCTTCAGATCGCAATGCGCCCAAAATCAAGTATGCCGATCGACGGTCTCTATCGATTCCCATCCAGTCTCCTCGCTTCTTGTCTGGTATATCCTCATAACCGTATGCATACACATCATCCTCATTCTTTTTCGTATCCTCGGACTGTTTAGGTCCCTTTTCCTCCTCTTCCCGGTCCCACAGCACATCTTCCCATTGCGAGTCGCTGATAGTGACGGCAACGGTCTTCGCATCAGGAACATTTGGAAGCACAGAAAGAAGTAAATTCGAAAGCATTTCGGACGTTCCGTCTACAATGGGTGAATGTAGCACGGGAAGTGGAAGATATTCTGCCTGGTTCCACAAGTAAGATCAGAGTGAAAAATATGTGTTCAGAGTACATACCTCAAGAAGCATACCTCTGAGTGTCCCACCTGCGAGCATCACATTCCCTACTCTTACCAGCCAGTCTGTTCCTATAGCAAATATAGAACCTTCGATGACTAGATGCTGCCCGGTCGCTTGGTTTCTTGGAAGTGCTGTGCCACTAGGATTCTGCTGTTTGGCGGGAACCCAACGTGCCTTTACCTGTGCGAGCAGTTGTTCAAGGGCACCTGGTGGTCGGAGAGTGAGGAAAGTCGTGCGGTAATGCGTTGGACCTTGAAGATAGGTATGCTCCTGTCCTTCGGGTGCTACTGCAAGTACATCTGCTCTGGTAGGTGCTATGGGGTCTTCCACAAGAACAAAAACATTCTCGTCCATCGTAAGAGCGCACATCAAGCGTTCAGATGGCACATTGAATCCTGGGATTTGGCCTAGTGTGGAGCGATAGGACTTTGCAGATAAATACCAATCCCCGACATGTTTACCCTGTGGAATGGTGAGGATCGAAGTTTGAACGACGAAATATGACTCTCACCTGATGGTTCAAACGGATGTTATCTGTGACGAGCCGAAGGCCTTGCGCCGGTGAATTTACCCAACGGGCTAGTCTAGGATATAGGAGTAAAGAGGATAATAGCAGAAGAAATAAAAGTTTAAAGCATACCCTGTAAATCCCATCACATTGGTTAGGATGGACGGTTAGCTCGGGACGGTGAAAGCAAGAAGTCAGATGTGACCAGGAAAGAAAGTTGGATTTGGTGGGCAACTGCGGCCCGGGAGCCGGAAGCCGAAAGACTAGTCTACCAACCCTAAGCCAGCATGCACATTGCATACCCACCCGACTCCAGCGCAGATGCTGCGACCAGCCAGAACCAGCCTCGGGCTTGCCCAAACTTATGAGTGTCGTTGGAACTGCAGCCTTAGTTACATGACCCTTGCTTTTGCATAAGGCATTATCCCATAAATCATCTTAGGTGCCTACAAACCAACTACGCTTAATCTCTAAATAGTCCTTTGATATTTCTTGTATTCCGAGAGCATTAAAGTATTCAAGTGAAATATACATGATTGTATGAAGCACGCTAATAAACTTAAGTAGCACTTCCAAAGATCTGGTAGCGTCGACAGATGCTAGGCCCGATTTCGTCATACTGAGCTTTGGTGTGGCAGGAGGTGTAGAAGTCGGGCTACGAACGGATTTCAGTACAAAGAACGGCGATAAGCACAATATTACTTACAAGAGACGCGAGAAGTGAACCACCGGACCATACAGCGTACCTGTACAAGGTTGTTATTTAGATTGTAAAGTTATGTTTCGTGATTCAGGGCCTACCGTTGACGTTTGTGCGAGATGACATCGACCTCGACCCCAGAAGACTAGTTTTATTCAATCTATGAGCTGTAAAACGTGCCAGCGATTTAGCTGTAACCCACCTTCAAAACGCTTCCACTGGCCAGGACGCTGGCATCCAATCTCCGATCAACTAGCTGCTTTAGATCACGCTTAAGACGCTGTCCAAAATACTGGAACATCGTGGAACCTCCAGAGAGTACAATATTCTGAGTTCGCCATGGTAATGTGAGTGGCTTACATCAAAGTAAAATAGAAAGGTGTACCTTATAAAGACCGCGACGAACGTCGATGGGCGACTGCTGTATAACATCATCGACAATCACAGGCAGGGGTGTGAGGAAATCAGAGGAGTATATCTCGGGATTGAAGAATATCTCAGGAGCGAGGAAACGCTCATAGCCAACATCAACACCGTAATTCTACGGAATGGGGTTGTTATGAATCTATTTGGTGAGCCAAGGAGATATTACTCACTCTACCGGTAACGCTATGTTCCCCTTCGTACCGTTCAAAGTACTTCAATGGTTCCTCATCATATTTCCGGAATTCTCGAACGATGTCCTGGCAAACATAGCTATAGTTCTCCTTCACCTTGCTTGCTACCTTCAGCTGATCTTCGGGAGGCACCGCAGACATTTCTCCACGCTCTCGCATCAAATTCAGCACAAACTGCGAAATATCACGACCAGCGATGGGGATGTGCTTGATCGCGCTTCCAATGACGTATCCATCTGCGCAGGGAATGACATGAGTCACACCGTCCCCAGAATCGATTACCGTTCCTGTGAGGGTACGATCTGTAACACGGTTGGAAGACCAAGACGCAGCCAGAGCAAGCACGGCTTGCACAGCAATATAAAGGCCTTTGATGTTGAACGACTCGAAGAAGATTTCGGCAGTTTGTTCACGATTCTCAGGTGGGTTCAGAGGGGGTTCAGTCTACAAAAATACTTATGAGCTTAAAAGAACATAATGAACGGAAGTTGATATGTTTCTGACCAAGAGGAAGTAGTGATCCTCGGGTTCAGCACGCATGTACTTGAAGATCGTCTGCTCCCAGTATCGTTCCATATGATCCCAGTTGTCAATCATGCCGTGTCTGATAGGGTAATGCACTCCATATCCTGGGGTCTTTGCATTTGCGAGGGCTTCGTCTCCGATGAAGAAATCGAGGTCTTCTACTCCGCGCTTCGAAGCAAGATGGCCCGGTTTAGCAGGGACGGCAGGGGCTCGTGAAGACTGCGATGCTGAGCCGCGTGTTGCAATTGCAGTAGGATACACGCTTGTTTAGTTCAAAAGATTAAGCTAAGAGGGTAAGTGCAGAGTAAGTGCCTTGGACGCACAATGAAGGATCCAAGTTTCCAGCAAAACTGGAAATGCAGAGGGTCAAATGGAGCTCTGCTGTGTATAGAACGAGCACACGAACCCAACTTTCGAATAGCCTGTACCATTATCACAGATAATGGGCGCTAAGACCGACATAATGAGTATGAAAGCGCAGGATTGTTAAAGGATGGTATCAGTCAAGTCGTATCAGCCTTTCCGGAGTATCACCGCTGCGAGTTACTGGGGCGCGGAGATGCCTGCTAATGACCTTAGATCATAATACATCCAAATATGGATCAATAACACGTCCTCTGATTGGCAAGACGCGGTGAGGCTTTCTAAGTTCATCCAGTTCCACAACACGCTGCCCACCGCGCTTCATTCACATATGCCACCCAAACGAAAGCCTACCGCACAGCCAGTAGACTCTCCGCCATCAAAACGACGCACACGGTCGTCTACGATCACAGATGCATCAACTCCTGCCACTGGCTCGCCAGTTGTTACTAGGACCTACTCAGGAAAAACCAGGCGACTCACTCGACCTTCAACCCCTGAGCCATCTAAAACTGTGGAGAGTGATGACGGAGAAGAGGATGGGAACGCGGATGAGCTTAACATCTCACCCAAGAAACAGAGCAAACATATTACTGCGTCCTCTAAATCTTACGCTCTTGTCTACCCTGAAAGCTCTCGACAGTCAGAACAGAGCGGAAGCATTGATACGTCATACATAGTTGTTTCGTCATCGAAGGCCAAATTCGGAGCTTCCGTCGACGTGTTGACGAAATCAGCGGCATCGAATACCACAGTAACTACACTATCAAAAGTTTCCCAACATACGGCCTCTTCACCATTAAATTCCACCAAGCAACGGAGGCTCTCTAAGGAGACAGAGCTGGGTTTTGAAGCATTAGATGGTGTTCCATCTTCTCCCTCGTCGGAGTCGTCGCCCGTGCTTGACATCCAAGCCTCTGCTGGATCAATCGCCAGGTCGCTCAGGAGCCAAACAAAACATGGGGCTATGGATCCGAAACAAGAATTACAGTTATGCAGCAGATCGTCCAGAGGCAAACGGAAGTCATTAGTACAAGTATCCCTCCATGCTCCAGCAGCGGAAACTGGATCTCTGCTTGCTTCTACGTCTCCTTCTGAATTGCATGAGCCGCCTTCTTCTGAAGGAAGTTTATGGCGTTCTTCACCGACAACGGCTGTAGCACAGCCCGTTCCTTGCATTTCTCCTTCCAAGCTTCCCATCGATGCTCAGATGTCTCCCATTCGGATGTCCACACTCCTCCCTCCACATTTATACCCATGTCTTACAGCGCAAAAGCAAATAGTGTTGAGAGCACTTCAGAACCCTCCCAATATCACCGTAGTGGAGGGTGCTGAGGGCGAAGAGCATTTAGCCACCAATGACATCGCTGCACAACAACTTACCGATCTTCTTAATGGAACTGTAACCCGTGGTGAAGGAAATAGTTGTCTGGTTCTCGGACCTCGTGGGAGTGGAAAGAACCGAGTAAGGCCTACTTATGCTTTGCCCTTTCTAAGTGTCTGACGACACCCTCTCTCTCAAGATGATTGAAAATTGCCTCTCCAACCTTGGCAGCAAGCCAATCGTATTACGACTCTCTGGATGGGTTCAACACTCCGACCGTCTGGCAATGCATGAGATTGCAAATCAGCTCTCCCTTCAAACAGGCGGTGCATATCTTTCGAATATCGATAACGCCTACGATGCTGGCCCGGAAGAGGATGAAGGAAACCCATTCCTCGACGTTCCTAAGGATACCCTTATCGGCTCTACGTCTGACCCCCGACTCACACCTTCTTCTCACCTTCCTGCGCTGATATCACTACTACCGACTTTATCACGCCCAATAATTGTGGTCTTGGATGCATTCGACCTGTTTGCGTCCCATCCTCGTCAATCTTTGCTCTATTGTCTTCTAGACACCGTTCAGAGCTGCCGAGCTAGCTCAGGTACCAGCGGCGTCACAGTCATAGGAGTAACCAGTCGCGTGGATACAATTCAGCTACTGGAAAAAAGAGTGAAAAGTCGATTCTCAGGGAGAACAATTCGCACAGCGGCCCCTAGAAAGGTGGAAGACTGGAAGGACATTGCCCTGACGATTCTGTCTTCCCACTGCCACTGCGGCAATACTGAACTAGACGCTGAATGGCAAACATTATGGGACGCCGGGGTCGAGAGGTTTATAGCCGATAAAGCTGTCCAAAATGTGTTTATCGACACCTTCAGTATTACCAGTGATATTTATACCCTGAGGCGCCTCTTGGTAAGTCTTCTACAGTCAATTTTAATATATTGAACTCACAAATTATTGCGGGATACAGACTGCAGTGGTGCTCCAACTGACCCCGACTTCTCCCTATCCTTTAGCTTCTCAGATAATATCTGGAGCTACTTCCCAAAGATCTCGACCCCGCTTTTCTTTCTTGTCAAGTAAGTTCATGTCTCATAGTTAGGAGCGAGCCATTCAACATTTATTTTATTTTATTTTTTAGAAATATCATACCCATCAATGTGCCTATTGATTGCATCTGTTCACGCGGATACGACAGGTCATCCTGCTTTCACTTTCGAAATGCTTCACGAATGTTTTCGTGATCAAGTTCGTTCATCTACATCCGCACCCGTGCAAGTTAATGGAGGTGGCATCGGTATGGTTCGTTGCAGTCGCGGCGTACTAATGAGTGTAAGTTTGCATTCTGTGCTTTATGAATCGGGTTTTGTTTCTTAACACTGTTCAATTAGGCGTTCGAATCGCTTGTGTCCGCAAAAATGTTTGTATGCGATGCCTCCGTTTCTTCGACCATAGCAAAAGAATTTATGAAATATCGCTGCGTTGTGGGGAGGGATGAAGTGAAGAAAGCTGTAGAGAAGGCAGGTCAGATCAATCTAAAAAAGTGGTTGAATAAAGCGCAGTAAGCTCTCTTGCAGTATAATTCATGCATATCAGGCAGTACTTTAAGGACTGTAGCAGTACATTTACACACAACAACGAAGTGGCAGTATTTGACGACAATGTCCAGCTGAGTCACTGTTACGACTCACTCCACGAGAATAAAGTTTCAATGTTACAACTTAGTTGCTTACAGCTATCTGCAAAATGCGAGGCCACGCCAGATTTTGGCTACTTTAGGACCAAGTACGTGCAAGCAGCCTAATTTGGGAAGAGGGCAGCACAGGCGGTGGTGCGGCATCACCAGCACACGACCAGCACCACAGATGCTTGACAGACACCGCCCCGGGCGTCTTATACGTCTCAATGGAATCTATTCTTTTGCATCTTGAATATCATTATGCTTGGAATTTCACCACATTCCTCCTGATCAGAAAAAGCTCGTCATCTCAATGTCATTCCGAATAAGTCCAAGTAACACATGGTGCGTAGTGGGGTGTGAAGTCAGTGAGCGTAGCTGCACGCACACTCATCCCCAAATTCGGATGATTGTATCTATTTAGCCCTAAAGTAGCCAAATCTGGCGCGGCCTCGCAATTTGCAGATAGCTGTAAACGGTGGTGTCTGCGGTTTGTTTGTAGTTCTAAGTAAAACCTTACTAAATCAGATTGCTATTGGGATTCGGTTTGCGAGATAGGCTTGATCTTATCACATCCATCAATTACCCACAATATAAAGGAGTCCATAAGACCTCAAGGCCTCGATTTCAATCTAATTGATTCACATTGTAGTACATGTCCGATTGATATTTATCTTGGATCTTGACATTTAGAAATCACCACTATCTGAGAGAGCCTGCTCAGCTTGTTGTTTAGCTGACAAAAATGTTAGAACGGTTGCGCCATAAGACTCAAGAGCAAGATGCTGAATTACCGTGATGCTTGGCCTTCTGTTTGTCGACATAGTCGAGCCCTTTAGTTTCAACCATGCGGTCGATGAAGGCACCAGTAAACCCAGCTCTGAGGGTGGCACGTTGTTAGATGATTTATACTCGTCGTCACCTTAACATATAGTGCCTTACATGAGCTCTTTGGCCTCAGCATGGCTCGCAGGCTGCCCGTTTTCTTCACAATGCTTTTCGTACGCTTTCGCAGCCTTCACAGTCTTGTTGAGCAGTAAACCCATCGAGAAAAGCAATGTACTCACTTCGTACGAGGCGGCGCCCGCGATGAGCTCATGAGACATTTCCGCCTTGTGGGGAGCATTAGTAACCTGTTTAACCAAGCTGTTAGTATGTCATGAGAGACCACTGGCGGCAACCCAACATACCTGGTCGTAGGCCTGAGCTTCGTCAGAGTCGTTGCTAAACCAACCCATGATAATAAGAGTTATGCAAAAGTGATGAGATGTGTAGTAGGAAAGAGCAGTGGTGGTGAGAGTAAGGGGTTGTGAGACAACCCTTTTATACCTAGGGATCTCAAAGGTACTTCAGATCCCATGCATTATGCCTAAAAATAGAACATGAGATAAATGGTGGGATAAATGATGTACGCACGTCGATGATGAAATATCGGGAGAATCTGGCTACCGTGGATTGACATTATTTATAGCTCTACAAACGGCGATGGGAAGTGCTTTTTAAGGTATGCACTTTTCTTGAGAAGATAGTGAGCCATGAGACTGGTGGAGGCATTGCTTTTTCTCGAAATATTCACGTGGATGTCACTGAAGCTATTCTGTCAGTGTTTAGCTCGGTGCAGATGGATTCAACGATCTGCCGTACCTGTACACCACCACCCAATCCCCCGCACCTATAAATAGTTTTCTTCTCCTAATGAGGTACAATGGAAGTGCGCAGTGCTCACGCGGTGCATATGATGTAGATATCCATACGCTATCAATCGAGACCATTCCACAAAGGTCTACACAGCATCACCTGTTCAAATCACCAGTGGCTGAAGATATCAGATTCATACAGCTCACGATGATGCCACTGGTGGCGATAGATATCTCATAAGTATCCAATTTGTGGACACTGGAAACCTGATGGGACCGGAAGGAGATGGTTGAATGGAGACGAGCGTTCGAATTTAGAACAGAGGTAACCAAGAGCCAACTCACTGTAACAATCTTAGAGAGGTCGTTGCTACTTGGATAAGATAATCTTCGATATGAAATCGATAACGAGCTAAGTTTAGTTGTAGGGTCTATGTATGAATCTCTAAATCAAAAACATGAATCACCACCACTGACAGAGAATGACGGAGACGCTATCTCACCCCTGCCGTTACGGTACCTCCTTGCCTTGGTTTCGAGGGTACAATTGTTTTCTAGTTTGGAACATGAAACTTGACGCCGAGGTAGACGAATGAAATCAAGGTTCACCAGGAAAACGAAGATGAGGCCTGGAATTCGGAAACTGCTTTGGTGCATATTAAGCTCGCGGAAGTCAAATTTGAACGATGATGCTAGCAGTTTGTTAGAGTGCGAGTATTTCGGTAGAGAAGAAAAATATCGCGGCAACGTGCGTATATAGCGTAAGTATTGGTACTGTCTCAGTACCGTAGCGTAGTATGCACATTATAGCATTTTCAGGATATTTTTCAGACGAAATCTTGGAATCTCGAATGATGGGCTTGAAAGTTTTCGTATTTCCGCGTATTAACATCTGACATATTTCAGAAACAGTAGTATTTCGATTGTGATTCTATAAATATGCGAAAGCACACTAAAGCTTCAAGAGAATGATTAGTTGACGGATTCAAATTCGATTTACTTATACTCACCTTAACTCATGGCTCCAGTACATACATTCCATAAGGTGAATTCACGTTGAATGGATGATGAAAGTCCAAGTCTTCTAAGTGCTGCATACTATCCGCGTTGGAGCCTGTCAACGATGCATTGCGTATGCATATGTTTGGCAACAGCCTGGTCCCGTGGAAGACTTTGCCTAGGTCAGAGTCTCCACGTACGTCACTAGTCACGTTTCCCCCACATATTCTACTCTGATCTTCAAGTTCTAGCAGTTGACATTGGGCTTTTTCAGTGCGCAGAGACGATCCTTCGCTCGCCAGACCTTACCTCGGGAAATTGGCCAGCTCATTAGCCTCTATATTCATGTCCCGCCCGCAATCTGCATCGCCTAACCACCCCAGACGCCCAGTCCGCCAGAACACCGAGGCATTGCTTACTGAAGACTTCGTTAATGAGTCGTGCGTAGTTCACTTTCACAACGTTCCGGCACTTCCTTATTGAGCAACACTTCAGGCATATTCAATCTTTTTCAGATGCTCTTCTTGCCGACGAGCCCCTCTTCGACCATCACGGAGAACCATCATCACATAGCCAAAGCATTCCAGGAACACCCGTTTCAAATCATCCTAGTGGTCCTCGTGTTAGAAAAGTGTCGGCCCTATCCGATTTCGCCCCAGTTAATTTGAAGGTCTCCAAGAGGTGTATAGAGACGTTCCTGAATGCGGATGCTTGTTAAAGCCCACTTTCCCTTACAGGCGACGGAAGAAAGAAAAACATGACAAGCGGCATGACTGGCTTTTTCTACTTCTTCGATGGCCTCTCCTGGTAAGATTTGATTGAGCCTACTAATGCTATTTTTCTCATGCCATGCTGCATAGATCTTTATCTTCATTTTCATCGCTGCTGAATTCGGACTCTACGTTATGATACGACAGCTAGTAAACGCAAAAGAGTGGTTTACAGCTTGTGAGGGAATTTTCCCTTGCGTAATTAAGACATGCATGACATTTTTATTACAGGGCGTGGAAAAAAGGGCGTACTGCGTAGACGGCTTCGTGCAGCAAGAACTTACGAGGTAAAAGGCCTTGAAAGTCACGTCTTTGACGGATCTGAATTGCTATGCAGGAATGGAAAGAGGCAGCCACAACACTCGATGCGTATCTTCAGTTTGACGAATGGAAAAAGGTAGACGAGGACTCCTTTTACGACTGGAAACTTGTTCGAAAGGTGAAGCGCAAGTCTGTCTACACTGAATAACATTAAACATTTCTTATTGTATGCATTAGGTGCAAAGGTCTCTCAGAACCCTTCGAGAGAAAAAGGATGCTCGAGGTTGCCTTGGGGTACTAGAAACATGTATTCGATCGAATTTCGCTGCTGTAGAATCGCCAAGGTATGTCATCCGCAGCTTTTGGCGTGTGATACTTACCTTGTTCTCTTTCAGACTTTATAGCGAAGTAGGTCTTGTCGAAAATTTCGTGAACATCTGTTGCTAATATTTTAACTATCATCCAGACATTCCTCGGGACTAAAGATCTTATTGAATGTGAGTAGCTGTCTTCGTCATATGCCTTACGTCTGCTTATTGTCTGTTCAGCATATTTTAATGAGCTCGAATCATCATTAGAGTTCATCAGAGGGTCACCAGAGCTCTCCGTTGATGAGAAGAAACGCTTCTTCAAGAGCGCGAATACCAATCTTGGTATTTCTGCTCTCTGCCTTTCTGGCGGAGCATCATTCGGATATTGTGAATGGTTTTATTTCCTTTTTTAATACCTTGTCTGACATTCATTAGATCACTGCGGAGTGGTGAAGGCTTTCCTAGACGCTGGACTTTTACCTCGAGTGATCACGGGTACAAGTGCTGGTGGTCTTATCGCTGCCTTAACTTGCACGCGGACGGATGATGAGCTAAAGGCAATGCTGGTACCTGAATTAGCAAACAGGATTACTGCGTGTGAGGAGCCTTTCAGTGTATGGATCAGAAGGGTATGGAAAACTGGGGCACGGTTTGACAGTATTTCGTACGTCAATTCAGTACTGTGACCGCAGTAGCGCATTTATTCCGCAATTAGTTTCTAACCTTCATCTGTAGATGGGCAAGGAAGGTGGGGATCTCACTTGATCGCTACGCCATCCAGGGCTTAATTATAAAAATTATCAGTGCACGTTCTTCACACGTGGATCTATGACCTTCAAGGAGGCATATCTAAGAACCGGAAGAATATTGAACATATCTGTTATACCTGCGGATCAGCATTCGTAGGTTTTATCTCTCCTAAAACATTTATTCGGAATGTCTGACAACTCACAGGCCTACGAAACTCCTTAACTACATGACAGCACCTGATACCGTGATTTGGTCGGCCCTTTTAGCTTCTGCAGCTGTCCCTGGCATCCTCAACCCAGTTGTATTAATGCAAAAATTGAAAGACGGGAGCATCGTTCCATGGAGTTGGGGCAGCAGGTTTAAAGATGGTTCACTCAGGTATGTACGCATAATGATGAAGAAGGGTTCAGCCATTTTTAACCTTTGGTATGCAGGGTTGACATACCGGTGCAAGCTTTAAACCTATACTTTAATGGTGATTTCAAATTTACATATTGTTAGGACAAGGATGATTAATTCCCTGAAATAGTCACGCATCCCGTGGTTTCTCAAGTCAATCCTCACGTTCATCTATTTTTTTTCGCTCCTCGAGGTTCAGCAGGAAAACCTGTTGCTCATCGGAAAGGAAAAGGTATGTATATCTCTGATCGTAACTAGGATTCATGCTCATGGTTAGTTAGGCTGGCGTGGAAATTTCCTTCTTTCAGCAGCAGAGCAGTGGCTAAAGCATGAACTTACGAAAAACTTTAAAGTCATTCGGGACCTCGAGCTTCTTCCTCAACTATTAGGTCAGGATTGGTCAAGTGTCTTCTTACAGCGTTTTGATGGTGCTGTCACGTAAGTTATCTTATATTCTTTCCATCCTGGAATTGTGCCAAACGATTGGTTTGTTAAGGATTTGGCCAAGAACGAGAGTCTGGGTATGCATAGCTACCTTCAGATCCGTGATATTTTCTAATCTGTTGAATTGTAGGACTGGGTGCGTATACTTACCGACCCTGATCCTCCTGAACTGGAACGGATGATGAGAGTAGGACAAATTGTTACGTGGCCGAAGGTTAGCTCTGATTATGTTACGACGATTCTAAGCGCTAAAATAGTCGACTGTAGCTCCACATGATTGAGAATAGAATGAGGATTGAGAAACAAATATTGTTTGGACGTCAGACTGTCCGTCGAGCATTGCATACGAAGGCGGGACGTGCGTCAAATCTCGATCCGCGATCCGTCCTGCGTCAGAAAGCATCACATCAAGACCAAGATCTTCTTGTTCCGATCTCTAATTCCCCCTCCCCTCCTCCTACGGGCTCGGATATACCTTTGTCAGTCGATACTGACGCCGAGGCGGCATTTGCAAGAGGCTCCTCTTGGTTCTTCCGACATGGACGAATTAAAGGAGCCCCACCCTCTGCAAGTCCTGGAGCAACCGATTCCCAGGGCGGCGAATACGAGCGCGATTCTCTGTCCTCTTCTACTATGCGCCGTAAATGGACTTCCGAAATGCTTGGATCTGGCTCTAACGTCGAGAGCATGCCTGGCATGGAACGAATTAAAGCATCGTCGCTCGCCAGCTCTCCTGATGCACAGGACAGTCTTCCAAAGAACACCGCAAGCGGATTCTTTTCCAGGCTACGCCAGAATTCACTTTCGGGTCTATCGATACCCTTCACACATGACAGTAGACCTAGCTCTGCTAGACGTGATTCTAGCGTGGATGTCAGAGTAGACAATGGCTGGAGTAGTGAAAGTTCGTCTGACGACGAGTTTTCGCTCAATGAACAAGTATACCCCCATCGTGGATCGATTGTTAATTTTGCAGCGTTGGATCCGACATTTGCCGGGGATGGTCCAGAGAATGAAGGGAAGGATTGATTAGTAGCTATTCCCCTCTACACGTTAGCTTCAATTACGGCACGTACTTAATCGTGTTAGCAATGTATAATAATCTAGTATTCTATAATCAACTAGTCGGCTCTATTGTCCTCTATAACGACTATTGTATGGGAGAAAGGACAGCTGCTGATGTGGGTTACAATTACTTGACGAAAGCATTTTTTGAGCGTAGTTTGTTCGAGGAAAGAGTCGCGGCCACGACGTACTATTGGAAGCCGGAAACGGGCCAGACTCCGGGACCGCAAACGCTACGACTAGTTTCAGTTTACTCAAGATCGACTCGTCTTGACCACTTACTTTCAAGGTCAAGTCCTACAACTTCCAGCAAGCCACTTAGCTACTGCACTGCATAACTAGCAAAGCTCAGACTTGAAACCTATCTACTTGTTATCTGATATCTGGCCCTCATTATGTCGTCTCCTACGCCTGTTACACCGGTGCATGCCAGCATCTCACCTGAAGCTTTGGCTGCCGCGGCAGAACGTCGCACTCGAGAGCTACCTCAGCAACCTTCTACTGCTCAGTTGGCCGCAGAACATGAGAAACGACAGAAATTTCGCAGACTTGTGGATCCTGGGATCCTGCGGCCCAATCCAAAACAACAGGCCATGTCCTCTCTTCAAGTACATGCTTACTAGTTATGTTTTACAGGGCTTATGATTTATTATTTACTTCGTAGACACTCCTGACAATATCCGAGAACTTGCTGCGTGAGCCGGAAAATCCTAAGTTCCAGCAATTCAAGCCTACGAACTCCGTTATCAAGCGCAATCTCATAGATGCAAAGGGTGCTTTGGAATATGCTATTGAAGTCAGTACATCGAGTTAGTCCATCTCTGCCATGTCTCACCTCTTATTTCTAGCTTGGTTTCCGTCCAGAGGTAATGAATCTCTTCTATCTTCGTCCCACATTATCCTTACAAAGTGTGCGTCATAGGTAAAGAATTTCCAGCCGTATTATACATTTAACCATAAGCACATGGCCGACTTGCATATCGGCGCTGGCATCCTGAAGGATTTTATAAGGCTAGAAACGGAGAAAACAGAGCGGGCTGCTCGTGCGAAGCAGAATGAAAAGGCCGTAGCTGAGGCTGCTGCGAATAAGGTCACTCGATATTTATCATTGTGATCTCTGGTTCATTGATAGATGATTCCGTTTTGTCAGGTTAAGCTAGCATTCATGGACGATAGAAAGGCGAAGATGATGCGAGATGAACTAGAAAGGGAGCAAAGGGCTGCTCGTGCGATTCTTGCTGCTCGCCAGGCTGAACTGCACGATGAACCCGCCGACAGATCCGGTTCTTCGTCTCCAACGAGTAACATCCCTGGTTCGGGGCACATATTAGGACTCCCGGACGCCCCTCCTTCTTACAATAGTTCTGTTGAATCGGACGACTGAAATATGCAATATGTATATAAAGTACGACAATCCCTATTATAAATAAACCACCGCCAGTCCTCAATTTAGGACGATCTTGTTATGCAAATGGGTACTTTGAACGATCTAGCGCTTTCGGTGTTTTTGGAAGCGGAGGCAATGGAGCACGCGGAGGCATGGGGAATTTTGACAGGGTTTCAACGGATAGAGTTACGTCATCACCTAAGAATTGCGAAACAAGAGGTAAGGGAATTGTCCACAAAACATTCAGCATTGCACTGACCCGAATTATAAGCTCTGACTCTCTGTGAGACTAAACTATCCCGTCGGCCAGCTGCAGGTGTCGCAGGTAAAGGAATCGTGGGAGCCTGTCGAATTCTTCCATTCTGCTCGACCATAGAACTTGATCTGGTCAATGTTGGAGGAATGAGACGCTCCGAACGTTCTTCGACAGCAGAAAGGTATTGCCGGTCTGCGTTCCCGGGGCTTCTGTAAGCCGTCCGAGACGCTAAGGACGATCTTCTCATAAGAGGAGTCCTTACAGAAGGCAAGGAGTCTTCCTCGGGTATGAGTGGTGTCATCATCTCGAATCCAGCTAGTTGTCCCATGCCCACGGCGGATGGTAGTTGCCTACTGGGGCTGGGAGCAGAAGGCTTGAGAGAGGGTCTGAGCGATCTTGGTGAAGAGTCGATTTGGCTAAGACGAGGAAGTATTTCACGTCGTGTCTGGACGCGCCGACGCTCTGCTAAATACTGGCTGTAATTACCACTCGGAGTATTCACGGCTTCATCCTGGAACACTTCCATATGAAGATCTTCATGAGATTTGCGTGGCTGATTGAAGGAAATTCCAGAGGCGAGCCTTTCCATCGTGACCATTGCATGAAGTTCTGAGTGAGTCAGACGACCATTACTCTTCCGACCCACTACCAAAGGAGTCGGGTCATTGGATATTAAAGGTTCGCACACCGAAGGCCACAAGTCGAAGTAAGGGTAAACGGCAGGATCTGGGAAGGGGAGAAAATATCAGCTACGTAAGATCACATCTGAAAATTAGAACTATGTCGTACATAGATTAAATGACGGATATCGTGCAGCGGCCTTCACCACTATTAGTTTTGATTGTTCACCCCGGGCTGAGAAAGCGGGATATAAGTCAAAATAAGGATACACCGGGGGATCTAAAGAGAATGACATCAGGATAAAACACGCAACCCACAAAAGGTGCTTACATAGTTTGAAGAATGGGTAAAGTACCGGTTCACAAACTGTAATCAGCTTGGAAGGCTCAGATTGCCCCGAAACAGCAGGATAAAGGTTGAAGTTGGGATATACAGCAGGATCTAAAGAGCATAGACAATGAGCAATGATGCGGTTCTCATGGAAAACAAAACTCACAAAGGTTGAAGACGGGGTATTGCACAGGCTCACAGACCATTAGTAGCCTAAATGCTTCGGTTTGTCCGGCAACGGGGGGATAAAGGTCGAAGTGGGGGTACACAGCAGGATCTAAAGATACAGAGAAATGAGTCATGAAACTGGGGCATCGTAAGTGTAACATACAAAGGTTAAATACAGGATATTGCACTGGCTCACAAGCCATCGAAAGCCCCTGCTCCTCAATTTGCCCAGCAATAATGGGATAAAGATCGAAGTGGGGGTACACAGCAGGATCTAAAGATACAGAGAAATGAGTCATGAAACTAGGGCATCGTAAGTGTAACATACAAAGGTTAAATACAGGATATTGCACTGGCTCACAAGCCATCGAAAGCCCCTGCTCCTCAATTTGCCCAGCAATAATGGGATAAAGATCGAAGTGGGGGTACACAGCAGGATCTAAAGATACAGAGAAATGAGTCATGAAACTGACGCATCGTAAGTGAAACATACAAAGGTTAAATGTAGGGTATTGCACTGGCTCATAAGCCATCGACAGTCCCTGCTCCTCAATTTGCCCAGCAATAAGGGGATAAAGATCGAAGTGGGGATATACCGCAGGATCTGGAGGAATAGGGTTGGAAAATAAAATAGAAGGTCTTATGTACGACTTACATATATTGAAGACGGGATAATGCACCGGTTTGCCAACCGTCACTAGCCTAGATGCCTCAATCTGTCCCGATATTGATGGATAAAGGTCAAAGTATGGATACACAGCGGGATCTGAAGAAATAATTAGTCGAAATAATTCCCGATTTTAGAAGCAACTTACAGAGACAAAATATAGGATATCGTATCACCGAATTTGACATTGAGTCAATGTATTCTTCGTGGTCCGAGGAGATAGGAGGGTAAAGTACGAAGTCTGGATAGCCCGTTGTATCTAATAAAAACTTAATGAATCGATATTGTAGCATCAAAAGAGTACTTACACATATTAGCTATGGAGGTAGCCTTTCGTGAAAGTGCAATCGTTGTCTCGACTTGTTTACGCGCTGTCCGCGTGGCTGGAGATTGCTTTGTTCCAATACCGCCACTCTTCGAAATATCATAGTCTGCAGGTAGAGCAGGATAAATTTCGAAAATGGGATAAACTGCCGGGTCTGCGTAATTCACACTTGAGCCTAATACTCGGTAAAGAGCACCACATGAACTCACAGATGTTGAACACAGGATACGGTGACGATAAATAAATGGACATCGACTTGTTATCTGGTAAATCACTAGACGGAGACTTTCCTCCGATTGATGGATACATGTCGAAGTTAGGATATACTGCGGGATCTGAGACAACGTCAGTAAAGTAGATCATTAAAACGAGTGACTTTCATCTTACAGAGACTGAACGTCGGATATCTATGAACATGCACGGACATATTGAACTCTGTGACAGGTTTCTCGCCTGCTTGTCGCGGATGGAGCCTAGATACCTTCATAGACGTCGTTACCATTTTCTGTGGGATTGAAGGATAGGGTTCGACATAAGGATAGACAGAAGGGTCTGAATGCTTCGTGAGAATCAGGACATTTAGATGGTGAACAAACATACACAGATCAAAGGAGGGGTAGGTTTGTGATATTCTCACTATAATAGCCGCAGATTTAGTTGGAGCGGTTGGCGGGTACAGTTCGTTGAGATTTCCAGGGTACACGGCCGGGTCTGCAGAGTGGATTAGCTGTTCAATATCATGGTAGGGCAGTGTAATAAAACATACAGATATTGAACACAGGATACACAGGGTCCAGCTTAACAACAACGGGCTGCGTTGAAGGCAAAGGTTTGTCTAGAGCTACTTCGCGCTGTACGTCGGGATAAAAGTGAGGATAACCTGAGGTCTCACTATCAGCTACTCTATGCTGTATTGAAGGGTATATCTCCAAGTGAGGGTAAACGGAGGGATCTGTATAGTTGTTGGTCAGGCCAATAATAGGTTAGTTCGGTAATCGAACTTACAGATATTCAAATAAGGATAGCGAGAGGGCGCGTGTACTGCGATAGGAGCCTCAACCTCAACCACAACATTGTGATTGTACGGCCATACGTGGTTCCACGGACGATTAAGCGTCAAACGACTGCCTGCTTTGCTCGCTCTATCACCTGTACTCGATGTCGGCGAGTCATGGACATTGTTATAAGGCCATACATGTTCCCAAGGGCGGTAGGAGACAGCCCGTTCCTCGCGAACTTGTCTCTGAGTATAAGGCCAGACATGAGCCCAGGGATGCGATGTGACAGATTCCTCCTCGGTGGCAGTCCTCCGGTTATAGGGCCATACATGCTCCCATGGGCGAGCATTCCATAGCTGAAGGAATGCGTCATCGGAATTTTCAAAGCCACGATGCCCGGCATCAGGGGTTTGCACATAGAAGGGCTCCAAGGGAGTTGGAGGGTACGAGAGGGGAGCTCCCCAAGAGGTCGCAGTTGATGGTGTGATTGGGCGACTAGCTTCCCCGCGATTGGCAAGATGTACCGACCGTGAATCGTATTCACTAACAGGAGAAGAAGGCCAGGACCTATCGGATGGTCCCCAGCTCGTAGCAGTCAAAGGTGTAACAGGCCGGCTGAAAATCATACGATCGCCGATATCAACCGATGAAGCATGGTAAGCACTAAGAGGAGATGGGGGGTAAGATAAAGGTGCACCCCAGCTCGTCGCTGTCATCGGTGTGGGGGGAGAATCGTCAAACATACGATAAGCTATGTCAGGAGAGGGCAGACGTTCAAAGCTGGGAATAGGAGAAGGTAAGGTATAGTCGGAAGGGCCAAATGAAGTGCAGTCTGAAGGCGTTAAGCATACCGAACCCTCTAAACGGTTGGCAAGATGGACGGATGGGACGCGGTCCCAGGACATGGGCGACAAGGGATCATAATCCTCAGGACCTGCGGAGGTTACTGACCAGTCAAAATCCTCAAAATCAAGCTCTTCGGCGATAGGGCTTTCAGCATCATCAGATATGGATACGTTATTGGGCATATTTGCAGGCTCAAGGCTGACTTGCCCAGTCGTGGCCAAATGGGAAGGCTTCAAGACGGCACTTGCCCGCCATGATCTGACTTTATTGTCTAGCACCTGCCGTGCGGACTTGGGCTCATCCTCCTGAACTATAGGTGACAGAACCTGAGCGGTTGCAAGCTGCTCCTCGGGAGGCGAAAGCGCTGATCGAGATGCTGGCCTCGAGTCTGAACGGGCAGATGCAACGTCAAATCTGTCAACGAGTGACAACTTTCGGGGAACATGCCGGGTAATGGGCGGTGCACTGTGTCGCGGAGGAGTAACGGAATTGTTCTCCGTTGCGTGATCATCATCAAAGGTATCCGCAACAGTGGTCCGGCTCTCCCCTCGGAGATGAGCTACCGAGTGCGGTGCAGAAGGATACACGGGTACTGAAATTTCCAAATGGTCCCTGTTCAGCGAGGAAAGCCAAGATGAATACCAGCGAGCCTGGCGATAGTCAATGTCGAACTCAATCTTACCTCCCAGAGGAGGTCCACGCGATGTAGATGGGGAGGAGGGATCAAGGGTATGGCTCCAAACAATCTGCCATGAATCCTCGGAAATTCGAGGGGTCATGGTAATCCCATCTTCAGTGAGCTGCATGTAAAGACACAAGCCGGCGGTACTGGGGAAATTAAACTCCCGGGCAATAGCACTCAGTTGGCCGTACATCTGTGAGAACGAATACTAATCAGAGATATAAATTACGCATGTACGTGTGGACATACGGTTGGGAAAAGCGGCATTATAATTCCCTGAGATAGCCTATTATGCGGGCCGGAACTGAGGATATGGCCTAGCTGCCCATGTTCCTGAATCAACGACGCAGGAGGTAGAACTACAATGAATGACTTGATGCTGCTCCTAGGCTGGGGGGTCCTTTCACGAGACTCGCGAATGCCAGAATTATGGTAAGCGATAGAGGACACCCGCCGGAAGCGCGCTCCGGGCGTTTCGAGATTAAGAGAAGGAACGGGAGTTGGGGCGACGTCGGGGTGTCTATTTTCGTGACCTCCAGCAACACTGGGAGTTGGCATTTGGGCTGGCCCAACTGCTTCAGCGTTGGTGTCGGGGGGACTCAACGGGCCGTGCGGAAACTCGAAGGGCGAGGGCTTGTGGAAGGGCGAAGCAGTGAAGCGCGACATTAAGGGAGGTGGGTCGGAAACCTTCGAGGTCGACGTGTTCGTTAAGAGGCCTGGGGGAAAACTTTGAGCATGGGTAAGTATGTATATCAGACATATTACGGAGAGCGATAGGATCAAACGAGCCCCGGCTTACTACGCACCTGAAAGGGGATAAAAGTCACAGGAAAGAACGAAAATAGGGAGACGAATAAACTGTACGCCCCCTTCAAGAGAACGTCGCCAGGACCGCAAAGGAACGAGAGGGGAGGACGAAGGGAGAGACGAGTAAGTGGGAACGGAGACACTTTGAAGGATGATGGCGTCGGTATAGCGATCACTGGCATTACTGATCGGTCTGATCGCGTCGGTGCACGTGGTTTACGCGGCCACTCCCACCTGAGTCTGTCTCTCATCCACGCGCCCTAATTACATTTTCAGTCCGTCCAATGGAAACCAAATTATCTCAGTATGCATCCCTCTCCCAGAAGGACAAGGGGCCCGCCTTCATTTCACTCATTCCTGAAATCTTCGCCCAGCCAACCCCTTCCGCAGTGGCCGCAGACCTCCACACACTCGTGAACTTTGTTGTTAACCAGGACAGTGTCGGCCTCGTCGTGGGGAGGCAGGTTCTGTCAGATCTCGTAAAGGTTCTATCTGAGGGCGCGATCAAGGACGTCGAGCTGCGTAAGCGGGTGGTTGAAGACACTCTCGCCACTGTCCAGCCTCGCATTGTCAGCTACGAGGAGCAGGTAGTCGCCATTGTCTTGCATTGGCACTATATGGTCTGACCCGTTCCCAGGTCAATACACTGAGGTTTCAACTTGCTGATATACTAGAAGAAGAGGAAGAATGGAGCGACGCCGCCCATGTGTTAATGGGCATATCGATGGATTCGGGCCAACGGCAAGCATTATTGTTTTCGTTGCTGTTTTTGCTGTCCCGACTTATCGTGCATTATCAGCACCGGAGGTGATGCCGAGAAACTGCGCGTTTATGTTCGCATTGTCCGACTGCTGCTGGAAGACGAGGATTCAGTTCAAGCTGAGACTTATTACAACCGTGCTGCTCTCCTATCCCATTCTGCTACGGACCGCGAAACACAACTGCAGTTCAAACTTTGCCAGGCGCGTATCAGCGATTATGGCCGAAAATTCTTGGAAGCAGCTAGCAGATACCACGAACTGAGCTATGTAGGAGAAATTGACGAAGAAGAGCGCAGGCACATGCTGTGGGTATCCTCACGAATATCTCTTCTGATTATCAATTGACGGAGATGCTAGCTTGGCGGCTGTGACCTGTGCAGTCCTGGCTCCAGCAGGCCCCAACCGATCCCGCGTCCTAGCTTCTCTTTATCGTGACGAACGAACCGCCGAGTTGCCCACATACAACGTGCTTTCTAAGATGTTCCTCGATCACATCCTTCGCCCGGCAGAAATCAAGGAATTCGAGCAAACACTTAAGCCACATCAGCTTGCTAAGATCGCAATTTCTTCGAATGATAAGCTGGCCTCCGCTGGTAATGATGACGGGCTGGGCGGCACCAACGAGCCAGCCGCGAGCACGAGGACAGGCCCATCCACCGTTCTTGACCGAGCTGTAATGGAGCACAACCTCTTGGCGAGCTCGAAGATTTACAACAACATTACGTTCCGTGGGCTTGGGGCTCTACTGGACCTAACTCCCGGAGCAGCAGAGACGATGGCCAGGAAGATGATTGAGCAAGGGCGCCTGCGAGGATCTATTGACCAGGTGGAGAAACTCATTTGGTTCGAGGGCAATCGTGAAGAAGATGATGCCCAGGGTAAGGCTGGTGGACTGGGAGATGTCGAAGACGCGGAGGACACAGGTGCTCCTTTCACCAAACGATGGGACGCTCAGATACGAGTTACGGCAGCCAATGTATGTGAACCACATTCACTCCTCATTGCTCATTATTCATTAACCACTTCCAGGTTGAGTCAATTGTACAGCATTTAACGGAAAAAGGATTGGTGACATTGGCAACACCTGCTGCATAATGTTGCGCAACGGAGATTGGGATGTTTGTATAATTGGCAGAACAGCATTGTAACATAGTTCATAATTCAAGATAGATTCGTGCTTCAGTTATCTTGACCGCTTCAAAGAAAGGAAGTTTTTTGGACCGCTACAAGATAGGAAAGTATCCTCAAAGCAATTCGTGGGTTCATAAACACAATGGTGTACTACAAGCGTATAATAACATTGTTCAGTAGCGATAATAGAGCATCCACGTATCTCAGAATAGCATTGGGCTACAGCTCATGCAGCGGTTTCATTTTTCCTCCGCTGGTGTTGCTGGTTTTTCTTGCGCTCGCGCTCTCGTTTGGTCTCATATTCATGCCACTCTCCTTCCAAGGTTGCGAGACTAGAAAAGAATGTTAGATCATCATATACGTTGACCCACATTAGAACATACCCGATTGGTCTCTCCGCCGGGGGATCTTCCTGAGTGAAATAAGGCGCCTCCATAGCCTGAACAGCGCTGACACGCTGTGATGGATCATACGCAAGCAGCTGTTCGGCGAGGTCCAAGGCAGCCGGTGACATCCATCTGCCACGACTGGTAAAAATCGGAGGAAACACAAACAGAAAGGTCTCGCTCACTTTCGGAATAGCTCCCTGAAGCGATTGGGGATCGTCTCTGTGGGCTTCACAAGTTCGTACCAAGGCAAGTCCATTACACCAGGCCAACGTTCAGGAGTGGGGGTGCCAATGATTTTGTAGACAACATCGAGCTGATTGATTTCGTCAGCTCCTTGAAAGACGGGCTTCTTGGTGAACAGTTCCAACATGATACATCTACAGGCACGTCAATGAGGACCAGAATAAAAAGACAAGCAGAAGTCGGACTCACCCAGCGCTCCACATATCAACCTCTGGACCATAAACAGTGGCTCCCAGTAATAGTTCGGGAGGTCGATACCAAAGGGTGATGACCCGGTTGGTGTAATCCGTGCGCCTTCGCTTCTGATAAAACCTTGCAAGACCGAAATCAGCGATTTTTAGTTCCCCTCGATTATTGATTAGAATATTCGAGCCCTTTATGTCCCGATGTATGACTCCCTTGTGATGGAGATAGGCAAGACCCGCAAGCATTTGATGGCAGAGCGACTTGAGGTGAGCATCTGTGAAACTCAGCTGGTTCTGCGACAGAACACCTGTCAAATCATGGTCCATATACTCGAACACCATATAAACGGAACCTAAAAAAGTAAGAAAAATGAACTTAAATAACTGAGAACGAGCTTACCATTTGAAACCATCATTTCATACAACCGCACAATGTTATCGTGTCGTAAAGACTGAAGGAGTTTAATTTCCCGCATGGCGGTAACAGGAAATCCGTCTCTTTCTGACTCCATGCGAATTCGTTTCAATGCGACATGAACATTCGTAACCGTGTTCCGCGCCTTGTATACCTTGCCGAAAGTGCCCTCTCCAACCTGGCTGATAATGCTGTAAAGGTCCTTAGGTGGCGCTGCAGACGATGTGGCAGCATTCGGAGGTTCCAAGACATTCTCGTCCTGAGGATCTGGAACCTCAACCGTTGGTGTTGGGTGAGGTTGAGATGCAAGTGGGGAAGTCCGCGCAGTCTGCGGCAGGTCATATGAAGACGGGCGCTCATAAGAAAGAGGAGGAAGCCGCTGCTCTTCAGGCTGCAATGGTCGGACGGACGAGGACAATCTCACAGGCTCTGGGGTTTGCTCGCGGTGCTTCGGAGGCGGATGACGATAGCCCGGTTCATACGCTGCAGGAGATGGCTCGTACGAAGCAAGAAGCGGGGGTTCATATGAAGCAGAAGCAGGCGGTTCGTAGGAATCGAGGGGAGGTGGTTCGTATGAAGCGGAATGAGGTGGCCCATATGAAGCAGGAGGTGGTCCATATGAGGCAGAGGGAGGTGGTTCGTATGAGGCAGAGAGACGAGAATCGTACGAGGCAGACGCACGAGGCTCGTATGAGGCAGAAGCAGATGGATCGTACGAGGTAGGAGGAGCCCGCGATTCATGTGGAACAGGATAGCGTCCTCGCTCTGGATCATCCCATCGAGACCTCCGAACACTATCATGTCTTCCACGTTGCTCCCAGTAATGCTCAGTGTTATCCCAAGAATCACGGGCAGGAGGGCCAGGAGCCACCTCTGCTCCTGAGGGGAAATGCGGTGTTTCAGTGGAGCTGGGCGTTGGGCAGTCACCTGAAATAATGTCCATCTCATCATCATCCCCAGGAAAGAATTTTCGTAAAGTAGAGCTTTGTTTGCCAGCTGCTTTTGTATTGGACACAATTGCTCCAACCGATTTGAATCCAGAGCCTCTGGATGGGGTAGATACGGTAGCCGACATACTTGGAGGATCCATCCTGGGCTCCAACATAGGAGGAAATGATAAAGGAAGGGACTCTTCCTCTGGATATCGAAGGGGCCGTGTATGGTGGGAAACTGGGACCGCAGGAGGTGCCATCGGCGCAGCACTCTTTCCATAATCATTCTGCATTAAAGCTATTAAAAAACAATGAAATCCCTTAAGTTCAGAAATAACGTACATTGGTGTGCTGTTTGCCATTGGTATAATGTTTTCTATTCTTCCCATTTCGATGAGATGCTCCGTTTTGATTATTTTCATGCGCTATCCGAGACTTCGTTGGTGAAATAGTAGCATTGAGACTTTTGGAAGGGAGACGATGGATGGCAGGCACAGGACTTCCACTCATACTGCGGTCACTGGCGATGCTCGAGGCTGAAGATACGCTTCTGCGGCGATCACGAGCGCTCTGGGGACTGCGGTAGGGGCTAGGAGATCTTGAAGTTCTTCTATCCTGACGATGGTATGGCATCCAACCAGCAGTTCCTCTGTCACTGGGCGTACGGCTTCGCATGGGCACAGGACTAGGTTGTTGTCGCCGTCGTTTCGGAGCTGGAGACAATGATCGTGATCTGGAACGACCTTTGGAGGAGCGACGAGAGTGGTATGATGCAGTAGGGGAACGTGATCGTGAACGAGAAGGTGATGAAGACCGGGGATGTTTTCTCCTTGCTGAATGGCTTGCCGGTTTCTTTGTGGATGACGGAGCCTCCCTCCGAGTCCAGCTGGAGAAAAACGTGTTATTAGCACTGCAAGACGCCGAGGCATTAGACACAGAAGAGAGCACGAACTTATTAAGGCCGTCATCATCCCGCCAATCGCGTTTTGTTTTACTCAAATCTTGACCCCTTTTCTTCCCTTTATTCTTCAACTGGTTATTTCGTTGGTTATTTGCTCCTCGATGAGTTTGCTGATCACGGCCCGACTTCCACGATGCAGCAGGCTCCCATGAGCGATCTTCTGCGGGAGCTGGATGCTTTTCGTATGAGGATTCACTCCTTCTACTTCCTTCATCCCATGGCTTGTCCCGACGACGATTGATCCAGCCCGCATCACCTTGAAATTGCTGAACACCCTTTTCCCGTCGCTGATCTCGTCTCCACCCACTATTCTCGCCTTTGTCAACACGGGCGACATTCTGAGTACGGTCGTCCCGCACAGGGTCTCGGCCTTCTCGACGTGGCCAATCCTCGTAATATCCTCCTCTCGAATCTTCATACGGAGTTGGAGCGACTGCGGCACTACTCCATGCTGAAGGCTCGTGGTAGCTTGATGACGAATTGGTAAGATCGTACCGTTGAGAATGCTCTGCACGAGAGTGAGAATGATGACCGTCACTACTAGAACGCCAACCTTCAGGTTCTCTAGCAGGAACGTCGTATTGTTCCCTTTCCCCTCGTCGATACTGTTCATCGTAATACTTGTCAGCTCCAGCATCATCCCGGTACCGCCAGTCATCCTCATAACGACCTCGAGATGAATGTGCATCTCTGCTGGATTCATACACGGCCCTCGAGGAAGCTGAAGATGCTCTGTAGCCTTCAGAATGGTGAGAAGTGGAATGAGATCGTGAATATGAATCAGTTTGAGCTTCCTCTCCCCGTGAATTCAAATACGGGTCATCATCCCCCCTGTTGCCTCGAGACCGCTTATGGGTTCGGTCCTGCGAGCGCATTGGGGAAGATGCGGGAGATTTAAAGATAGGAATGGTGGCCGGCGACGCGAGGTCGTTGTAGTCGGGTAGTTTGAACTTGTGGTGTTACGTGTTGACGACTGGTGGGACAAAACCGCAAGGGTTTACCCTAGCTCAGCATGCAATATTGGTCCAGCTGCTCAACACTTGACGAGAATACGTTCAAGTTACGCAAACGAACGTTCAACCAGGGCGAAACTGGATGTTGAAAAGGTTGGTGAGTTATCCGAGCAAAGGAGGAAGCGGAGTAGAGGTCAGCAGAGGCATTCGGCAAGTTCAAAATTCTGGGAGATAAAAACTTACATAACGACCATTCACAGCAGTGAGGAGGCAAAGGAAGGATGGTTATAGTACCTTTAAGTGAGAGAGGAGATAGCCTCCGTAGCAGAGGTCAGACAAGATCTGAGTCTGTACTTCCGAGTCTTGTGTATGATGGAGGCAGAAGAAAGACAGGCGCTAGAGATATCATGCTCTGCCAACCAACTGCGCCCGCAACAGGAATGAATCTCTCTCATCCGCTCTCATACGGCCACTTTCCAGAACAGCTCTAGCCTCTGGGCATTCCCAATGAATTTGAATGAAACCAAGTTCTATGGTAGAATTTGATGTTAAACGTTGTGCGTGGGTTGAAGTCGAGAGACTACGGTCTCAGCTATGTAGTGGCTCGACCAAACATGTTGATAACACCACGTTCAGTAGCGGGCCAACAATCTTAATATTCCGAGACCTCTACCTGAATGCTTGAATCGGCACAAGTCGAGCAAGTTCTATTAATACAAAAGAGATTCGGTCGCTGGAGCTTTTGGGTCGATATGCTACATGTATAAAACTCTGGAAAAGCCGAGAATTACCACTCATCACTGGTTTGTACATTCAGGAATATCTGCTTCTTCTGCGCCCATCGCAGCCCTTGCTTCTGCCAAAAGCTCTGCAAAATTGTACCTTACTACGCGCGTTCTGCTCAAGCGGACGTTCGTGTCAATTATATGTTGAGCATTGTCCATTCTTGAAAAGTCGCTTGAACTTCGGTGAGTAGGTGCGAACAACTGATACGGGATTATGCTCAGCTCTGCCTCAAGACGATGTAGAGGTTTCCGTACCTTCACCGTTGTATCAATCCCACTCACAGCTACCAGCGGGAGATGCGGATGCGCTTCGATAACGTTGACGACGCTGCTGTCGCCTTCATAAATGCCATGCAAGGCTCCTGACGCCTTGTCCCATAAGAAAAAGTTCCCGTCATCGGAACCTGATGCCACCCATTCGTCATTAGGCCCAAGGAAATTGACTGAAATAACATGGTCAGCTCAAGATGTCTTGGAGCGAATGTCGACATACCATCCTTGACCGTGGCTACGTTACGAGCGCCGACATATCGTTTCTGAGGCATGATCACTGGAACACCTGGCTCACACTTTGATTCATCTGCACCTGAGAAATCGTCAAATTCTATGAAGGCCTCGACGTCTTCGTCGTCCTCTTCTTCCTCGCTATCTTCCTCGCTGTGATGCAATGGCGCTGGATCTGAGGCAGGTTCTTCAGTGGAGTTGGACTGTCCGATATTCTTCGACGTAGCGTCAGCTTCGTCCAATTTCCTCCGCTTTGCATTAGAAGGCAGGATAGGTGACGGCAGCGGTGAAGTAAGGCTATCATTAGATTGTGGTTCGTCATATGTTGAGTATAAGTATACTCCGTCGCCACTGTAAGCTGGAGTCACGTCAGCGTAATGAATATAGAAAATGAACGAGCAGATAGCCCACTAAGTAGCACCTACACACATAATTAAGTCGTAATTCGTGAAATTACAGTGTTGTTATCAATGAAGCCTACCTCATGGCCATTCGAAGCGGAAACACGAGAACCAGTAATGTGATCGCGTCTGCCATGTCTGCGATGATCGTTGTCAGGTTTAGGAGGCCTTCCAAACCGACGCACACAGGTTGTCAGCTCCTCTCCAGCTCGTGGAACCGTCCCCCATTGCACCTCGAGTCGACGCCCAAAATGCCTCCGATCAAAGAGGTAGCCCTATAAAATGACAATGCCCCACATCGATATCTGGGAATACGCTGAAAGAATAACGTCTACGCACATAAGGAGATTCCCCTGCCACCACGAATTGGTATGGAGTGAGGGGAGACAGAGAAAGAGTCGATAGCTCGTGGCCAACTTTCATAAGAGGGGCCGGACAAGAGCCGTTTCGACAATTATGGGGTGCTCGCAGATCGTGCTGCCTCACAGAGCCGTCCTGATGCCCAACAAAAATATGATCTGAGTTCGAACACGAGAAGACACTTTCGGAGTGTACATACCTCCCCTACGGTCAGAAACAAATCGGGGCTGTCCTCAGTCACAATTCGCTTCACGCGGTCCTCATGGCATCGCAAGACCTGCACACCTGCCTGGCGAGCTGTGTACTGAGTTTCTACGCCATCAGGCGCTGCGGTCAGTGCCGTCCCGATATCGAATATCCGCACTTGCTTATCACCCGCAGCGGTGACTCTAGTAACAGCAGGTAAGGATGAGCAAGGGTAGTGACTGAAGCCTTGCAACTCGGAAGAAAACGTACATCCGTGATGAATAGGGCATCATATGAGCGTTGAAGATATTTGCTCGGTGACCGGTGTTGATCACTGAGCGGCAGACAAATGGATATTCCTGGTCCACATTGGCAGGATCCATGCGCCATATCCGTACAGTGGTGTCATCTCCTCCACTTAGAAGAATTTCCCCATCTCGGGCCCAGCTCAGAGCATTGACACAACTACATTAAAGCCGACATTAGATATAATCATATGTGAAGAGATGAAGCTCACCCAGTGTGCCCATAGTCGTCGTCATCTCCAAGAACATTGACCCTATCAAGTGTATTCTCTAAAGCACGCGATAGGTTGTAGTGCCGGAAGCGTTCCAGGGGCAACGATGAGGGGGGTCGCTGCGCAAGGAATGACGGCGAACAGCGTAACGCGGGTTTTGGAGGGGTGGCAGTCATGAAACTGTACTGTATGTAAGTATAATAACAGCGTGGTGTATTGAATTGAAGCAGTTGTGCTTGAAATTGGTCTTTGCTACATGTGGTGGCCACTTGGGCCGCAGTGAGTGGAAACGAGCTACGAACTTCGAAATATAGCTGAGCTTGCGGATACTATAAATAGATACGAATCGATCGCCGAACGTGTCTGACCGTGTCAACTTCTGCTGAAAATCAAACACAATGCACAAAGCAGCAATGATACTGATATAGCATATCATATTATCTGAAAGACATGTGTATCCGATACTATCCTACAAATAACCCCGCAGTACGTGCAAATCTTCATGACAAGGTAGGTATCGTAGAAAGCCAGTAATACTGGGCTGGCTAGCTCGGACAACAAACCAAGCAATCGTAAGCAACCTTGGATACATCGTGCATCACAAAGAACGTACATGTTTAGGTAGATTCAGCAAAGCCAACTGCGTGTCTCCCAAGGTCGTACACGGTGAAATATTTGCGAAGGAACACATCACCTAGAATACGATGCGATGAGTATCGGGGATATGCAAACTTCAGACGCAGCTCACCAATAATCCAGAGAGAGCCGCCAAAGATATCCATACCCATGAAGGCAGACATGCATGTGCCCTGGACCTCCAAGATATAGTCGGTGCCTTTGAGGGCATATGGCTTGCCGCCAAAGTAGAAGGAGAGCTCGGGAAGACTGGGAACTTTGGCGCAATCCACGGTGTATTGTCCATTCCACGACTTCGTCGCGCCGATCTGAGTGTTCAGCATCTCAGCAATGTCGGTTGGGAGGGCAATGAGGGATGTGCCTACACAAAAACGAGATTAGTTGGGGTAGACATATGGAGAGAAAGGAACAGCTCACCAGTATCAATGGCAGCGCCGGTGTCTTCAAGCTCAAGCACGTCATCACCGAACTTGACCTGCTCAAGTTCAACCTCCCAGTAAGCCTTACGGCGGACGGGAACATAGGTGATCTTGCCCTTGTAAGCAGATTCGTCAATACCACCAAAGATAGCCTCGCCACCATCATCCTCGGAAGATCCAAGGCGGAAGGAGAAGACGGGTTCGTCGAGAAGCCCCTGGTTGATCATGCTATAGAAAGGAGGGACAATGTGGTTGACAGAGATGGTGTCGTAACCCAGACCTAGGATGCCATCGAATCTTGGATAACAGGTTAAAAAAAGTATGAAGGCAACACGCGGACAAGGTTAACTTACTTTCCGAAAGCAAAAGCAAGACCTGGCTCCTTGACGGCTTCAGCGAAGTCCTGCGACTTGATGGTGATGTCGCCAATAGAGAGGATGTCGTTGGAGACGAAGCCTTCCATGGAACCAGAGCCGTATTGGATGGAGAACTCGGACCCATTGGCTTTGTGGGTTGAGGACTGGCTGGAGTCATACTTGGTATGAAGGAAGCAGGCGATAGAGGTGCACTTGGTGCTGGGTACCCAAAGGTTGCTGGAACCGGTGTCCAGAATGACTTTGAACTAGAAAGCATAGTGAGATGACTAGCCAAGAGCATTGGAGACACGAGGGGAGTCACACCGTCTGCGGAGGGCTGCCGAGGGTGATCTCGGTGAAGTACTGCGCATTCATGAAGTCTGACAGTGCGAGGTAAGCGACCGGGGCATGGAAACAGAAGGAGACATACTGCTCAGAGGGACACCGTGACCGCTGCCGAGGTCGTCCTGAGTCCAGAAGAGAGGCTCGTCGCCGGCAGATTCGGGGCGAACACGACGACCGGAGCCACCCGCGCCCATAAGGGGCAGCTGGAGCTGGGGAGACGCGCCATACTTCTCTGCAAGATAAGCAGCCTCCAAATTGTGGTTGTTGGCGGTGGGGGCAAGCTTCTGGAGCTTGAGCTTGTGGACGCGGGCGGAGACGAAGGGCAGGAGGGCAAGGAAGAGGGAGGAGATGATCATGGTTGGGAATAAGGAATGGTTGGATTGTTGGCCAGCCGTAGCAGCGTAGCCAGGGGACGTCATTGCCTCCAGTCACACGTCACACGTGGGAGCGTTTGCACGTGTCGCGTGTTAGCGCGTACTTTCCTCCAATTAATATTTTATTATTTATCCCCCCATGTCCCGCTCATCCCGCCGCCGCGCCGTCCAGCCAACTCCCGACGTCGCGTCCCTCAGCAACGTTGAATGTCTGCTCATCGCACAGTCCGTCTACGAGCTCGGCGCCTCCTCGTCCAGCTGGACCAATGTCGCAAAACTCCTCTCAAAACATCCCCTCCTCGACCGGCCCAGGGCTTTCTTTACCGCACAGGTATGCTCTGTGCTAATATAACATTACGCCGTACATTCACGCCGTATTCTAGTCATGCAGTGCTTTTTACGACAGCCTACTGAAGGCGTCCGGGTTTGAATGGTGAAGGGTCTGCCTTCGAACACCGTGTCTGCATTATTAACGCGTCCAAATAATTCTACAGGAGCGAAGAGAATGCGGTTATACACGGTATGGCTATGATGTGGCTTCCGGCATTCCTAACTCACAAGTTCAAAAGCGCCAATAAACCTCAAATTGGCTCAAAAGTACTATAAGCTTCGCCTCGATGAGCTGCGCGAACAAATTACTGCCGAAGAAACCAACTTCAAGTTCGTCCTTCGTCATCAATACACTCATGTACTAACTCTGTCTGAAAAGGACCCTTATGGGAGAAATTGAGGCCATTAAAAGCGGTCAATGGGACGAGAAGGTAAAGGCTAAGCTGAAAGGCACCCCAATACCAGAAGAAAAGCCAAAGAAGGATGCTGAGGCAGGTCGTTCAGCACACACATGTATTCTTTTGCTAATGCGTATATCAGGGATCCTCCTCTCCCCCTCCGGAGATTGTCGATGAAGTCTTCGATGGATCTGACTTGAGCGGCGTAACCGACTCTGGCTCATCACCATCCCGCTCTCAGCAACGAGTAAGTTTGCTCCCCGTTAATAATGTATCTGATGCACATTCATGATACTTCAGGACGAGAATGGAGGTCTAGCCGATCCGGGCAAGGAGCAGGCGGACTCAGACGTGCTTGAAGCACAAGAGAGTCCAGTGGGAGAACAAGAGGTCTCTGAAGTCAAGTCTCCTCCACCAGCCTCAGAAATTGCACCAACACCCCCTCATGTTTCAGACTCTTCGGCGCAGGTTGAGGCAATAGCAGAGACCGGTGATGACGAAACTGCCGAAGAAAACGAGCTGGCCGACGAGTTAGTGGACTCTCAAATCTCACCGCTTGGTACTGCCCCCGCCATGCAGACGCCAGCCGAAACAATATCCGAAGAAGCTCCTCAGGGTGATGATGCGTTAATGGAAGATGCAATCCCAGAATCTTCGCCGGAGGAACAGGCAGAAACTAGCGGACAGATGGTTGAAACGGAGGAGACTATGACACCAGTGCAGGAGGAAGAAAGCGGTGAGCTGATGGTCGTCGCGAACCCCGATGAAGAAGAGTCAGACCACGAGCAGGAATACTTATCGGTGCAGGAAGAAATAGAGGTCGATACCAAGCAGAATTCGCGACAGATCGAGCAGCAGGATCAAGCCATGGAGATTATAGAGGAGCCCTCTCACCTACTTTCGCCTGGATCAGAACGAGAGCGACAGGGTTCTGTGCACGTCCATTCCCCGGAAGGATTGGAAGGGCCGCTACAGGGACTTCAAGAGGTTCATAGCAAAGAGGTTCATGTGCAACCTGAATCATCAGAGCGAACAGAGGAAAAAGAATCTCATAATGCAGAGACAGAGGTGGACAAACTTGAGGGCGTGGGCGCAGAACAAATCGAGGCGAATGAGCTTGTCGACCAGGCGCGGGTGAATGAGATGGAGTTGGATCAGGTTTCGGAGCGGGAGGGTGCGCAGGAGCAAGAAGAAGTGGAAGGCGAGGCTGAAAAGCACGCTGATGCCTCGGAAGCAAAGCCAGAGCAAGAAGACGAGCAGAACCGAAAACAGGATCTGGAGATGCAAGAGGAGGTCATCCCCGATGGAGATCAGAATCGGGACGAAGTGAGAGAAATCGAGGCTGAGGCTGAGGCTGAGGCTGAAGCGGAAGCTGAGGCGGAGGCGGAGATGGAGGTAGAGGCTGAGGCAGAAGCGGAGGCAGTGGCAGAGGTGGAAGCGGAGGCAGCGGCCGAGGCAAAGACAATGAGAGAGGCCGATGCAGGGGCTGAAGCAAATATAGAAGTGGAGGCAGAGGTAGAGGCAGAAGTGGAGGCAGAAGTGGAGGCAGAGGTAGAGACGGAGGCGGAGGCGGAGGTAGAGACTGAGGCGAAAACCGAAGAGAATAAGGACGGAGACCACGAATTGCAGGAGGAAGAGGACCAGGTACACCAAAGCACGGGAGCGGCGCAAAAGCTAGGCAAAGGACAGAGCCAGGACCAAATCCCGGAAGAATCTAAGAAACATAAACATGATCAGGATGAAGACCAAGAACTAGCGGTCGAGACTGAGATGGAGACAGAGCAGGAAGATGTAGAGGACTCTCAGCAGGATACCGAGAGCGCGCAGCAGGAAGAAGAGTATGAACATGACGATGAGCACGCTCAAGAGGTAGTGGAAGACGAGCGAACCGAGTCAGAACTCATGGGAACGCCTGCAGAGCATTCTGAAGAACCTGAATCTTCGGAACATCATCCTGATGATGAAGCTGAGCCAAGGTCCGACGAGCTAGCTGCATCCAAGTCCACTCACATGGCCGACGATGTCGAAGACGAGGATCAAGCATCCGAAGAAGAGCCTGCTCATGCTACTCGACGTATGTCCTTCATTGATTATTTACTTTATACATCTAAGCTAAAATTATTAATGCAGGCTCCACTCGTCGTCGCAAATCATCTGCCGCTTCTTCTGGACCTCCGTTGCAAACTCGTGGACGAACTCGTCGACAACCAAGGCAAGTCACGGAAGAAGTACCATCTCCCACACCGATGGAAGACGACACTGAAGCAGAAGTCAAGGAAGAGACTCCGCAGGCAGAAGATGATTATTCTCCTGCACCAGTAGACGTTACTGTCATGCGGCGACGAGAAGGTAAATACACAGAAAGATCTGTATATCAAATTTATTCATTATCCATTTCAATGCTAGGTAAACGCAAGGCGTCCTTCATGGAATCAGCTGAATCACCGCGAGAAAAGAAACGGGTGAGAGACGACTCAGAACCGGTGGATGAGGATGAAACTGGTATGTGCCCTTGTGATTGTTGCATTCTCAGTGCATCTCATGTCCTATTTCCACAGGGTCCATCTCCCATAACACCCGTACCCGGCCAACGCGGCACAACACACGCACAGAAGAGCAAGTTGCGCTGAAGCGCTTCCAGAGCGTGATCAACATGCTACACTTGCAAATCTCACAGCATCGCAGCGGTAATATCTTTCATAATCCCATCAAAACCACTGAGGCTCCAGACTACCGTGATATCGTCAAGCGGCCGATCGACCTCAAAACAATCAAGGCGAAAGTGAAGGATGGGCTGATCGCCAACTCCCTTGAATATCAAAGAGATATTTACCTCATGTTTGCGAATGCCATGATGTACAATAGACCTGGGTCGGACGTGTATACTATGGCGGAAGATGTGCGTGTATGCTTTGTTTACTCTGTTGCAGTTCCTGAAGTTGCGTCTCTGTAGATGATGCTTGAGAGTGAAGGCTTCATAAAATCCTTTCGGCAAACAGAGGGTCTTGTTCGTGGGGCCCATCGACCATGATTTGTATGTGTGTATTTTCGCTGTAACTGTAATATAATCGCTGGTACATTTTTAATCGAGTATCACAATGACCGCCGGCTGCAGCTTCAGCATAGTAGCAACCTTCACATAAGTATATCGCCGGTCAGACACGGGAGACGGGCAGCTTCGGTGCAGACATTGTGGCAATGGAATTTATTAAATCCAATTATGAATAATGTGCACAACGTATGGTTACAAACTAGTACAACTAAGATCTTTACATTTACAACTCCAAAAGATCAAAAAGAAAAGGTTGTCGACAGCAGAGGGGTTATTAGAACCAAGGATGATATAGTTCTCCCATTTTCGCGAGTTGAATAGGATTAGTAGCGCTCGAAATAAGGTTTGTTACTGTTTGCACAACGGGCACAGTGGCTGTAGTCCCGTTATTTTGCAGAGCCTGATGAGGAGATATTAGTATATGCAACCCGTCTGCCTAATGTAAGAACTTACGTTCTCCCGTTCATTTTTGCATGCCATAGTTTCCGCGCGTTTGACCAGTCCGTCAATATTGGCAGCTACACCCTGGCGGAATACATGATCTACAGCCCAGGGTCTGGCCCTCATGGTCATCCAGCTAGCCACTTCATCACGCGCAAAGAGACATAACGATTGCTCCAACTCAAACTACCAAAAGCGACGTCAGAAAACTTGTTCAGGCAGCAGAAAAGAATATTACCTCGGGTTCAGTGAGAGAGCGTCCAATCGCCATGATCCCCGATGTCAAGATACCTTCCGTAAATACAGGTCCCAAGAAGTTTTGCATGTTGGGGGTGAAGCGGAATGGAACAACGTCGCTGGTGGCAAATATGGGAACCTGATTGGAAACGCCTGTATAGAGGAAGCACGTTAAAATTGACAGCGTAGGGAGGATCGCACAACCCACCGAGCATACCTGGCAGAAGCTCAGTCATGGCGATCAGTCCTGTGGATCGTGAAATCTGGAACCGGCTTGGATGACGACTCGAGAGACAGAAGACATAGGTCATGAAGCTTGAAGAGGCGACCTGCAGAGCAAACTGTTTTCGCATCCGCCATAGGTCACTAGGACCATTCATGGTCCGAATCATGTACTGAACCATGAGTCAGACTATATAATCTTTAGAAAAACTGGGTCTAAATAGGGCTTACCCGTGTAAGTATGTCTTCGGGGACCATCTTTACCGTGACTTCGTCATAAATATCCTTCTTCAGTGTGATATACTCCGTCTTCGTTAACTATGCAGAATTTTTAGTTTAGATATAAAATAATATGAACACAGTTAACAACATACCTGTCTTGTAGAGGATTGCCGGAACTCTCGTAATACATTCTTCACTTTTTCTCCGGCAAATAGGATTGGCTCCTCCCGTGATATGCCGGATTCTTCGCAGTGCAGGTCATAAATATCGCCCAGAGGTATGTATGATGAATCTGTTTGCAGTAGTCGCAATGTCGGGCTACAGCAGACTACAGCGGGAACGTGGAATGCAAGATTGCGTTTGCGCGTTTCTTTTTTGCGATTCAACGCGCTAGAGCACGTTAGGGTAAGTGATGCGCTTTCTAACTTGATGTGCAGAGACTTCTCACCCATTGAAAGTACGTAATATCTGCATTACCCTTTCTTCTCGACGATATTGTCGATGGCATGGCAGCTGTACCGTGAAAGATATCCTGGAGTTATCGCCGCCTTGAATCGTAAATCGTTTCCAGCAGGTGCCATTGGATCTACAGTTTTCGAATTTGGAATCGAATTTCTGGATCCTAACGAAATTCTGATTCGTATCCTTGTCCTGCAGCGAAAAGCATCAATTAAAGCTCTAGTAACAAAGATTCAAGCACTAACCTCAGTATATTGTCCGGGAACCTCGATTTCGTCTACCTTGCTGTACTGGAATTCGGTTAAGTAGTGGCTTAATACAGCAAGGGGTTGCATCCGGGACCGAGAATCTAAGGTTTTCTCATATCGGTCCCGCCACTGCTGCAGTCGTTGAATATATTCGTAATGAGTTGGCTTGCTGTTAATGAAGTCATCTTCAAAGTCTTTCTACTCAAATTCTTCAGCATAATCATTCATTCCCATCGAAATCAACTCACTTTTACATGCTGCGGCATATTTGCAATCATTCGGACAAGAGTTTGCTGCGTTTGGAGACTAAGAGAGCCGTCATCTTCTGGGGCATTCATCCTTAACACGTAGCTCTAAAATTCACATATCAGTTCGGGTTCAGTCAGCGCACGCTAAACCGATGCAATCACCTGAACAGCTTCCTGGAGTAACAAGGAAACATTCCGGTAAACATCTTCCTCGGGCGATAGCTTGAATTTATGCTGGATTTGATCCACCATGGTCTCTAAACTGAGAACGAGAAGAGGGAAAGTAGTCTTGAGGACTTGGAGAACTTCATCCACGTAGTCCAAAGGTTGACGGGGGTAAGATAATGCGCTATCTCCTGTTCCCATACCTGGCCGCTCAGGTTGATTGCCATCAGGCTGCACTGTAGGGTTGGCACTCAGATCTGGGTGGCTTCCGTCGGTTCCGTCTCTCATGACTTGATCAGTATTGGCTCTTCGAGCTTGCTCTGCTGCAGCTTGGGCAACACGGGCTTTCTTCATTAGCTGCATTTCCTCGCGTGTCGTGCGCAAATGGTAGAATAATGCCTAGCAGAGTTATTTATGAGCCAGCTCAATAGTACATAGACATCATGAACGTACCTGAGGATAATGTCGTGCAAGGTTTAACAGAACATAGCGAGCCTGCTTCCATTCACGATGTGAAAGTGAAAGGCAGAGTTGAGGAATCAATGCAATCCAGTACCAAAAGGCTGCATCGCCTTTATATGTATCAAAGGCTCGCGAAATTGTCGATGCATTATCATCCAAACTCAAAAGCCACAGAATGCGGATGATCAATGGTCGACTTTTAGCACTCTTGTATTGCCCCACTGCTTGAAGGTAACAGCTTACAGCATTGTGAGCGTAGCTTAGATCGTTTGGATTTTCCTTGAACATCCGATCGTTCCATCGAGCCCACTGAGCCCATGCCTTAGGCTGTGTCATGTCTAGCTGAACGGCTTGTCCGAAGGTGGAGTTCGCTTCCTCATTTCGACCAAGACGGGCCTGGAACATGCCCTTCAACGTGTAGAACTCAGCTTTCTGAGCGATTGAAAAGAACATGAGATTCGTGTTATTGATGACTTCTAAACCAGCCGGAAGGTCATTTGGTTTCTGATAATGACAGCGAGCTTGTTCGCGCAACTTCAAGAAAGCCTCCGATATTTCGATGTTGGGTAACGTGTAAATCTTGGTCAAGGACGTAAAGCAAACGTCCAAAAGGTCGTGCTTCCGTGCAACATGCGCAAACCGATTGATTATCCATGCAGTTTCGTGGAATCCTCTGTAACCGAAGGTATTGGAGTTGCTAGCGGCCCCACCAGCGCCTTGGTTAGCGCCTATGAGGGGCATGTAAGCATTGTTGATAGAATGGAAAACATTCTGTCTCCAGGCGACGAGATCACTCCAGATATTAATATCATCGTGCAAGTTTGGCAGACGTTCTCTCCAGGCCTGGAGAACCATTTTGAGTTCTGACGATTTCTTCTCCAGATTTTGTGCAGTTGTTTGCGACAGTGATCCAAATATCTGGACAGCTTCTTGAAGTTCCACAAACTGCTGGAAATGCTGTAGCAGAGGGATATGGGCAGCAGATAGGTTAGGTGGAAGTCCGACCCATTTCCTTAATGAAAGTTGCATCGCATCTTCGAGAATCCTAGTGAACTCCACATTTTTCTCTAGGGCTCCAGGAAGTTTTAGCAGCGCGATGAAAGCCTCAAACACTCTTCGGCGAGGAGTTGGTATCTCGGGCAGCTGGTTAATCTGTTCTTCCAAACTCTCCTTGTGATCTGCCCACTCCTTCGTCCTCCACGCAGCTTCCAGCACTAACTCCTGGTTTCCTTCACTCTTCGCGAAGTCATAAAGGATATCCCACTGCTGAAGTTTCTCAGCCGCCAAAACCCAATGGTCTTCCCACAGGCAATACTCTGACTCGGAGAAAGGAAGAGAGCCTGCTCGAGTCTTACTTTGAGCAGCTTCGTACGCACTTGAAGCTTGCTCCCACATGCCATTCTGTTCAAATGCAAGTGCAATATTTGTCTCCTGGTGTAAGCAACGTCGTCGCCACAGTCCATAAAACATGTCATCCTCGGCCAATTCGGCGTAAACTTCGGCGAGCGAGTCGTAGACAAAGTCACGGACGCTAGGTTCATCATCCTTAGAGTACTCCAGAGATGCTCCCAAAATCTCCAAAGCAATGTGCCAGGCTCCGAAAGTCTTGGCGAGGTATTTCACGAGATGCGGCGGAAGGGTCATTGGCGGTGTGCATGCATGTACACCTGTTAGGAGAGTCTGGATGATATTCGGCCTTAGTTGAGCTTGTTTGATGTGATAGTCCTTGCTAAGCAGATTAATCATATGTATTGTGATGTCCGCCTGTTCTCTTCGCGAAAGAGTTGACCACACGGCAGGGAAAACAGATATCCAAGTCTCATGAGCTACTTCAGGTTCCAAAAATAACAGGCGCTGCATGGGGCGAAGAACGGCATGCGTCTTTGGACGTGAAATAAGAGTGTTCGATTCAGATGATGGCAGTCGACGTTCATATGTCCCGGGTACTTCAGCATCGGCGGCAGAGAGGATCAAATGAAGAGCCAGGTAAATCCAATTGTAGTCAGCCAATGCCTCCCAGTTCTGAACCCCCAATATATATGTTAGACGACTGAACAGTGATCGAGGTACGCTGACATCCAAAAGATCCATGAATCTTTCTCGCAGAGCGGTATCTTTGGCCCGGCACCCCAATAAAAACGATTGTTCCAAACGCGTTGTGAGATCGCTGCGGCGGAGGGAGGGTTCGGTATATATCTCGTAAATGAGTTCGAGATAAGGATGAAACAGAGTGTCTCCTCGGCTTTCAAAGGCAGTCATTTTCTGCAAGAGACTGGCCTTTTCCTTCATCGTCGGATAAGCCTCCTGTCGATGCATAGCCCATGTTCGTGCAAGATCCAATATATATCGGCACAATTGGGGGCTTTTGCACTTGTCTGCAAGGACGCACAACGTGCTAAGAAGCCATCTACGTTGATCTCCAAGAAAAGCGACAGATATTTGGCAAATATCGAGAATGGCTATGAGAAGTCGGACGCCATTGTCAATACCTGAGACGGGGGAGGAAGATTGGATGTGTTCTTTAGCCAGTTTGCTTAGCAACTTCATGAGCTGCTGGCTGAATGGCTCGATACGCTCAGGGGTGACAGCGACAACTGACTTGAGCATGAGAAGCACGCCACGGAGAGAGGTTGAGTTGCGCAAGCCATCTCCAATAGCTGTGTAGACCCAAGAGTGAAATTCAGATATTTCCCCGTGTTGTTCTTCATCTTCTTTAGGAAGTGGGTAAAGGCGGATCAAGTGTTCAAAGATGGGGTGCAATGCATCTTGTAGACCAAATTCTTCGGTAAGCAGTCCTTTCCTAACAAGTTTCTGAAGAATGGCTGTATTTGCGTTGTACCAAGCGTCAGGCTGCTCTGCGGCAACAACTTGAAGGACTTTGGCCGCTGCGAGTGCCTGAGAAAGAGTGGAGTCGTTGTTTAGATCATTCTGAAGAAAGGAAGGTAAGAATATATTAATGTATGTGTAATTTAAGGGAGCAAATACGACTCACCTGCTCCAACGCTCGAGAGAAAAACCGCAAACCGACTGTGACATCAGTCCAGCCATTAGGACCCACCATCATCTGGAGCAATGATAAAGCCCGCGCAACGAGAGGGCCCCTAGACGATTGCTCGTGTGGAATCGTAGCCAGGCGAACGAGAAAGCTAACCATGTTTTCGCGAAAGCCAAGAGGAGTCAGCCAAACATGATCTCCTTTGCTAGATTCGCCTACTACGGTAGAATTCTGTAAGGCTTGTGTAGCTTGTTCCTCCCACTTGAATATAACTTGAAGAATGTCGATCGAAAGTGTGCGTGTGTCAGGTGTGGAAGTGGCAGACATCCCAAGCTTATTGAGCGAGTTCGTCATATGAGGAATAAAAAGGGATCGCACAGGGAAGAATAGCTCTGGCTGCTTCGCGATCAGTTGATAAATAGCAATCATTTGCACAAGACCTTCTTCTGCCAGTAACCTTCGAGTGGTTTTCGCCCACTGTGGATGACCCTGCTCGCCTGGATCAGATTGTGGAAGTGAGGGCGCCAGTGTTGCTAATGCCTCCTGCCGTACTGCAGCTCGTCCTTCGGAGTGAGGGGATCGTAGTAACCCTGTCCATGCGCGAAGGATGAACTTTTGAGGAGTTGGAAACGCTGCGAAAAAGCGGGCGGCAAGTAGATAGGCAGTTTGTTTGACGATAATGTCATCACTGGTGCCAATGAAAGACCAGGCGCACTTAATGATGTCTTTCTTTACATCCTCTAGTAAATCGGAATAATGATGGACTAAGACTGTCGTGAAATGGAGTACTTCGATTTTGAACATGTCGTCGGTCTCCGAAAATGCGGCTGATTCAGTAATTGGATGCCATACGATGCGATGTAGTTGGTTCACAAAGTCAGTGTCCAGTAAACGTTCCTTCGGAGTGGAACGAGCTGCCTGAACAAGGAGTGTAGGTGTAACAACGTAACGGATGAAGTATGCTTTCTGCGACCAGGAATACGATGCATCCGTAAACCAAGTGAGAAATCTCATCAGGACGTTGCGGCGGAACAAGATATCGTCGCTCATGGCTACGTGCTGGTAAAGAAACTGAGTGATGCGGATAAGATCAATACCCAGGTTACGGTTATAGACGTCAACAACTTCGAAAAGCAAGTCAATGCGAGGAGTTTGCTTTAGAGCCTTCATAAAAATGTCAAGGATAATGCAGTGACGATGGATGATATCAGGGATGATCACTGTGGTCTGCCCTGGCTGTGGGGCTATTGTATGCCACACCTCGACCAAGGAGTCGATGACAAAATTGTTCTCTTCAAGCCACGCTGGCATGAGCTCCGCCAGGTCATCGAGAATATTTAACGCGGGGATCACCTGGGTCGCGTCAGATCCTTTAAGAAAGCGATTGACGATAACGGGGGTTCGTGACGCCAGCTCACGCTGCAGATTTGGTGCTAGTTTGGCCTGCAAAATACTTCTCAGCGTGCGAAGATGGCGAGAGAAATTGAGGTGTCGCATGAAGAAATCAATTCCCTCTACGGGATAACGGTCCAGATATTTCGCCAAGGGTTCTGAAAATGGGCTCTGAGTTGAAAAATGCATTTGTGCCTCTGTCTGGACAATAGCGTTGATGAGGTTTTCAAGGAAGATATTGGCAGCAGATGGGAGCAAGTGGAAAATATTGGCAAGGCGAACGAGTTTGATGATCCCTTCGTTGTCGGCTAGAGACAGTCTCGAAGACGCTTGCAGCATCTGTGGATCCGCTACAATGCGAAAATGGTCCAGGAGCTTGTGGCCGATTTCAACCTTGAAATAATTCGTTAGGAGCTCAAGTAGCCGTGCAAGCCCTTCTAGGCCTGGAACAGAGAGTCTCTTGGGGTCTGCTAGGTTCATCAGAATGGGACGTAAGCCCGTTTGAAGCAACTCCTTAGGCAGCCTGCTTTGATGGGTGAGAACCATGCGAAGACCTTCATGCGCAACATCTTTCACCTCCGGCGAAGGAGAGTAAAGTGATTTGAAGTAAACACCGGTAACTCTGGCAAAATATCCTTTTAATATCACATCATCTCATATGTAAATGAACTTGTACCTCTGGCGGGTTTGATGTTGCCTGGAGAAGAAGTCAGTGAGCGGCATCGATGCAGTCAATAGCTTGATGCATGCTACGCGAAGTTTGATAACCTCGAGACCTCCTTGACGAATATTTCCACGGCCCAAAAGTTGGGAATCTTCAGCATCTGCAAGTGCTAGAGTTTCATGTAAAAGTCGAAGAAGCTCATCGTTAAGCTCAACAAGTGGCGGGTCCAGACTGACACAATAACGAATTGCTTCGATCATCCCTATTTGCTTAGGGAACGGCAACGCACGTAGAGGCTTTGTGTAAATCCCTAATAGCATGCGGTCACGATGCGGCATCAGAAGTTCAACGGCTGGTCTCCCACTCAGATTAACTAAGATACCAATGCATTTCTGCGCGGCATCCCGAACCACAGGATTTGAACTTTGCAGCTCTGGGAAGAAAATTCCAACCAGATGGACCAATTTGGTTCGGGCTTGTACCTGTGCTGGGCCTTCGCCTTGGAAATCCAAATGGGCGCTGCATATGCGCAGAACGCTAACAAGGACGTCAACGACGCTATCGACACCGCGTGGAAGATCATGCGGAAGGTCTTTAAGAATATGCAACATTGTACGGACCAAATCTATGTCACGGTCGTTGACCCATCTAACTCCTAGATCTGGAGTAGAAGTCATGATTCGTATACCGCTACATCCAGCGCTCATGCGGACCCATGAATCGTCAAGGCATAGAGCAGTGAACCGATTTGCAATCTGATGCAATATTAATATGATTTGCTGTGGGGTTGTGTTCCGCTGGCCATTCATAGAAACAAGGTCTTGAATGATGAGAGAAATCACTGATTGAGCCTTTTCTGCTTCCTCTGGTTGCTCGCGGGCCAACGCATGCGGTATTGCGTCCAGATAGCATGACAGAAGGCTGCTCGGTGAAGGCCTCGTGCCTGAATGAGGACTTTGGTATCGCCGCACTTCCATCTCAAAGATAGTTCGTCCTAGCTTTCGAATGTAGGTCTCTGCTTGCTCTTGAATGTCGGGGAGATGAAGAGCATCGTAAACACCTTCCAAAATGCTCACAAAAGTCTCTTCCGCATTGCGACCTTTGATTCCCTGGCATGCATAGCATCAGAATAATTCCAATTCACCATATTTGCGCTCCGAAAATAGGCCAACGCACCTCATGTAGAATCATGGAAAGACAGTTTTCCAAATAGTTATAGGCATATAAACGATCTGGGGCATTACCTTTACTTAATGTCTGGGAAGCCAACGCAGCTACCGGCCGGAGTTCAACTTTTTCTACAGTACCCCCGAATGCGACCGCCATTTTTGGAGGCTCAGAGTGATGTCGATAGCTGAGAGCAGGTTCTTTCGCCAGTAATCGACGATTCCGTCCCCCTAACTTTCCTAATATCCTTATTGTGGTATGGGCGGGATGGTGATTAGCAGGGAGCGGCTTCAGATGGCTAAACAAAGCTTCCATCAGCTCTCTGAGGACAGTACCAAGGGTGGGATCTAGGAAGTCTGGCGTCAAGTTGTCGATACATAGCTCAAGAGTGCGGAGACCTTGAGAAACCAGCTCTGGGCCGCCTCGTAAAGCTAGAGCAAGTGGCTGCATTAAGTACGACAAATGTGGAAGAAGGTGTGTCAGGCGCAAAGGGACAGTAAGGCAAAGCTCAACTATCATGTCTTTCGCCTGACCCTCTGACGTCGTCATGTGTCGATTCATACTTTCCAGCATTTCAGGCAAGGCTGGAAGGACAGCATCGTACAACAAACTGAAGCGCCCTCCGCCCCCTCCAATAGCACGGAAAAGAGCCCGAAGCAAATGAAAGTAATTCGTTGGTCTTGAGGCTTTTGCTGCCAGAGGAAAGCAATCAAGCAGTAGCTTTCCCATATGCGAAGCAAGAATGGGCTCGTTTGCACCCGGATGCGCAGTAACTGCGCCGAATGCCATCTTGTAAAGCCGAATAGTTGCAGCAGCTGTAAGATCGTCATATTCTCCGAGCATAGGGAGACGATCTACTAGAAATCGCAGTACAATAGCCAACAGCGTAGGAGAGGTACCTTCACGGGTAAAGAGAAACTGGCAGATATTGAGAAGAATGATACGTTTCCGTGCATGCTCGAAGAAGAACTCCATTTTATGAGTCCAAACTTCTTGGAAAACATGGAGATTGATTTCAAAAAGTGCATGCCCAAACCAGTCAATCGCATCGTTCTGATCATTAACGCGGGGATCCGGATCGAATAAGGACATGCAGCGTATGCATCCCTCAAAGAATCGGAAAATCAGCGTGCCGTCAGGCGCAGGAGCGTCACATTTTTTCAGTGCCGTCAGGCAGACTCGAAATCCGTGTAAAATTGTCCTGAAAACCATCCGAGATTCTATGTAGCAGTTGAGTAACGATGATTTGACAATAAGTTATATATTTCACCTTGTATAACATCTTCTGGTTTCTCTATCGCATACACTGCACCTCCGATTGGCCGGGCTTTCTCGATAAAGGAAACATCAAGGCTAACGTGTGCAGGATCACTTTTGGAACGCTCCAACCTCCCATTGACCTCGTCTTGAACAGCACAAAGTCCTTCCAGCCGCTCGAGGCAAGTTTCGAACATGGCTCCCACAAGACGTGCAGCTCCCTGGGGAGTTTCCTTTGCTAATATCGCATCGGTAAGACCAAACATCATTTTCGCGAACAATGTGTGGAGATTATTTCCTAGGGCAGGATTATGTATAAGGCCGGAATATACGTGGACGACATGCGCCAACTGAGTAGGTGTTAATTCGCTCCTGACGTGGTGCACCAAATCAGCCACGGCGCTATAAACAGCCGCCCTGTTGTGTACCTTGTTTTAGCTTTTACTTAGTGATACAAAGAAACAAGAGCGTACCGTAACATCTCCTTGCTGCTAATCCCTGTTCCCAGAAGAACGCGCTCATCGAAAAGCTTATCGAGGTGATTAAAAAGCGCTTTTCGATGAGCAGTACCCATCAAATGACGAAAAACGACCATCAATTCCTATGCAAACATAATAAGAAGACATAATCATTAAGCTAAATTTTAACTAGCCTTCCTCAACGCAATGCCATTGGCCGGGCAGTCTTGAAGAATGCGTAATGCACTCAAAATCAAAGTTTCTCCGTACGTCGGATCTTGTTCTCCCGAGAAGCGCATCACGTAGGCAAGATATGAAAGCATCTACAGTTTCTCTTAGTCAACTGTCGACATTAGCAAGAATAAAAATTCACACCTTAATCTGTGCATGTATAAAGTCACTGTATGAGGAGGTGTTCTTGATAGTTGGCGCCATTCCAGCCCAGATACCACCCATCGCTTCATAATCCACTCTCGCCTTGTGCTGCGCAGGTGATTCCAGGGCCAATACTTCAAACGCTGGAGACATAGTATCTTGAATAGTGGGTGCCACGAGGTTACGGTGAACTTGAGACATGATAACCATGACCATGCCCATTTCTCCAACCACTTTAAAACTTCGAATGCTAGGAAGCAGGATGTTGACATCCAGGATTGGGGAGTCTTCCGATAGAACTTTATCCACAAGGCCTTTCATACTAACAAAGACCTCCTTAAAAATGGTAGCGAACTCCTTCAAATGCTCTTCTGTAAGAGAACGATAGCTGCGAATGAGGTCGACCATCGTCTTACAAGCAGTCGCCCCATTTTCTTCATTATCATGACGAAGAATATGCAGCATGCAATTGAATATATTCGGAACGAAAGAGCGAGCGATTTCGTTGACTGGAAGACGGTGTAGCATTTCGAGGAGAAGACGACGAAATTGGTATTCAGGTGTATCCTTCTGCATGGCAGGTTCTCCAGATCGAAGGAGCTCGACAACGGCGGGGATTAAGCAAGGCAATGCACGTAGAGACTCAGTATCTCGAACTGTGTCAAGCATCTCTCGCACTTCGGATGCCACTGCATATTTCGTTCTGAGGTCTGTAAGGAACACTTGTCAGTGGTCTGTGAGACGTTCACCATAGTGCTAATGCATACCGATATTCGGGTCTGCTATGCGTGCAACGCGTATTTCAATGTCAGACGTTGTAGCAAGATGCACGACTGGCTCCATGGAAGAAGGAGCAGACATGCCGCCGGAGGGGCGAGCGGGGGTGTTGACTGGAAAGAGTAAACGCGAGAATGCTTTGGGATATCCCTAACATTTGTGTTCACGTGATCAATATCAAAGCCTTTGCAAAATATCTGCAAACAGAACGGGTTCGCGTACTTGGATGTTGGAACGGAAACAGTGAAGTCACTTACAAGTTGCAAGGAAGGGACATCTCAATCTTTCAGTCAACGCTTTCTCTACGGAATGTACGCTTCTTCGTCATACAGCTTATGCGTATTCAAGTTTACTTATATTTTGTCGATTCTCGTTCAACCCACATAGCTCTTACTTGACCCTATAAAGTATAACACCTGGAAGACGAGCTTGCAGACAGTGACTTTTACTATGGATATTGACAAACTCTTCAAGGTACCATTTCTATCTCTTTAAACTTCTTGGAAAGCTTAAAATATGGAAGGTTCCAAAATTCCCCCCTGGAGGGAACAAGAGGAAATTACCAGATAATCCTACGCCTGAAATGCTGAAGAAGATGCGAATGGATACAACTTCTTCTGCAGTACCATTGGAGCCTTCTTCAGGAAATTTAAATGTACCTGCAAAAGGAAAATGGAATGCTGCCACCGTTGAAGAAGTTGAAGATGAGGATATGGTTGGCGAGTTTGCGCCGGGAGGTGACGCGGATTACTTCGCGGAGGAAGACGATGAAGGACGTTTTTTTGGCGGTGGCCTCACATCGGAACAGAAGGAAATTCTGAACATTTTTGAGAATGCTAGTGGAGAAGGTGTGCAGGATGAAGTGAGTACTTCTCAATCTTACTTATTCACGATAATGCGGCTGAAACGCGACAGTCCGAGGAACTTACTGTTGCTTCAATTCGAAGAATGCTTTTACGTTTTGAGCGTGCTGTGAACAAAAACACGGACCAACGATCAAAATACCCAGATGATCCCTCGAAGTATGTTATCGTCTTTAACCAACTCTACAACCCATTGACTTAATTACCTCAAGGTTTATTGACTCTGAGGCCGATCTTGATGGCGCTATAAAATCATTACTACCTCTATCTCAGGCTCCAGTGCTGGCTTATCCAGAAATTGTGCGGTCAGAAACGGTGGTGATGCTTATTGGGCTTCTGACCCACGAGAACGTGGACATCGTCATTGATGTTGTCGAGCTAATCCACGAACTTACCGACGAGGACGTGGGGAATGAAGCAGAGGAAGAAGAAGAGGGAATAGAAGGTGCGGAGGAAGCATTAAAGGCCCTTGTTCAAGTCTTTGTATGTTCTCCGTTGGTCATGGAAGGTTTCCAAGCTGACATGCGAATGTTATCAGGTCGAAAACTCGATTTTGGAGCTTTTAGTTGACAACCTGGCACGGATGAATGAAGCAGAAGAGTCTGATCGACAAGGAGTATTTCATGTTCTAGGTGCATATATCAGCCTCAATCTGAGTCGGTCTTATACTAAGCAGTGCAAAAGGAATCTTCGAAAACATTCTTGGCTTCAAGCCTGAGCTGTCAACCCAGCTTGTTTCAAAGACTCGGCTACTTCCGTGGATTCTGAAGAGGATAGAATCAAAGGAACATGATGAAAATCGAGGTTACGCTGCAGAGCTACTCTCTATCCTCCTTCAAAGCAACACGGAGAATCGTTTGAAATTAGGTAAAGAAGACGGAGTAGAAGTGCTTTTAAAAGTTCTTTCTGTAAGCAATGAAATATATGTTGTCTTGGATAATGTCATACTGACCCGCCTTATGCAGCACTACAGACGAAGAGATCCAGTAGATGCAGACGAAACAGAATTCATGGAAAACGTATTCGACTCGTTATGCTCTGCACTGAGTGAACCACGTATCAAGGAGCTGTTCCTTGCCGCAGAGGGGCCAGATCTTATGGTTTTAATGATGAAGTCCGTTTTATGGCTTTATTGTGTTGCTTTGTGCAATGTTGATAGATCTTCAGGGAGAAACTGCAATCGAAGTCCCGCTCCATAAAGACCTTGGATCATGCTATGTCTGGAACTACGGGCTCGGCGATATGCGAAGCTTTCGTGGAAGCCCTCGGGCTCAAAACCTTGTTCTCCGCATTCATGGGCAAGGTCAGTCGATTTCTTCTTCAATAAGACACGGTGACTCAGCAAATATTTAGATAGCAAAGAAACAAAAGGCAAATATGGGACTTCCAGCATCAGAAGACCTCGCCCACATATTAGGAATTATTTCCTCGTTGTTTTCTAACCTTGCCTCAGATTCCCCAGCTCGAATTCGCCTCCTGGCAAAGTTTGTCGAAGGGAACTTCGAAAAAGTTGACAAACTCTTAGAGATCCGCGATAGTGCCAGGACTCGCCTAAAAGCTACAAATACGGAAATAGAGGCAGAGAAAAAGGTGAGCAATCATGACGTTTGACTTTGATATATGGCTTCATGGCGTTGCAGGAGCTTGAAGCAGATGGCGAAGAAATTTCGGAAGAAGATCAAGATACGTGGTACCTAAGGCGACTCGATGGTGGTCTCTTTACCCTGCAGACAGTTGATTATATATTAGCGTGGATAATCATGGAAGATGACGGGGTATGTTATTTTGATCTCGTTTCAGAATTTCTTGTGCTTATGATTAAGCAGATTCGTGCACATGCGCTCCAGATGCTTGGCCGAAAGAACCAAGGCTTGCAAGATATCGTAGAAACGTTACGGGTATATCATGATAACGCGGGTGATACGAATGAAATACAGACAGGGGAAGGGGAGAAAGGACCTTCACAAAAAGAGATCTTGCAAGGGCTCATCGGCGCACTTGACACGACAACTCACTCATGACGTGAGTTGCATCATCATGAACTTATGTCAAGCCGTCAAATTATATAGTATAATAATATACAGGGATCCCTTGGACCGTGTTGTCAGAGTATCGTGGAAAGCTGCGCAGAAGCAAGGATCATGTTCAATGCTCCTTTTGCTTTCACCAATTCTTTTTGGAATCGGAGCTCCGCTGCCACCTTCTTTCGTAGCCGTAAGAATAGCGAATCGATGAGAGGAGCTTGTCCTATCACAAGGCGATACATGTCTACCGAGAACAGGTCAGAAAATATTGTTTACATTTTTTTTTTTAGTTTGACGCACCGATGACAATGGCGGCAATATCGCAGACCATTTCACCAAAACGTGGATCAGTGACGTATTTCAAAAGCAGTCTGAGGACAGGCTCGAGAAGAACATCATCACGACCAGCCAACGCAATTTTCAACCCATCTCGATGAACCAATTCTTGGATTAACGAAAACACCGTCGTGGGCGGTACATTCTAAGACAGAAGAAACATGAGCCTTAGTCTATGTTGACGTTATCATTGTGCTTACCTTCCGTAGAACAGAATCCAGCGCAGCGGAGTACTTGAAACCTTTCAGGAGTCTGTCATATTCTTTCAACCTCTTTGATCGTCTATTTTCTACGCGAAGTTCGTCTGCCTCGCCCAGAGGCTTTAGCTGCACTTTCGACTTCACGAAGCCTTTCCCTATGCCGGAACCGAGGAAAGATTCGAATGCTCCAGTATGAAGAACTTCAGCAGCCGTCATTTCGGCAGATTTGGGTTGTCGCCTCCGGACAGACAGTGTCCCGTCCGACATACCTCCAAGGATATGGGTCTCATCTGGCTGTAAAGGCATTGGAATTCAGATAATCTTGACCGAAGAAAGAAGACTGACTGATATTGCAAGACATAGGATGGGAGCAGGATATCGCATCGTATGGACAACCTTGTATGTGCTTACATCGTAAACCTTCACCATTTGGTCGAGGCTTCCTGTCAACAGTCGGCTTGCAGAAGAATTGAATGCGAGTGCGGTGACTGTTTTCTGGTGATTCGATAGTGCTCGAATGCACCGGCCCCCAGCTACAAGATCCCATACCCGTAATATGGGGCCTGCACTCGAAACAACGACCGTCCCCGAAGGAAACATCAATGCCTGCTCAACAGGTACATTGCCTGAGGTTTCCCCGCTGCCGCTTCCCCCCATTACCATTTCGCACTGACCGGTTCTTGAATCAAATATTCGAAGAGTGGAATCGTAAGAGCCGGTAAGAATCATGTTGGGGTTCGATGTGGAGACCTGTCCTGTACGGACGTAATCCGTATGATCGGTGAACGTGGATATTACGGTTTGTGAAGGGACATCCCAGAGTTTTACAGTAGTGTCGTCAGAGCAAGATAACACTTGTGTCGGTGTAAGCGCAGAAAATTTTGTGACATGGACGGGCTGTTTGTGGGAGTCGAAAGTACGAAGGATAGCACGAGAGTTTATGTCAAAAACCTGACAATGCCCTTGTTAGCAATGAATTTGTATCCTGCATTGGTTTTTTGGACATGCTCACCTGCACCAAACCGCTATCGTCTCCGGCTACCACTAACTTGCCATCCTCGCGAATATGTCCACTTCTAGCGACGTCCTTGAATCGGGATATCGTTTTTGTGACTTTTTGAGTTCTAGGGGCATATATCTGTACTCTGGTAGCTGCCGTGACAGCGTACCTATGTGGTTTTGAGGGCGAAAAGTGCACAGAGGTAATGGGAGCGTATTCTTTTACGAAGACTGGGTGCTTGAACTGACGCCAGTGTCTGAATTCTGGCCCATGTTTCGATGAGGATGGTCGAGGGTGGGACTTAATGACAACGGGTTGGTAGTTCATGGTCTACCGCGCCAGTCGTTGACGACAGCGTGCTGCTGTCTGCAAGGTTGTTGCGCGTGTGGTTTGGACTTGTAACCGAACCCAAAATTTGGGTGCCTTATCAGGCAACTGCCTTTTCCGTCCGATCTTCACGTGAGTTGCGATAAGATCTGATCTGATCGATACTTCTAAAGTTTTCCCCCTGCATCTCTGTCTCTCTCTTTCTCCATATCCTATCCCTTGTAAATTTTCTTCTCTCTCCACGTCATGCTGCTTTATGAGGACATCATCTCTGGCGACGAGCTCTTCTCTGATGCCTTCCCGCTGTATGTATCTCCGCCATATTCATATTCTGCAATCAATGCTGAAGATCCGGCCCACATATCAGTAAGGTCGTCGACGACATTGTGTACGAAGTGGACTGCCAAATGATGGTGGTGAAGGAGGGAGATGTTGACATTGGTGTGTGGTTCTCTGTTTAGCTGCTGATACGTGCTGATGAGTTCGGTACCAGGTGCCAACCCTTCTGCCGAGGAGCAAGAGGAGGCTTTGGAGAACGGCGGATCCCAGGTCAACAACGTCGTCCATTCCTTCCGCCTCCATCCAACAACATTCGACAAGAAGACGTTCCTCACATATCTCAAGGTAATTATTCAACTCTTGCAGCCGTTTTTAGCTAACATTCTGAGTTCCAGGGGTACATGAAGGCTGTAAAGGAGAAGTTGCAGGCAACCGAGCCGGAGCGAGTCAGCGTGTTTGAGAAGGGTGCTGCTAGTTATGCCAAAAAGGTCGTCGCGAACTTCAAAGATTTCGAATTTGTGAGATTTTGGTAGCCTTTGATATGGCTTCCTACTAATACTACTCTCAGTACACCGGTGAATCAATGAACCCTGAGGGTATGGTTGCTCTCCTCAACTATCGTGTACGTCTTTCTGCTTTCTTCTTGATTTATCTGATCTCTCTACTCCATCTCTACAGGAGGATGGTGTCACCCGTATGTCGTACATCTTGCTTTTCGGTTTTTTTACGCTGATCGTTTATAACTGCAGCCTACTTCACGTTCTGGAAGGATGGCACAAAACAAATCAAGCTTTAATTTTCATACTTCTATACACCTCCTTATATCATTACAATGTGGATCATCTGTGCGATGTAAATTGCTTAGTTGTCTATCGAAGGAAATGTGGATGCTCAGCTGTATACTTTCATGTTAAGTTACTCTGTAACTGCATCTTCATTTCGAATGATGCAAACAAGTCCTCTTCCAACTCTACGGTTGAGGCATCTCAAGTCTATGGTTGAGGCACCTGGCAAGCCATGGCCACTACCGTGTGTCGCAGCCTTAAATCTGTTCAATACTGTGTTATGAACGTAATTTAGGGTCGGAATCATGGCTTGTTCGCTCTGCCCGTTTCTTTAGACTGGAAGTCAGCGTCAAAATTCAAGTGCTCCCTACACTGGCAGCACCCACGATCACTCCGCTACTTGTAATCAATTATTGAATTCAGACTTGGGTGAGGGACACTGATAGTTAGACGCGTCTCTAAAGACATCACGTGCACTTGTGAGCGCGACCTTCAACTAGTCCTGGCTTGAACGCGTCCATGTTCTTTACCTTGTCAACCGTTCTATAATCCACCGCATGTCCAATCTAACGGTCTCTCTCGAGTCCCTTGTATCTTCGCTTGTTTCAGCCGCAAGAGATGACGATCGTCTCAGAAACGAGCTCCTTATTCACTGCCATGAAATTTTGAACAGGTATGCGGTAATCTTTATAACGTCCAGCTTTGTGTTCTCAGTTTCGGTCGCATTATCAGCCGTATTGGGCGCCAACACGATTTAGATCTTAGCCAGCTTTCAGATGCAGTGAAGCGACGCCGTATGTACATGCCCATACTTTCGTATGGATACTAATGCACATAACGACAGTACTTCAAGCATCACCAAGCGGAGCAACAGCATTGAAGTTCACAAATCTTCTCTCGCGTTTACTTGATCAGGTGAAGCGCAGATTTTACAACGACAATTGCTGCCTTGTATTGACGACGGACGAACTGCTTAAAGCCTGTGTTATCGAAAAAACAAGAATCAATTCTGTTCCTGGAGTCTCTAGGGTCTGCAAGTGGATCACGTTCGACACTGACACTCTTACCCTCTTTGATTCCACCACCGCCACCTCGTAGTCAGCCGAGTCCCAGCCAAGTACAGTTTCCATCCAAGCATCGACCACCGAATGGCAAATCCAAAGCTGAGATCTTGAGCGAATATCGTGCAAGCAAAAGTAAATCTATCTGCAGAATGTGCATTAAGTCTCTTTTATTCATTGTGTATATTTTAACAGGTGTTTCCCATATTCCTGAGTCTTTACTCCTGCGAGATACTCTTTATCTGCTTCAAGGAATATCTGGGAAGTATGTGCGGTTTTCGCTAGACGATGATGAAGATAACAAAATAATCTTCATGGAAGATTCGGTGAGTTGTATCGGTGTTATTCAGGATCATCGTTTATCAGTTTCTCCTAGAAGTATCGAGTTCCAATGCCAACGAAGACCCTTATCCACCGATTGTCAGAGCTTGGCTACCTCTACAACAGGGTCGAAACTTTTGTGCGAGAACGTGAAGGGGCGAGTGGGGTTGGAATGATAGAGCAAAGCCTTTGCCATCATCTACAAACCCAATTGACGGAGTATTATCGACTAATCGCAGTGCTTGAGACTCAGATGGCAGCAAAGCAAGAAGACGACCAGTGGGATTCCGACACGCACGACGATCGTCAAATCGACAAGGAAGAAAGAAGTGGGCTTTCTTTGCGAAGGCTAGATGTGTGGGTGAATGAATGGCGACTGCGGATGAGAATGATGAGTGTCTGTGTGGAGGGCGCGCGAGGTGGATTTCGCTCTCTCGACAAATTTTATTCTTCTATTTATTGGTTAAAATCTATAGATGCTCATGGAGGCGCATTGGTCAATTTGATACACAGCTATACCGACAACGGTGATCCATTTGTAAGGAAATTCACTGATCAGCTTTTGGAAGAAGTAAGTACGTCTATACCAAAGGTCGCTTGATGCTAAATTTCATTAGGTGTCACGACCGTTCTTCGCTAGCCTCCATAAATGGCTCTTCTCCGGAGAACTTCACGATCCATTCTCGGAATTCTTTGTTTCCGTAGACTCAGGAATGGGACATATTCCATATGTCCATCCTTCGTCGTTATCGGGAGGAACAGGCCAACTTTCTGCTGACGGCGGGTTCAATGGCTTGACCGGAGAGACTGACGATTATTTGACAGTGCAAGAAGGAGGACTCAAGCTTTGGGAAGCGAAATATCAGTTCAGGAAGGATATGCTTCCTATGTTTGTCGGAGAATCTTTTGGTAAAAAGGTTTGCGACTTCATGACTCATGCGTGATTGGTACTCATTAGTATGTCCAGATATTCTCAACAGGGAAGAGTTTAAACTTCATTCGATACAGCTGTCATGATAGCGATTGGGTAGCTACACGGGAAAAAATGAGCAATACTGGTGGAAGTAAGTTTTAATCCGTTCTACACCAGGTTTTATTACTCATACTCTTAAAATTCACTAGTATTACAGTACAATGACATCGCAGGCCTAGAACGATCTATTGATACGGCATATCGAATAGCTAGCCATCGTCTATTCGAAGTGTTTCTCGATAAATTCAAGCTACTCGATCATCTTTCTGCTCTGAAGAGCTATCTAATGCTCGGTCATGGCGACTTTGCGGATCAGTTGATGGACACACTAGGGTCTGCACATCTTCTGTATGCTACGTCGAACCATCATCGCCTAATTTCCTCACAGACCCAGCCTAACTAAACCTGCCAACACGCTATACCGTCACAACCTTACGGCAACACTGGAGACTGCTATTCGGTCCTCCAATGCTCAAAATGATCCCTCCGATGTTCTACGTCGACTTGATGCTCGTATGCTCGAGTATTCACATGGCGAAATAGGATGGGATGTTTTCATCCTTGAGTATAAAGTCGATGCTCCCATCGATACAGTCCTGGATCCAGAGTCCATGGAACAATATCTCAAGATTTTCAAGCACCTATGGCAAATGAAACGGATTGAAATGGCCCTGAACAGAGGGTGGATGAGAATAACCGGCGGTGCGCGAACTTTCTTACGTGTTCCAGGTGAGTTGTTTTAGATTCCTAGATTCTACATTGAAGGTATATCATATCTAACCAAGGAGATCAGACCTCGAAAAAGAATGGCATAAGATACGCCTAGTCATGGCAGAAATGATTCACTTTATTCGCCAAATGCACGCCTATTGCCGACTGGAGGTCATCGAATGCTCATGGAAGACACTGACCGAGTTCTTGAACAAGAAGGAAGGGGACCTGGACGCGTTAATTAATGCTCATCGCTCGTATCTTGGTGAAGTGGTCAAAAAAATTCTTCTGATACATCCAAAGCCTGGAAAAGAGGTACCGATACGCCATTCTTCGTGGGCACAGTTGACCGACCGTAAATACAGGAAGCTGTATTAAATCAAGTGAATCAGATCTTATCCACCATTCTTCAATTCCGAGAAGCAACAGTTCGTAATCTACATTCATGCTCAAACCAAACTAATAAGCCTGTAGGATAATTTTTATAACCATTGTCTGTCGGAAGCGGCTCGCCGTGACAAAGAGCTGGATACTCAGAGGGTACGAGTTCCATTTTTCCTTCTATTATTCAGGCTGATGATTTGTTGCTCAGGGTGTGCATACCGGTGTAACAACGGAAGAGCATCTCCGATCGCAAGATTTGCCAGCTCTGCTGTCCCGATTAAAGGAATATGGAACTTCTTTTTCTGAAAAGGCACAGACCATCGTACAACACTTGCAGGCCCATCCTGACCTAGATTGCCGGTTCTTGGGCATCAGACTGTCATTTTCGGATTATTACAAGGCGAGGAAAGACCAACAGAAGACATAATGGTAGAGATCCTGCATTATCTTTGATCGGTTCTTTGCGATCGTACGTGTGTGCATGATGCCCACATGCTTCCCACGCTAGTAATTGATGTTATCCCTCCTTGGCACACCATTATTTCTATACTTACTGCTGCATGTATTATACCCAGACTTCCCTTAGGCAGCTATGTACATTATACACGGCTTGTAAAGTTCTAGGTATCATGCTGTTGAGTCTGACAACTTTTATCTTGAGTATAACCCAGGTAAAAGCAAGAAATAGGATATATTTTAGTACAGGTCGGAATAAGGGTACCGATACTTCATACAAGTACTATGATTAAAGCTCATCGTGATGGGCAGTTTCATTTGACTCGCTGAGAGGTACCTGGGCATCTGCCTTGGGCAGCTCCAGAGAGTTCTTCGCGTTCTCCTGCAAGAAGGCATCCAAGCTCTCCAGTGACCGATCACCCTCGTAATCGATGAAAGAACGGCTACCAGCAGGCTTGAACTTCAAGGTGGGGAAGCCTTGAATCCGGAAAGGAACCGATGCAGGAAGGTCATTGTCTTGTGCTTCCATCTTCGCGCTGATGGTAATAGGGAGCATGAGCATTGAAAACTAACGAGACAAATATATGACATACATAACGACGCGGTCCTTGATGGCGGCGTACTTGTCAGCGAGGGTATCCCAAGTGGGCTTGAGACGTTTGCAGTGGCCACACCTGAAAAGGAACATACATCGTAAGAAACAAATAAAGAACCGGAGTGAAAAATCCGCACCATGAGGCATAGAACTCAACGAAGACATCCTTGTTATCGTCAAAGACAATATCGTCGAAGTTCTTGCCAACGAGGGTATAGACGCTCTCATCTTGAGTTTCGGGGATGGGCTGACTCTTAAGCTGAGGCTCGAGTTTGCCGGCAAGGTATTGCTCGACCCATTCGTCAGCAGACTCTGGAGTAACGTCCTTAGTCTGATCGAAGGGGTACTTAAGTTGCTTCTCGAGGTTTTGGACGACAAAGGATGGCCATTTCGCCTCCATGAGGTTGAGAGCTTTGGCATGGTCGCCAAATTTGATGGCATCGATCCACACAAAGTTCATCTTGGACTTGTGTTTCATGGCAACGGGGCGGATGGCAGCAATCTGAGCATCCTTGTCTTCATTGGTGGGGTCGATGAAGAGATATGCAAGGGGCTTAGTACTCTGTGCGTAGATCGCGTAGTTCTCGCCGTTAACCTCGTCGAGGACGGGGACAGCAAGGGCCTTGATCCAGTCCTCGAGTTCCGCAGATGTAGCTGAAGCAGGGGGATACGGGAATTCGGACTTGGGCTCGTCAAAGTTGCGGTAGACAACGATTGCTGGAGGAGTGACACCGGCAGTCTTAGCAGCCTCCTCATCAGTGGAGAGACCAAAGAGGTAGTCATCGCGGTGGGCCTCGGCAGTTTTGCTGAATTCGGCAGCGGGTGCGTCGGTGGGCGAAGAAACATATGCAACGACAACGATCTTGTCAGCTTTTTGGAATTCCTCGTGGTTTGTTGATGTAACTTCAGAGACAGCAGGGAGAGATTGTCTGACATGATGCATTAGTTGACGCTGGAGGCAAGGCAGACTAGTAGAACTGACTTTATCATGAAGCTGACAATACCATCAGCCTTCCGTGGGCCCGTATAGTCGGTGGGGGCGCCTTTTCTGTAGACCTTCAGAGTGCTAATAGAGACACATTAGTGAAGGTGGAAAGCAGGTTTGCCATGAAACGCACGGATAGCCTTGAACGCCCTTTTCTTGGCAGAGGTCGGCTTCGTCAACGCAGTCTACCTTTGCGATAGGGATGCCCTTCTCCTTGAGCGCAGTCGCTGCCTCCTCGTAATGAGGTGCCAATGCTTTGCAATGTCCACACCTACAAACAGGTAAGCCAGAGACGCTGGAAACACGGTGAATGATGTTTACCATGGGGCGAAGAACTCGACGAGCATAAGAGGCTCATCTGAGACGGCAGACTCGAAGGTGGAGGCAGTGAGGCTCAGGACATCAGAGGCAGCGTCGGCAACGACGAGGGCTGCCAGAGCAAGCAATGAAGCTGGCGCTGTAAGAGATGAGAAACGCATTGCGAGAAAGGATGGGAGGGAAACAGGTTGGCAGCACAGTCGCGCTTATAAAGTGAATAGTGAACTGACGTGTCACTTCTGTTTAGCCTACTTTTGGACTAGTTCGGCTCGGGTTCGGCTTGCCATCTCTGGTGGTTCGCTGTCATCATCAAGCCTATGCGCCCATTTACACCGCTACATCATTCATAATTACATACCGTTCTGCTCCGTTTCACTGTTCTCCGAATGCCAATGTTGATGTAATTCAGTCGCTTTTTGGCAGTCTTTGTCATTCCGTGAGAGTCTATATCCAGAGGATGAGCGCATTGCCCAACATGCGTCTACCCTATGATGTCAAGACAAGCAGAACACGCTATGAGGACACGTCTACAGTTTGTCTACTACAGTGTTCCTAGATCAAAGTTACTTCCACGCTGTCTTCCGCTGGCGTATTGCTTCCCCGTGCTTCGAAATTCGCGAGGCGGAGGAAAGTCGGTCACCGGGAAGGTATGTGCCCCCGCATTGGGTGGAGGAGAGGGTACTGTGCGCACCGTGTCAGAATATGTTTCAAACAGTGCAGTCCTTGCCACGTACTTTTACGACGGGGAGCCGCAGGCCGCCCTGATACAGCCGACTGAGTAGATGGAAGCCTCGTCGGAGGAGCCTGAGCAGGTGGAGGCCTCGTCGGAGCCTGAGCAGGCGGAGGCCTTCTCACTGGAGGTGCCGGCGCTGGTGCACTCACGGAGGGTGACTTTACTCTCGGCGGCTCAGGGGGAGGCGCTAGGCTCGATGGTGTGCGTGGTTGAGAATCTGGAGACGACGAACGAGAATCGGAAGACGGTGCCTCAAAGAGAGCGCGCACACGGGAAGGCGTGGCGGGCGCGATAGGCGGAGGTTTCCTGTTAGGGGGCGGAGGAGCCGCCCTCGCTGGAGAAGTCGGGGCCATACTTGACGGTCTCGGTGGTGGCGGTGGCGGAGCCTTTCCAACAACCGAAGGAGCAGGTCTGCTTGGAGAACTTAATGCATGAGGGCGGGGCGGGATCGCAGGGATAGCTCGTGCTGGTGTTTGGGCAGATTTCTGCGGTGACGCGCTTCGTGGGGGGATAGGAGGTGACATACGAGATAGCATAGCGGGAGATGGACGGGATGGAGGAGCAGGGGGACTTGCACTGCGCAATGGGGGTGGCGCTCGACGCGGCGGGGCCGGAGCATTGGTTGACGCCAATTCTGGCCTGGATGGAATACTAGGTGCAGGTCTTGGGGGAGGGGCTGGGGCATGTGCAGGCGGCTTGGGTGCAGGAACTGCTCTTACTGGAGGCTTCAGTGCAGCAGCAGCTGGAGATGGGGGTGCCCTAGAGGGTGGGGCCGGAGCTACTGGAGCAGGAGGACGTGCTGGGGGTGCTGGCGGCGCTGGAGAAGATGAAACTGCGGGCCTAGGAACAGATGGAGGCTTCCCTAATGCAGGTGGTTTCGCTATGAAAGAGTTATTGTTCAAAATGAATAACTATGCATCGCACCACCCGAAAAACGTACCAAGATTGTTCTGTCCAGCAGGCTTCAGCTTCGGCATGCCACCTGCGAACAAGCCTCCGAGTTGAGGAGGCCCTCCGCCCACAGGTAATGCCGGGCCTGAGGACGCCACGGAGGACCCTCGTCCAGCGGTAACAGCCCCGCCTCCACCCTTGGGAGTGTCAATTACGGGTGCACTGCGATCATGGGTTTCTGCTTTCTTGAGTCTCCTTCCAGCTTGGATTTGCTTGAGCAGGTCACCGGAAGCCATGGATGAGGATGTTCACTAAGATAAAAAGATATAAAGCTGCGCAGCCAGAGGCAAGGCCTATGCAAGTTGTTTGTGTCAGTGTACTAACGCCGACACTGCGATCCCGACAGCGGTCATCGCAAGTCACTGTCCATAATTATAAGTCTTGTGCAAGTCATCTGCTCGCCTCCATAGCAAATTATTCTGACACTGGCGCTGAACTGGTTCGTGAAATCAACTCATTGGCGACGTGGCAGTCGCCAACGCTTAGATCATGCAGATCCCAGTTGCCCCCTTAACGGATTAATCAGTGAGTTATATCGGTGAATGTCCCCGTACGAGTTACATAGGTTCCGCAAGAAACCAGAAATGTAGTTTCCTGCCCACTACCAAGCCTATAATTGAATCTTAAATAGCAACCCAAACGTACATTACAGCAGTCCTATTTCCCCGCATGCGATGACCACTGAGTACTCTCCTAAGTCATACACTTACTAGTCCATGAGATGGAACATAAATATCAGTTAAACGGGCGCGCAAGGCAGCCTTCTGACATACATCTGAAGACCTTGGCGACATGACTTACTCGGGTATGACAGCGCCTCCTGGTTAACCAGTTTGCAAGCATGTTGCAGATGAGTATAGCAGCACTAATTTCAGAGAGAAAACAACAGCAACCGTCACAAAACAAACTCTGAAGACTCACGAGTTTGAACAAGCCGAGGTCGATACTCGAAAAGTCCATTTCAAGTCCATATAAGCTCATCATCTAATCATACAGTAGAAGCATACATACTAGAAGATCCCCGACGCTGTCATGACTCGGCGGGATAGCCTTAGTACGGCTTGCGTCGGTTCTTCTTCAAATCCATTTCCAACTTCTTCGCTTTTCTATGGCCAATCTCTACTGGTCTGATTGCTGTGTCGTCTGCTTTCTTCAACTTCACGGGACGGTTCCCAACATATTTACCTGAAAATATTCTTAGTAAAAAAGACAGTGGACTAATGCCGAGATGCTTACCATCCATTTCCTTCCAAGCTTTCAAGAAGTCCTCAGGATCAGAAAAGGCGACAAATCCATACTTAGCCTAGAGAAGATATGGTAAGCGTCCAGAAGACAAAGGAAACGATGCTGAGCAAACCTTTTGACTCAGCCTGTCCCTGATAACCCGTGCTTTCTGGAACGAGGTGTACTTGTTGAACGCATTGGAAAGAACATCATCCGATACGTCATTGCTAAGATCACCCACGAACAAACGGAACCAGGCTGTGCAAAGAAACATTAGAATAGGGAAAATAAAGGTATGGGATATTCACTCACAGGGATTCCACTCCAGGAGGGTCTGATCTTCCCAGACCTTTCCTCCTCCTTTACGGAGGACGGTTGTTCGTTTACCACCTTTCGCCAACTTTCCACCAGCACCACCGCGCTTATCAATCATCGCGCCTGGGACGTACACACTCTGCTGGGCAAGAATGCCGACGTCGTATTCGTATGCATTGGCTGGAACTGGGGCGCTGTGGGAAGACGATGATCCGGGGATGGGGAACGAAGGGCCTTGGTAGGGTTTATAGTACGGGTTAACATCGTAACCAGATTGCTGCTGGCCATATTGCTGGTATGATTGGTTTGCGTAGGGATCCATGAGGGAGTCGAGGAGGTGATGGTGATGGAACAACTTCAAGGAGGCGAGGCTGCTGCAAATGCCACTGCAAAGCAAGTGCAACGTATAGTCATCGCCACAGTAATTCGTCTGTGACTGCGTGACAAATCCGTGTGAAGAATGTCCCGATTGGGAATTCACCTCCACTCAAGTTTAGGTGTCTGCTCATCGTCGCCCTACGCCCCCCACCCTCCTCAAGGTACGTATCTATGTCTTTCTATCTTATGGACCGTCCCATAGCACTTCCATGTGCCATTCTACCAAATTCTGGAGGATTTGAGTCCCTGTAATGGATGGATGGAAAACCAGTTCTCCGGATATCATCAACACATCCACCCAGACACTAATTTCTCGTTCTCTGTCCCCCCTCTCAGATGCCGTTCGTCAAAAAGATCAAGTCCGACGCCTACTTCTCCCGATTCCAGGTCAAGTATCGCAGACGCAGAGAGGGAAAGACTGATTGTGAGCTCATCTGTCGTCGTGTAATTGCTACTGCTAATCCTATGGGAAGACTATGCCCGCAAGCGCCTTGTGACCCAGGCGAAGAACAAATAGTATGTCTTCTTTAGAGCACGAATAGCCGAGCCGAAACTTATTCTCCTGACATCATAGCAACGCTCCCAAGTACCGTCTCGTTGTCCGCTTCACCAACAAGGACATCATCGTGCAAATCGCCTATGCACGTCTCCAGGGCGACTTTGTTCTGACCTCTGCTCACTCAAGAGAGCTCCCCAGATACGGCATTGAGCATGGTCTCACTAACTGGTCCGCAGGTATGTATCTGCTTTAGGTGGGAGTTTAATCGATTTTCATACGCTATGACGTTTAGCCTATGCAACTGGTTTGCTTTGCGCCCGCCGTGCTCTTACCAAGCTCGGTCTTGCCGACAAATACGAGGGTGTGACGGAGCCCGATGGCACACTCGTCTTGACCGAGGCTGTGGATGAGGATTCACCTAGGCCTTTCAAGGCTTTCCTTGATGTTGGTCTTAAGCGTACATCGACGGGTTCTCGTGTCTTCGGTGCCATGAAGGGTGCAAGTGACGGTGGCATCTTCATTCCCCATTCCGAGAAACGTTTCCCTGGTTTCGATCCTGAGACCAAGGAGCTCGACGCGGAAGTGCTGAAGAAGTACATCTACGGTGGACATGTTGCGGAGTACATGGAGAGCCTGGAGGAGGAAGACGACGAGCGGTGCGTGACTATAATAATTTCCTCCAGTATGATATTCATTGTTTTCACAGCTTCAAGAAGCAGTTCGCTACCTACCTCGCTGACGGCGTCGGCTCAGAGGACATGGAAGAAATCTACACTAATGCCCACACCGCCATCCGTGAAGACCCCACATTCAAGCCCACCGACAAGTCAAAGGACTGGAAGTCGGAGTCCGTCAAGTACAAGGCGAAGAGGCTTACGCATGAACAACGACAAGAACGCATTGCTGCCAAGATCGAGAAGTTCAAGGCTGGCGGTGCGGACGAGGAGGAGGATGATGACGACGAGTAGATGCTTTCATTCATGGTTCCCGTGTATGTACCTCAAAAGCATCATTTCACATATGATGTACATGTTATGCTATGCACATGCTCTATGACGCTCCAATACGTCGCACTTTGAATACCCTCAATGACAGAGAAGTTGGGAGGTCAATACTCAGTGAGCGTCACTCCGTATCAAATTCATTGCAACAACTGTACAAGCAAGTCATTAATAAATAATTGATCCCTACCCCTTGAGTGCATTGAACTAGGCTTCAAATCGTTTCAAACCTCAGGTAAGTTGACGAGCCGCCTTTCTAATCGTCTCCTCGACCCATGAGAGTAGCGATATAGTGGTGCCAGCTTTTTGCGAAGAATATACATGTAACTGTCCTTGCTTTCCGGTTTGTGTGTCGAGCCGAAAAGCAGAACAGTCAATGGAAAAATCACTGCCGTAAAAAATGCGAAAGTTTCTGATATTTCGATAAGAGAATTGCCATTCTGCCATGAATATGTGACAAAACTCACAAGACACATCCATCCCATCTTCCAACACAGCGATTGAGGTCGATAAACCACGTTCCACCCATGCTGGTACACAACTCCCGACCAAGTTCACAAATTCTCTGGAGAAGACATCGCTCCATCTCGTCCATCAGCAATTGACACAGCTGCGGGACAGAGGAGACCGCGAGGGTTGCCTGGGATAAGTGCACAGTCAAAGACGATGGCGATAAAAATGATAATCGGACAGTGTGTCTGAAATCTCAGTAAATCAGATGCTTCAAAAGACAGATGGACATTCCAGATTATACCTGTGATCGATTCTGAGAATTGCTTCGCCGCCGACTACCTTGCTGACATTTTCGCTGAGCAATTTGATAATTTCTTGTCCTGTTTCACCAACAGGATCAAAGGAAATACTCGACGGTATTCCAGCTGCATCCAACGCTCGTGCCGCATTGTTCACTTCTGACGCAATCCGTTTACAAAATACCTGGTATTGTAAGAGATCAATTATTGGCTGCAGGACAGGTAGCGGTGATGCTGTGGACCCTTTCGGTCCGGAAATCCCCGTAGCACCCAGTCGCTCTTTCTTCGCATGTGCATGCCTTTGGAGAAGCAGAATGCGAAGGCAGTTATAGATTAGATCACATATTTCCTTCAGTGAATTCTCATCCGACGTTTCAGCTATGGCATCAGCATCGACCTAATTTCATGAAGAGTTAGCCAATATCATATTAGTTAATTGAGGGACTCACGAGTTCAAATCTGAGCTCAACTGCTTGGGCAGCATCGATTACGATAAGCCTTTCCGACACGCGAGCAGACACTGTTGGGAGACTCCCTGACTCTTTGACAAGGATAGAAAATATCTCTTGTTCCACTATTTCTTGCTGAGCCGATTTTAAAGCACCGTCCAGACTCTTCTCGTCATGTACTATCACAGTATTGGTGGCGTGTGTACGGGTTCCAGATTCATTAATGGTTGTTAGTGTAACGCACAGTCGAGTCTTCTCGCGATATGGGAAGACAAGATCGTGAGATTCTGTATTGTAAGCTGCCATATGTCCTATGGCGCGACGTCGAAAAATCGGGGGTGCTGTTCAAAAGAATGTTAGATCCACGGAAGACGAAAGTCAAAGCAGTACGCAAACATTCTTCTAGGCCGTATGAGATGAGAAAATCTTTAGAAGTTTTATCGGCGCCTTTTCCAGTAGATGACCCAAAGGGAAGAGGAGCAGGGGTCAGGCCCCAGTTTGCTCTTCTGATTTTGAGCGCGTCTACCCAATATTTCTCGCCTTTTATCCTGCCTCGTTCCATACTTTCCGTGGCCGATTTAAATAGACTAGCTGCCTTCCTCAGAGCTTCATCTTTACTGCCAATAGATAGCTGCGCATTGAATGCCTGCACTGAAACGATTGGAGAAGGTTTTGTTACGAGAGTAGCAGAAAGCGGGGGGATAGGTAGTCCTGAATCTGGTATTTTCGATGGCTTCGACAGCATAGAGACCAACAAATCCCTGGCATGCGACATTTCGCCTAGTGCGACGCTGTGAAAGAATCAGCCTAGTATGGTGCGCTACGTATGCATTCCACTAACAATAACTGGGGTATTATTTCCGTTCGCATTTTATAAAGCTCTTCTGTGGTCATGGATTTTGCAGAGTCTTCGGTTGCAGCTTCAAGATCTGTCCCATCTTGCATGTCGTCCGATGGCTGCACAGCGCCTGGGACGTCAAGAGAGTCCCTTTCTTCCTGGAGGGGTACTCTTTGTTCAAAAAAGTCCACTCCTCGCTCGACGAATATTCTGCGCAGGTTCTCTCCAAGTCTAACGGATGCAGTCTCCTTCCTACAGAATAATGTCAGATATGGGACACGAAGAAATGCGAACAACGAACGTCTCGTAGGTGTATTCACCATCGGGCGTTATGTCCAACAGGACAGGAATGGAGTTTCCGTTGTCATCCTTGTATGGCCTTTCGAGAGAAAGCTTTAATTTCTTCCAAGGAGGCTCTTCCATAGATGCTTCAGTACAGAGAATTTGTGGAGATAGACAGGAGAAACTTCAAGCAAGGCTTCAAGCTTCAAGCGCTAAGACTTGGTTCGCGACTTACAGTTCACCTGACTCGTTGCCGAAATAAGCAGATTGCAGATGGCGCAATCATCAATGGCCCTCAACATTTTTAGTTACCGGGAAGGACGCCGGGCTATACAGAAGCTTGACCCTGCTTGACCTTGCCTACTCTGACTCAACTCTTGATATCTCATTGGACTTGCCTCTGTACATATTTTATTTTATTCTTTTCGTCTATGTTGATGGTCAAGACCGCTGATCATACCTCGCCGCCCGCCCCTTCCATTTCATCCGGAAAGCGGAAAAAGCTGGAGGATGAAGTCGCGAACGGGATGTCCAAAAAGCAGCGTACTAGAGTGAGGTAGGCCCCGCACATTGCACTTCTTTGGTGTCTATTTAACTGTGCTCAGCTTCTCTTGCGGGGAATGCCACCGTCGAAAACAGAAGGTCTGTTTCTACTATCAACTTTTGATAGTGGCAAATTAACATACCTATTCCAGTGTGACCGACAAGTGCCTTGTTCTCATGTTCGCGGTCTTTCTCTTTCTTCCGTGCTTCCGTTTTTGACTCGCTGTCATCAAGTGTGTAGCGCGTAAGGTCCCCGAACTATGCAAGGCTTATACCCCAGGGAAGGCAGAGCAAGACCTCAACGCTCGCATATCAAGGCTGGAGCAAATCATTGAGATGGCGCTTCCTCAGTTTTGCACTCCAGGAACACCTGGTTCTTCAACGATGGACGGACATCAATTGAATGAACGCAGACGCTCACCATATGACGAAGATGACAATCGTTCTCAAACCGAGGAACAAGACCCAAGCGGAGGTACATTCCAGAGCGGCAAATGGTACGGTAACAGTGCTTCAGGAAGTGTAGCTCCCGGTTCAGTCCTTGAGCAGGTGTGCTGTGTTAAATTGTTTAGTGGTACCTAATCTGACGTCTTATAGCTTCAAAACGTGGTTTCTGGAGACCAAGATTCTCCTCATGGAATGCCTGTCGAGAGCCATAATTTCCGCCTTGCTTCTCCCCGCACCACATTATCTTCTTCCACCAATGGACTGAAGTCTGCTGTAGAGGCTGTTGTAGAGGATCTTGAACCGTCAGCAGCAGACAACCTCAAATCACTCGTTCAAGAATGTGGGGTCTCGCCTCATAAAATATCTGAACTTCTTCAGGAATTGCCGCCGGTCAGAGTATCCGAAGTCTTGGTTGATTATTATTTCAGCTCCATGTGTGTATACTCTATGCATAATGCAGAGCAAGTGGCTTATTGTTCCAATATTTACCTTGCAGAAACTGGACCCGTTATCCTGTTTCTGAGCGAGATTTCCGTTCCGCCTACACATCCGTCTGTGCTCATGGACGTGATGGTATTGGAGCTACAAACCCGCATGATGTCCGCTTTCTTCCACTTTTGTTCGTTGTGTTGGCTATTTCGGTACGATTAGCGCCTGAGCATATTGGTGGAGATGCTCGTACTCGAAGAGTGACTTCCTTACGCTACTATTGGTCTTGTAAGGCTTTCGCACATCATTGTTCATATAAAGTGCTCACTTGGTATTACTAGCTCGCAGATCATTGCTCATTGCTGCCGCAATCCAACCTGACTCGCTTGACATTGTTTTAACTCGCCTTCTGGTGCGATTGACGTCTATATATTAAAAAAACCTACACTAAGCAATCTGCAGAGCGCTCGTTTTCTCACATTTGATCGACGTATTACCGAGTGCTGGAGTCAGCTGGGAGCTGCTGTTCGTACCGCACAAGCACTTGGTCTTCATCGAGATGGCTCTACTATGGTAAGTTAAATTTCTTCGTTATATCATTTTTCTTATTTACCAAATCTATGTCAGCGAATGGAACCATCTGAAGTCGAATACCGTCGAAGGATCTGGTAACTTTTTTTCAGAGCTATCGTTGTTGAGACTGTACTAATCTTTCTACAGGTCTTACTTGTATCATGCCGACAGATCTTATGCTTTGGTTCTTGGAAGACCAAACTCAATACAAGATGACTATACTTCTACTAAACCTCCTTCAAACATAGACGACGACTCCTCAGCTCCACTTAGCAGTGATCCCCAATCTCTTTCGTCTCCGACACCTATGACATTTGTCATTCTACGTCACCAATTAGCAGGAATCATTGGCCGCATTGTGCACCACTTCCAGCAGGTCAGGGAACGTAGTCATTACTCCGAAGTCACTGCCCTTGATGAAGAACTTTTGAAATTCATCAACAACCTTCCGCCTCACTTTTCCCTTCAACCCGACACGTCCCTGGACGAGAATTCAAAATTTATACCCATCCATCGATTTCTCCTGATCACAGAAATTCTTTTTGTCCGGATTAGCCTTCATCGACCTTACCTTCTTCGACGTCTGAATTCCGATCGATATGCTCGTTCTCGGAATGCATGCTTTGAATCAGCAATAAAAGACTTTGAGGTTCGGCAGGCGTTTAGAGAAGCAATGCCCAAGGAGACCCGAGATTCTCTGAGCAACGCCTACCGTGAGTTCCAAACAGCGATGATCAGCGGCATATACTTCGTCCTTGAACCGAGAGGGAGAGAAGCAGAGACGATGCATGCAATCCTAGACGGTTTCATGAAAGATCATGAAGGTATGAGGGAAATGGACGAGACTACGCGGAGGGAGCTGAAGACTATCGAGTTTCTGAAGTCAAAGGCGTCGCAGGTCGAAACCTTAGGAGGGAAACCCCGCCGTGCCTCGGTGACTTCCATGGAAGCCACCAAACCAGAACAGCAAGCCCAGCTATTACTTGGGCTCCATCATTCCGCTCCTGCGCCTTCTTCATCTTCGAAGCCATATCCATCTCTCATGAACACGACAGCTCACGAATCGTCACCAAGGTCTCCTTCTATGGCGTATTCCAGCGCAGGACATCTAACACAATCGCCCACATTTCAACGTTTGCAACAGCACGGCGAATATATCAATTCCCCGACAACATCGGGCAGTCCGCACGCAGAAGACGAGTCTGCTGCCCAGTCTTTGCTCGACCACTGGTGCAACACTGTCAGTAATGCACCAATTGACATGTCGACAGGTGCCATGTCTTGGAACGGCGGTGCCACCGACTTCATAGGATGGGCTGGTGCGGCACCCACGGTATCTGCATCCAATCTTCAAATGTTAACAGGAACGGATGGTTCGGATTGGACTTACTGGGAGGCTTTGGTGAATCAAATTCAGCGTGGTCCGCAAGCTTGACGATAATTAGAAGGTTATATCACAATCGCTTTTGTTCTTCTAGTTCAGCATTATTTTTTCTCTCGAAATCGTTTATAGTATTTTCATATCCCCCTCGATGCCGTCCAAACTACGACCGTGACAGTACCTGTATACCAAATATGTAGAATTGAATGTTGTATATTAAATAGTATACTGCGAAGTTCAATGTTGGTGGTTCAGTGCAGCGCTGAGACTCATGACCACTGGGCAGATGCTACAACCACTGGGTAATCTGACCTCCACTCGAGCACTACAGCGACGATCCACGGATGCCAATCATATGTCCGATGCGACACGGCGATAACCAAGCTGCTCTTATCTCATGGCTGTGACTCTGTCACGGTTCATCCGTGTCACGTTCACGTGATCATCGGGACGAGATGGAAGGACACATTTTTGGCGTCAACGAAACTTGATTGAAATTTCCACCTCCTACCAAAATGTTGACGTCTCGTTCTTTTGCTGGCTTCGCGCAGGGCGCACTCAGGCACACATACGTGAGCAAAAGTATTTTGGATTGATGCTTGGAGCTTTAGCTTTCTATGTATACAGCCTCTTAGACGATATGCTTCTGCAGCACCAACGGCTGCATTCGCAGGACAGAAGGGAAGCAACGTGAGTTCCTTGGTGCAATGATTCTCTCTTTCAGATCTAACCCGTTCGTGTTAGGGAAAATACACCGTTACTCTCATTCCAGGAGATGGTAAGCACTTCTCTTCTCTTTCTCGCCCATATACTAAATTCTCGACTAGGTATTGGTCCGGAAATCAGCCAGTCTATTAAAGACATCTACGTGGCTGCAAATGTCGGGGAGTTCTTTCTGAGCATCTTAGCGTCAATAACGAAGTCTTTTTGTAGGTCCCAATTCAATGGGAGGAAGTCAGTGTCACGCCCGTGCTGAAGGCCGGGAAGACTGTTATTCCGGACGAGGCAATTCATTCCGTGAAGAAGAACACGGTTGCTCTCAAAGGTCAGGAATACCCCTTCTTCTCATATATAATATCTAACTGTTCTGTGAAGGCCCTCTTGCAACTCCTAGTCAGTGCTGCGTTTGTTAACTCTTGTTTCCTGTAACTAAACAAACGCGTTGATAGTTGGTAAGGGTCACGTATCACTTAACTTGACTCTTAGGAGAACTTTTAAACTATTCGCCAATGTGCGGCCATGTGTCTCTATTAAGGGCTTTAAGACTCCTTATGACAACGTCAACACTGTCTTGATTCGCGAGAATACTGAAGGAGAGTACTCTGGGATTGAGCACGAGGTTCATCCATTGTCTACAGGAAACTTGAAGATGGCTTATATATCCTTCCACAGATTGTTGATGGCGTTGTCCAGTCCATCAAACTTATCACCTGGGACGCTTCTGAGCGCGTTGCCCGCTATGCATTCCACTATGCTCAGTCTAGCGGCAGGAAGCGCGTTACGGCAGTACATAAGGCCAATATCATGTACGTTCCTGGTTAGAGATACCATCGCAATACTAATTTTTTGCAGGAAAATGTCTGATGGCATGTTCTTGTCGGCGTGTCGTGAGGTGGCGAAGGAATTCCCGGATATTGCTTATGATGAAGACCTCCTCGATCGTGTCTGCCTGAAGGTCTGTCCAGCCCATACTACTATATGAAATTGTATGTCCCATGATCGTGCCAGGTGGTGACGAACCCTCAACCTTTCTCTGACCGGGTTATGGTTATGCCCAACTTGTACGGAGACATTCTTTCCGACATGTGCGCTGGATTGATAGGTGGCCTTGGCCTGACTCCTTCCGGTAACATCGGCCGTGTAAGTCTGGATGCCTGAAGTAGTTCCTGTCGTCTGACATTCTCCGTAGGATGCATCGATCTTCGAGGCGGTTCATGGATCAGCTCCCGACATTGCAGGCACGTTGCATGGTTCCATTCGTACTGGCAAAGCGCTGACTAGCAGCAATGATAGGCAAGGGTTTGGCTAATCCCACTGCGCTTTTGTTGTCCTCCCTTATGATGTTGAGGTACGTCGTGTGATGAAAAGTCTGCTCACTCATAGACGTGACTGTTTTTCTCAGGCACATGAACTTGTTTGAACATGCTGACAAGATTGAGCGCGCTGCGTTGTCGGTAAGTCATAACATTTGGTATTGGAGAAATGGCGCGTTAATGTGCGGGCAGACTATCGCCGAGGGCAAGTCGATCACTGGTGATCTCGGCGGCAAAGCGAGCACGAAAGAGTACACCAACGCGATCATCCAGAAGTTGGGGAAGGCTTGAGTGCTTGAGTTGCAGAGCTGTCTATGCTACGAACTTGGATATACATAGAACATTGGGTAGCTTGAGTCGCCATTTATCTTCCACTACGACCGTAATCATAGAGTAATGACCTTCGATTTGGCTGCTGATAAACGACGACCTTGGGCTTGCATGGAGAATGGCGACGAGTACGTGAGTTGTAGTGAGCCATAGGCCTCATGCAGAGTCAGGAGAGGTTCTGCATCCAGGAACATTCGGAAGCACACACTGACCGTGGGAAGAATGCGACAAGGCTGCCAAGTCCTAATCCTGGCGACGCTGGAGACCATCAAGCGTCCTTCATTTTCAACACCTACCACCGATAAGACCTCTACCCGCATTCTTTCCCCTCACTCGCCCTACAGGGCAAAGCCGTTCAATACACAGTCACATCCAACTTCCAGGTCAGTTGAAGCTCTCTTCACTTCCGTTTTGCCCCGCAGTACGCTTATGACGATGCAACGTGGTTAGACGAGACCTTGACCCTTGAAATTTAAAACCACAAAAAGATTCCATAACTCTTAATCCTTTCCCGTTTAAATACGTTACGAACGACATGACCGACGATATTACGCCACAAACTCAACCTCAGTCCAAGAAGGATGAGAAGAAGCCTGCTTCTGGTAATAGCCGCGGGCCCAAACGCAACCCATCCAACTCTACCAACTCGGGGGCAGGTGGCAGCGGTGCGACTACTCAAGGCGGCCCGAGGCCTTCTTCCAGGTCCAACAATAAGAAGGCACCTTCCGCGAACGCTTCAACTACCCCGGCTACCGCTGAGTTGGGGTCTGACGCTACCTCCAAGAAGGGCCCCGAGGGTGGTAAGAAGCCCGAGCAGCGTAACAAGAACCAACAGGCTGGAGGCCGTGGTTCAGCTCATCGCAAGGGCGCACCCTCTTCTCAAGGAGGACGTAACTCGAACTCTAGAGATCAGGGGCAAGTCAAGCAACCTTCTTCCTCTGCACCCGCAGCCCCTACTCCGAGCAAAGAATCAAGCGACGCACTCTCCTCCCTTCAGAGGGTTATTGCAGATTTGAAGACCACATCACCTATTCCGCAGCCCAGCAACACGTTCACCATGCCTGGCGCTCAGGGGCACATTAACCTTGCCCCGCAAGCACCAGCTTTCCAGCCCGCTGGTGCACAATTCTCTGCCACGAATCCTGATCAAAGGCATCGTAAGGCGGCTTCGTTGGGCAATTCTGGCCTCTCGGGTAACTTTAATTCGTTCTCTCCGCATCTCGGAGCGATGATGGAGGACGTCGAGGAAGGGAGCGCTCCGTTCGAAGAAGGTGAAATCCAAGAGCGCTATTATCCTCAGACTGGCCATCAGCCTCGCGCTCAATCTCAGAGTTTCATGGCTCCTCGCTTTGCTGCCTTGGCTGCCCAGCAGGAGCAAAATGATGCAGTCGGACCCACCGGTCGTCCTCAGCTTGCTCCGGGCTTCATGTTTGGGGCTCGTAAACGCAGTGGTGGCCCAATGGGACCCCCTATCAACGAGGAAGATGTTGGATTCCAGTTCCCCCAGCAACAGCAGCAGCAGCAGCAGCAGCAGTCAACTTACCAGCCCGATGCGCCCGCCGTAGACCAAGGCCACAGGAAGACGGAGAGCGGAGAAATAACTGGTATTATGGCTGAACAGGTACGCCTCGCCAGGGCATTCTATTCCAAGCTCGCAGCTAAATGCCTTACAGATTGCCATTCAAAGCCAGATTGAAGCCCTTCAGCAGCAGCAACAAGCTCTCTATCAGCAACAGCTCGCATCAAACTCAGTTCTGTCTTTCCAAACTGCAGGGCTTGCTCCTAATCGCTCCGCGCACAGACGTGTTCAAAGCACCTTGCCCATGTCCCCAGGTGCTGGAGCCAGTTTTGGTGGTATTCAGAACCCCATGGGGCAGTTTGGAAGCATGGGTGGCATTGGCCTTGGTCTTGAGAGTCAACAGCCCGGTGTTCCTCGTGGTCACGGGCGCAGACACAGTGTGAACGTTGTCAACAAGACAGGTGGACAGCCTGGAGCGGGATCCATTAGCTATGGCAGCCCGTATGTTCAGCAAGAAGGATTTGATGACGGTTTTGCACCTCCTGGTCTTGGTGGACACTCGAGGCAAGCTTCAAGAGCTGACTCTAGTTGGCGTATCAGTATGTGCTAATATCGTGCATCAATGATCTGGTGATTTACTTTATTTATTTTTCAGACGGTGGTGTGGGGGGAGTACAAGGCAACAATGCGTTTGCTGCTGACCTTGCTCAAGCTCAAGCCCAGCTCCAAAGTCTGCAGCAATTCCGCGCAGCTGCTGGTGGTCACCACCATAAGATGCCGTCTTTCAGTTTCCCGAATATGCTTCCGAACATGATGGCCGCCAATATGATGGGCTTAGGTCTCGGCGGGATCAATTTGTTGCAGCAGCAGCAGCAGCAGTTCCAGTCACAGCTCCAGCAGCAGTCGAGCCAGCCTCAGCGTAAATCTCTCTTCGCTCCCTATCTCCCTCAGGCTTCTTTGCCCCCACTTCTTGCTGCAGGAAAGCTCGTAGTTGGCATTTTGCGAGTCAACAAACGCAATCGATCAGATGCATATGTTGCTACCGAAGTTCTCGATGCAGATATCTATATCTGCGGGTCTAAAGATCGCAACCGTGCTCTCGAAGGTGACATAGTCGCGGTCGAGCTCCTTGATGTTGACGAAGTTTGGGGTACGAAGAAGGAGAAGGAGGAGAAGAAGCGGAAGAAGGAAGAGAATGCCGCTTACGACTTGAAGTCCAACAATACTGGTCGTAAGGATGATAAGAAGAAGGACGACGTTGAAGTGGAGGGACAGGGCCTCATGTTATTTGAAGATGAAGAGTATGTATTCTTTTTCTATAATTTCGCCTTTGAGAAGTTCACTCAGTCATGTATTTTCAGGGTTACAGATGAAGTCAAGCCGCAGTTCGCTGGACATGTGGTAGCAGTTGTAGAGCGGATGCCAGGACAGCTCTTCTCCGGCACTTTGGGACTTCTCCGTCCTTCGTCTGCTGCTACAAAGGAGAAGCAGGAGGCTGAACGCCGCGAGCGTGAAGGAGATCGTGGTGATGAACCCCGCCGCGGCCCTATCGAACGCCCTAAGATTGTTTGGTTCAAGCCTACCGATAAACGGGTCCCTCTCATTGCCATTCCAACTGAGCAAGCTCCTCCCGATTTTGTCCAGAACTCAGAGGCTTATGTTAATAAGCTGTTTGTTGCTTGCATTAAACGCCACGTATGTGTTCCTTGTGTTTCTATAATCCCCCGGATCTAACGTTGCTTTTAGCCTATAAGTTCGCTTCATCCCTTCGGCACATTGGTAGAAGAACTTGGACCTATCGGTGATATTGAAGTTGAGACAAGCGCTTTGCTCAAGGATTGTAATTTCCCGACCGAGGACTTTACCGAGAATGTCCTAAAATGCTTGCCTCCTCTGCCGTGGACGTATGTTCTCTTTTCAATTCGTGTCTTTGCAAGATATAACTCTATTTTGTTTAGCATTCCTGAACGGGAATTAGAAGCCCGTAAGGACCTGCGTGGAGAGAGAATCTTTACTATCGACCCCGAGACGGCGAAAGACTTAGACGATGCTGTCTCCGTTAAGCAAAATGAAGACGGGACCTATGAAGTTGGAGTTCACATTGCCGATGTCTCCTATTTCGTGAAGCCAAACACTGCTTTAGATCGAGATGCAAGAAAGCGCGCCACAAGTGTCTATCTTGTTCAACGTGCTGTGCCTATGCTTCCGCCTGCCTTGAGCGAACAGCTTTGCAGCTTGGTACCAGGGCAGGACAGACTCGCGTTTTCTGTTATCTTCACCATCAACAGTGACGCTAAAGTTCTGAAGAAATGGTTTGGCAAAACTGTCATTCGGTATGTTATTCTAGCATCAAGCCTCTGATTCAGGCTCACGCCTGTGATCTTAGTTCCGCAGCGAAGCTTGCATATCAGGATGCGCAAAATGTCATCGATGGCAAGGTCTCAGGCGATGTCGCAGTGGCCGCGGAACATAATGTCGCAGATATTCAGCAAGATATTAAGGTTCTGCAAGCTCTAGCGAAGAAGTTGCGAGAGCAGCGCTTCCAGAATGGCACACTCAGCCTGGAATCTCTTCGCCTCTCCTTCAAATTAGATGACAGCGGCATGCCTGTGGACTGTGGTCAGTATGAACGCAACGAGGCCAATTTCTTAATTGAAGAAGTGCATTCATTATTATGCCCTGCTGTTCGAGTTCCATGTACTAAAATATCGCATTTGTTTAGTTCATGCTGTTAACCAACATTTCGGTCGCGCAACATGTTGCGGTCCACCTTCCCGAGCAAGCCCTTCTCCGACGCCATGATACACCAATTGAGCGTCGCCTGGTAAGCACCTCCCAAACATCTCTGTGCTGCGTAAATGCTTATTTCTTTTATTAGAACACCTTCAAAGAGCGGGCTGAACGCCTAGGATATACTATGGATACATCATCTTCCGGTACTCTCATGAAGTCCTTTGAAGCTATTCAAGACCCTACCGCTCGAAAGCTTCTAGAATTGCTATCGTTCAAAGCCACACAGCGGGCAAAGTATTTCTGTGCAGGAATGCTTGATATTGCCAAATACGGCCATTATGCTTTGAACACGCCCCTTTACACCCATTTCACGTCGCCTATTAGGCGATATGCCGATCTCCTTGTTCATCGTCAACTAGAGGCTATCTTGCAGGGCGGAGGTAATTGCGCTATGTTATTGTGCTATTTTGTTGGTTAACTTGGATACCTTTAGCCGACGTTAAGTTCACGATGGATCGCGACGCTGTTGCAAAGGTAGCGCAACAGTGCAACATGTAAGTAACTCAGTCAAGTGAAATATCTGGGGAATTAATATTATATTGTAGCAAACGTGATTCGGCCACCCTTGCTGAAGAACAATCAGCTCATCTTTTCCTCTGCGTTCTGATCTCTGACCTTACACATCGATTTGGGCCTGTCATCCGTCAAGCCAAGGTGGTAGGTGTTCTGGATGCTGCCTTCGATGTGTTGGTACCAGAGTTCGGTATCGAAAAGCGTGTGCATGTTGATCAAATGCCTATTGACGTCAGTGATTTCTGCTCAAAATGCAACTGCTGTCTCATACCATTTGCTCCAGAATCATGTTTACGACGAACATACTCACACTCTTCAGATCTACTGGTCTGACCGAGATGTTATCAGCTGGCTAGCCGAGAATAGCGACGACGAGCATTTGAAGAAAGTAAAGCAAAATGCCGAACATCATGCACAGAAAATGGAAGTAGCGTCTCGCTCTGTACATGACGAGAAGGCTCTTTTCGATGAAGATGATGCCGACGAAGATGAGATCGTCTTAGGTCGCAGCGATAATGGCCAGCAGGTACAAGAGACGTCAAAGCAGCGTTTACTTTCCACTGCGAAGGTCAAGCCTGAGTTTGAAGGCTTGAGGACCACCTCCTCTGGCCATAAGATTCAGGACATTCGTGAACTGATGACTGTCCCGGTAAGCCTGGAAGCTGCCCATCACTTTTACCCACTACTTACATATTCTATAAAGGTGATCGTCACTGCTGATTTGACCAAGAGCCCACCCGTCATCAAAGTGTACAGTGTGAACCCATATGCCACTGCTGAACAGAAGAAATAAGCTCAGCTACTGATTCCATTATTCACAATGTTGTTGTGACGTCTATGACTAATTCTTCTATGCCGTCTACCCTAGTTCTTACATACCGACTTACCTCGACTGCTATCTCGTTAGTAGTCGCCTTCCCTTTCTGTGTAATGGTCCCCGTTCCTGGCGTTGAAATATCTTTGAAATCCTTGTACTTCGTCGTTCATTCATGTATTCCGTCTTTTGACGTGAAATTTACACAATAACATACTTATGATTATGCACCACAACACGTAAAAGAGAGTCGCTCAACCGCGTTTAATTGGTGGGAAGATTCTGTCACAGTTATTAAACACCTGCAGGCAGAGGCGAGATGTACATTATCGAGGGAATGTGAATGTGTCGTAAGCACAAGGAATGTGTGTAAGTACGGAATGGTAATAATCGTTGTACAGAACTTAATCAGCCGCCTCCTAGAAAAAGTCTACACTATAACTACTACTAAAAACGCTGAACGTAATTTAAATTAGCTCCAGGAGGCTGATCTCATATCCAGCCAGCTGGAGGAGATCTCGAGGGGCTATGGCGATCGCGACTCCTACTACGAGGACCTTCCCAAGACTGGGGAGTAGGTGGTGATCGTGCCGGAATTGAAACTGGCTGGTTCTTTGCTCCTTTTGTGCTCTTTTGGGATCCAATAGAGTCGGAACGAGCACGCTCTGGCGATCGTATGCCGCTTTCCACACGCTCCATGAGTGTGTGCAAGCTATATACGGACGCATGCAGACTATGCACCGAACCAGCGGTGCTGGCACTGCTGTTACCGCGTGTATGCAGTCGTGGTCCATGTCGAAGACGAATCTCGTCTGCACATAATTTATGAAGAGCATCAAGATTGAGATATGCGGCTTCGTCACGAAGTTCGACGAGTGCCTCGAAACGAGAATTAGAGGAAGAATGCAGCTGCACCGCACGAGGGAGTATCTCAGGACAATCTGGAGTTCCAATGGACGAGCGCAGATAGCTCAGAATATGCGCATACCTAAATGAAAGTACCAAAATCAGCAATTGTTAACGTAAATTCACTGGAAAGACTTACGGAGCACTTGGCCGGTCAAGAAATACGTGAATATTAGACGATGCATGGGCCAGAAAGCCCTGAGAAGATAAATGATGTCTATAGGCCTCCATATCGTCGCTTGCGGTAGAATAAACGGAAGATGCGGTGGAATTGCTTCTGTTTCTCGATAGCAGCGACGATATATAGCTGGACAGGTGAGATGAGCGGGAATTGATGGTGTCGAGAGTCGTCCGATAGGTTGTTGTGCATGTTTCCAATGTCACAATAACCTTCGATAGATCGACAACACCGCTCGGCAATTCTGAGACAAGAAGAGGTCTAAAAGGTGGCGGTACCGGTGTAGTAGGGATATTAACGGGTAAGGAGGGAATGTTGTGTGGCTCATCGGCAGCAGCGTTGGAGCTGGACCTCCTTTTCAGCGACGGACGCAAGGCTGAATGCTGCGGGACAGGAGGAGGCGGTGGTGCACGTGTTGGGCACGGAGGAAACTTTACCGACTCGGTCTCTATCTCAAGGATTTCTTCCTCGTCATCCTCCGGCATCGGTAGAGGAGGAAGCGGGGGACTGTTAGGAGGGGAAGGAAGGTCATCCGCTGCTGCCTGCAGATCTTTAGACGCCAGCGTCTTCAGTTTAGCAGCATTTTCTCTTGCAGGCTCGCTTGCTTTCCCGTCGTACGTGAGACGTACGCCTGTTTCCCGAAGTGCCTCATCCGGGGTTCGGACGACAGTAGCGCCTGCACCTAGCACCCCGGTCCGTGGCTGGGCTAAGAGTTCGATAGACCGAACGAGCTTCGGTTCCGAGATGCGAGTCGGCTTCGACGGAGAGTAAGGCGGAGAAGACGAAGATTGGGTCGAGCTACGTGACAACCAATGCATCGTATTCGAAATTGAAGGCCTTCGGCCGTGGGGTGGCGTCTTCGGGGGAGAAGCAAGGGAAAGAGGGACAATGGTTGATTGAGAAGAGCGGTTGGAGCTGAGTGGATATGATATAGGAGGATACTGAGGTGTGTGGGATGCGCGTGGTGTCTGCGAACGAGGCTTTGTAGTGGCAAGCATGATGATGGATGTCTGGGGAAGAGAGGAGCGATAAGGGCCCGTGCAGGCTTAAAGATAAAGTGCAAAAGACCCCGTCGCAAGTACATTTTATCCTTTGTTCTCTACCAGCAGAAACAATAGATATTGACCAAGAGGTATGTATGTATGTATTGTGCAACGGGAGCTTTGTACAACACTTGCCTTTCCTGGAAGACAATAGCTTTCCATCCAAACTCATACAAACATTACGCGACGCGATGGACTCACGTGTTTGCAAATTGCTCTTTGGCATGAATCGCTCCGAATCGTCTCTGCCAGTGCTGCATGCATGGACGACACATTCGCAGCAGATGTAACAGCCAGGTTTCAGGAGGCTTTACCCTATGCTCTCCTTCCCGCTTCTCCTGCCCTCGCCGCATTACACACCACACGTGTTCGTCTTCGATTCAACAACTCAGACCAGTCGCTTTCGACTCGATCTGTGTGTGCTAAATGCGGCTCAAACCTGTTTGCCGATAATTGCACTGGCGAGGTCAGAACGTTTCGGTTGAGGAAGCCGAAAGGCTCCAAAGCTCAAGTTCTTCGAAAAATCTGCGGAAGATGTCATGCCATAGATGATGCTACTGTGGAGAAAATGAACATCGCATCGTTTCCAGCCAGAACTCCTCCGATACTTTACTCTATCGACACTATCTCCTCTAGAGGGAGTTCCGAAGTATCAATGACTAGACCACAGCAGGACGCTATGGATGCGTCTCTGTCTCGTTTTTCACTCGATCGATCTTACTTGCCCACGTCAACTAGGAAGCCAGCAGACCTGCCGCCATGGGTTCAGCAATCGCATGGCCAATCTTCTGAGGAGATGAACACATCAATTCATCGCCAGTCGAAACCTAGGCCAAAAAAGAAGTCGGGCCTGCAGGATTTGCTCGCGCGAAACCGACAGAAGGAAGAGGCGGAGCGACTTAGGAAATCCGACGGTCAAGCTGGAGGGTTAACAGATTTTCTCAGTGGTTTGTGAAGTACTTCACCCTTTAGCCTCGGTGTTTCATGCCCGTGCGTTGCCAGTACGTTGAATGTGCACCTACATGGCTGAGTAGTTATGATATGGCAGGCCTGTACTTTGTGTTTAACTAAACATGATGCTTGAACGCAGCAGAACGCAGCATGTAAAGCATGGTCCTCGTTATGAGCTAAGCGTATTTTATCAACTCGTAGTTAAAATTAATATTCCATGGGTATAATCTCTAATCCTAGAAGACAAACCAAAAAACACAGCAAAGAAATAAGCCGGAACGGCAATGTAACGTCATCTACGTACTGTCCACTGTCAGCAGAGTCAAGCTTTCACATCGTGTTCAACTTCCTTGGAAGATGCATCTAATGCATCGGGTTCAGGAGAAATGAATCTTCCTGGCCAAAACGGTACGTATACGGCAATCGCAATAAAAAGTGGAAGGGTGTCTAATCCGTAGAAAAAAGGCTCCGACGTGGCGAGGCTACCATGAAAACCTTGCGATAGCTCCACGACACGGAATACAGACCGGATCTAGGAATTCGTTGTAAGTCAAAGCTGAGGAGAAAGATGAACGCTAAAAACTATTCACCAGAATTCCTACACAGCTGACAAGCAAGGCTGCAGCCAAAGTGCGTGCGCTGTTGTACCAAGGCTTATCTCCACGCCTTTCCCATCCGTTTGAACGATCCCGCTGAAGGCGATACAGGAATACCACGTAAAGGACCGTGAATACAATGAAAGACAGAAGCTGAGCCACCAAGCCCGCGAGAAAGACCTAAAACATCATCAATATCTAATGCAAGCAGCGTAACAACAAGAGCTAACCCGAGATCCGATTAAAGCACTCTGTGGATCGTTCGCTGAAGCAGACATAGCACCTCCGATGGCCTATATCAGATACATAAATGGATTTAAACACGCAAAAAATAACAACGCAAATACCTGGATAAGAAATGTTGTGATATCTGATGAAATGAAGACAAGCGTTATGCGTCGAGGAGACACAAGGAGGTATTCATCAGCGCGGAGTTGTCTGGCGAGGCGACCGAGGAGGACATAGTCTGCAGCAATGAATGCGCATGGCTAATGTGACGGTAATCAGCTTGCGTACCAATATCCTCAAGGCAGCAACTTACGGAAAGAACCACGAAGAGATATTCAACTATGTATAGTCCCTTCGATTCTGGATGAACATGCAAGCCGAAGCGGATTCCAATCCCGAAAGAGAAAGCTGTGGGGTGCCTTTAGTAGAATTCTTAAATAGGATTGGTTAATACATACTATATGCTCCAATTACCATGGATAACATCCATTTCGCTCCCCATATTCTAATGAACCATGTCTGTAGGCAAGCTACAAGCATAAGCAGAGCTGAAAAAAAAAATACGTAAATATATTCTTATACGCAACGGAGAGAAAGACTCACAAAAAGCAATTCCTGTCAAAGTATTAGAGGCGATATATCTTAGAGGATTAAAGGGGTCATTTCGAGGGTCTGCGAAGGGGTCTGCCGGGGGGGATATATTATGGTCGGTGCGAGCAAAAACTGGCCATACAGCAAAAAGAATGAATAAGAGTAAAGAGCATGAGTAGGGTCCGCCAGTACCGACCATGGTAGTCAAGAGATGTGAGGAGATTTACCAATTCCCGGCCAGCACTAACATCGTCCATACTTATTGGAAGTTATTTCTAGTTACGGATAACCATCTGTCGGTGTGTCATATTATTCATGCTACGGGGGCCGGATCGTGGGCTTCACATGGCTCTATGGGGAATACTCCGAGATGCCCGAGGTGATTTCGCCGAAGACGGCGTTGAAGTAGTTGCAATACAGGCTACGCTCATAGCCTGTACATGTGGGCGTTGCATGGATTTTAATTGTTGCAGGGAAAATATAGCCACCTTGAAATAGTGAGAGTAATAACTTATTCGTTGGCTGCAAAAACGTAGAGCCCGATTGAGAGTGAAAATGATGAGATATACAAATGACAAAGGGGAAACGGCAAGGGAAAAAGGCAAATAGACGGGACAGATCATTTCTTCGTCGCCCAAAGATCGTAGAGTTCCTTGTCTGCCGGATCGAAACAGGTGAGCAATGACGGGTCGGAGCGGACTCTTGTTTGTCTGCTAGGAGTGCTAGATGCAAGAACGTTGCGGAACGTCGATCGCGAGGGATCAAGCCGAATGCCAGTGGAATTCGTTTCTGAGAATGTTGATGTGGGTGAATCATTTGCTACAAACTAGTGTATCACATTTCAGTGGAGACAGAAAGGTATTAAGTGTGATATGCAGACCTCTCCAGTCATACGGAAACTAGAGTCGTTATAAGAGCCAGCATTAAGAGGCGAGGGAGTAAAAGGACGCCCCGGTTGACCTGCATGTCAAGATCAGCTCCTACTGCAAATGCAAGGCAATATTGTGCGAGAGGAAAGGTTTACTTGGGAGTGTGCTGGGAGACGAAGAGAGAGATGATGAAGACGGACGGGGGGGTGTTGATTCAGCCATGGGAGGTGTGGATACAAAAATGGCTGTTGGAATTTTGAGAGGGCAAGTTACAGCGATCACTTCAACTTGCAAAATGCTAATAACCTTGGACCTCCTTTGCATTGGAAATGAGGCCCATGCGCTTCCTCGACCCCGTGATCGTGACCGCGTCTATGTACCGTGACCTACGTCACGACGTGAAGCTCAGGGTCCCTCAGAGTCGAAGGGTGTTTGTCTCCACAGCGGCACCGCACTGATAGCTGCTTGTACCTCATTCTGCTATAACACTGCACTGTCGAGTCCATCATGAATATCTTCAGAAGCCGTAAGCAGACATATTCCCTTACCTTACTCCGCTGACCTCTGATCGATCACCCAGTTATTGGCAAGGTCTGGCGTTCGTGAACTTTTCTACGACTTGCCTGGATTAAGGTTAACTCTGATGTCACAGAGGATCCCAATGCTGCTGAAGTTGTGAAGATATCTACTGGTGTGTGTGATGCCGATTTTTATTTCCAATCTCTCACCTTTTGGCTTGCAGGGCAACTATATCTTGTTCGCCCAGGCAATATTCGCTCCTCAAGGGAATGCATGTATGAACCTCTGACTACTCTATGAAGCTATCAAAGTATAACAAGCCCCATTAGATATAATGATGCTATGGCAACTATTCGCCGCGTGCCCTCACTCGAACACAACTTCCAACTGGTGATAACTAGGGTATATGAAGATGGCGATCAAGAGTTGCTGGAGGACGAGGATGAAAGTGAGTGTGTAGATCATTGTGGCCAATCGACATCGCAGTCAACTAATGTACATCTCAGCCGACGAAGAAAGAGTCTTCCTTATCAGTGAAGAGCTCGACTTCCGCACTGGCGAAACAGATGGCGAACCAACCTTCTTATGGCGTGACCTTCACGGAGATGTTGATGAATTCTATGAATACGTTGCCCCAGGGACTAATGAACCTACAAGAGCCTTTTTCGAGACATGTATGTACCGGGCCATGTACGAACGCAAGTATAAGAAGAGTGCAGACACAACAACGGACACGGATTTCGAGGAGTTTATTTGGCAGTAAGCTTGCTTATTATATTACGTGAGATTGCGCTAATTATTGTTATTATGCTCAAGCCCACCTGCTTCGAAACCGAAACCTAATCCACGGCGCAAAGTTGCTGCCAATTCTAATCCTTCTTCCCTGGCTTCTAACATGCAGGCGCTTTCTGTTTCAGAGGAGCCAACTCCCTCGCCCCCTCAGAATGAAGTGGAAGAAGCTCCTCGGCACACTGTTGAGGATACGTCATTTATGTCATCTATGGATATACTCTTTGAGCAGGAAGCTGAATTATATCTGTGGGACTTTGAGAAAGCGGACTTCGATAACCAAGGGATCGTCATAGCCAGAATCCTGCAGCAAAAGGATGCGAACTTCACATACTGGCTTACTGCCTCAATCGACGACTCTGTGGTCTTGGCACATAAAATATCAACAGATATGAACCAGAAATTGTCTCACAATATACACTCGCTAACGTGGAACCATCTGGGCGACGACGGTTCGCAGAGTAGCTGGTTGTTAAGATTTGCAACCAAAGAGGACTTCGCGGTGGTAGTAGAGGCATTTACTACGTGTTTGTGGCAATCGCTTCACCAAATGGCATGGGGAAAAGCCAAGGTCATATTATTTGTTGTTCACCTAAACCAAGTATTTACTTATAAACCGTCCAGCCCGAGGAGCAACGATACGTGATGAGTTCTATGGAGGACGTAGAGATGAAAGATGCTTCAGACGATGAAGAGGATGAAGAGGAAGTTTTGTCAGAGCTGGATCCTGATGAAGGTATATTTCCTCTATCTTTTACCGATTTTTATGGCTGATGCTAATTCACATTGATAGAAGCAAGCGATGACTCTGAGCAAGAAGATGAAGATTTACCTCCTGCTCTTGCCAAGGGCGAGCGTAACTCCCAGCTTACCGTCGGTTACAAGGGAGATAGGTCTTACGTCGTCCGCGGAAACAACATTGGCGTCTTCAATCATTCTGCAGATAATTCAGTGAAGTACTATGCGACCATCAGTAAGATCGCCACAATGAAAGGAAAGGAATTCAAGCCCAAACATGTTCGTGTTCGCAATATCAATCACATCGTATACTTATTGAAATTTATTGCTCGAAGGTTATGTTGCATGACCAAGACACGAAGATGGTATTAATGAACCCTACCGACCCGAATTCGCTCTATAGCATGGATATCGAGCGCGGCAAGGTTGTAGAGGAATGGAAAGTGCACGACGATATCACTGTCGACCATATCGCTCCTGATAACAAGTTTGCTCCTACAACTCGTGAGCAGACTCTAGTCGGAACGTCTCACAACGCCCTTTTCCGAATTGATCCTCGCGTATCTGGCACGAAAATGGTGGAGAGCCAGTACAAACAGTATGTCAGCAAGAACAAATTCTCTGGCGTCGCCACAACCGCAGCCGGAAAGCTTGCCGTTGCGAGCGAGAAGGGTGATATTCGCTTGTTCGATAGCATTGGAAAGAATGCCAAAACCGCACTTCCACCACTGGGAGATCCTATCCTCGGTATCGATGTCACTGCAGATGGTCGGTATATCGTGGCGACTACCAAGACTTACCTACTATTGATCGACACACTCATCGGCGAAGGACGATACGCAGGACAACTCGGCTTTGATCGCAGCTTCCCAGCGACATCGAAACCCATTCCTCGTCGTCTTCAACTCCGTGCCGAACATGTCGCATACATGGGTCACAGTGTCTCTTTTACCCCTGCCAGGTAGTTTTTTTGTTCCGCCTATGCCATCCATTGTTACTCACATGCTATATTCAGATTCAACCAGGGCGAAGGTCAAGTCGAGAACGCTATCATCACATCTACTGGACAATTCGTCGTCGCATGGGACTTCGCAAAAGTCAAGAAAGGCCATCTTGATAAGTACGAGATCAAGAAATATGAAGATCACGTTGTCCAGGACAACTTTAAGTTCGGAGATGACAAGGAGATTGTGCGCATTTCCTCCATTCTGTCATGTTGTGCCTGTGCAATGTCATGACTCATTTAATTTCATCAGATTGTTGCGCTAGACAATAATGTCCTCGCTATAAACAAGAAAAATTTGAAGAAGCCGACTCGTCAATCTCTTGCAGCGCCACTTGGTACCTTACAGTCCCGTTCTGCCATCGTTCACGCTCCATACTGAGGACAGGCGGAACTATTATTTATGAATTTTTGATTCCATTTCCCGCAGAGTCTATCTATGTTGCTATGAAGGAACGCGAAGGTTTGTAGTTGTAGGGGGTCAGTGGGCGACAATACCACTTTACTCCAGATTATCACCCATGTACATGATATAAAAACTATAGTAATGTTGCATCCCTTTCATTCGTGCTCGTTAAACGTCGGCAGCCTCATAGGAGTCCCATAGTCCCAATATGAAATGCACATAATAAATCAAAACGTCGCTCATCTCTTCGTGCCATTGACGCGAATATCGCGTTCCACGTAATTTTTTGGGTAGTTTCCATCCCTCTTATCCACGTATCGCCCAATCCCTAAATGCCACATGATGCGTGGTATCATTAGGGTAAAGCCCAAGAGTATAGTTGTCCACAGCATAGGGCTCCAGTTACAGAAGTCCCATTTCTGATCTCCCAGAGCCCACAGGGTCACGTAAAGGTGAAAAATATCCCCGATGAGAAGCGGCGTGAGCAGAGAAAAGACAAGCCTTTCCTGCAGCGCAGGATTGTCGGGAAGATGTTTACGGGCGGCAGAAAGGATGAAGAAGTTTATGACACCGATCAATGCGCAGACGTGCGCAAGTTGAATTGTTGTCACCAGCGATGCTCGCGGTAGTACTTCAGGCGCAGGCGATCCAGAGGGCCATGGGGCTTGTGCATTATGTGTCTATCAGACTAGTGAGCAGACTGGAACTTTAAAATCGAGCTGTAGTGCTCACAGTGGTTGGATCACTGTAATTAAAGAATATATGTCAGATATCGCGGGTAAACACTATCTTTCAGTTGAGCACGTACATCCAAGTTCCGATAAAGCCCATCGTGGTTAGAAATGGCTCATAGGCCGCAAAACAGAAGTAATAAAAGTCTGGGATTGCAGAGGTGGGTCGCATTATGCGTCTGTCTATCTTCAATGACGAGGGGTAGGATAGCACTTCAAAACGAGCGTGTTCCAGTGGACGAATATGAGGAAGAGGATAGAGTTTAATAGGCTTTGACGGGGGGCGCAAATGAATCGATATGAGATATTAAGGTGTGATATGGAGTGACTAGGCGCCTCCCCCAGGGATCTCGGAAAGAGAGTAGTGGGTGCCCCATTGGAAAATGAGATTTGTTATATTCAACAGACAAGTGCACTGATCCGTAAATGTAAGCGTGTGTACGTGAACAGGAACCAACGAGCGTGACGGGTCACATCACAAACACCGGCCCTGAACAAATGCCTATAGGTACGGCAGTTTCTTCGTTTTCTTTTCTTCATCTTACAACATGGTCTATCTACAACCAAGGCCGGCAACAAGTGCTCGACATTGACTGGCCTAATGGCGAGGACCCAGACTACTCTGTACGCAGATGAAAGATATAATGCTTCTCCTGTGCTCCTTCGTGGTGCATGGACGGGGTGTGAGCTTCGCTTCTTTCTGACATGACTCCGCCATTCGTTTGGTGGGAGCGAACGCGATTCTTTGGGATGATTAAATACGTACGGTCCATATTGTATTCTGCTCTTTACGCTGCGGACTGGAAATTTTATTTTTCTAGAGTTACACTCCTCTATAATGCTCTACATTAATATGCTGTTCTTCCTCCTCGGTTCTGTTGCTCTCCCAAGCTTCAATTCAAATTTCAAAGCCTCGATGCTCGTTCCAGCTTAATCTGGATTCCTTTCTGTAATTGCCAAACTTCGACTTCGCCCTTAATGACCGGTTTCCAGAATTTCACGGCATGGCAGTCAATCATGTCCGGCTCACGAGCTATATGCTGTTACAGCGGCTTTAGCTTGAAATTCAGAACATTGATCTTACGACACTTTGGGTCTGCTTCCGAAAAGTGTCCATAGGTGACATATGTGTGGTGTCGCACTTTCGTGCGCTGCCGACTCATCTTGAAGTGATATCCGGCATTCCGATTTCCCGGCGCGAGGTTTCCGAATCACATAGATATAAACCTCAAAGGCATGCAATTTTGCCTACGAATACACCCTGTACTGACGGTAGTACTTTTGAAAAAGGAACTGCACGTGCTAAGCAAATAAATATTTGCAATTCCAACTAAGCCCCAGATCATTCAGCATAAAACATAGTTGACTCGTATCCTCTGTAACAAATGAAGTAACATGAGGTATAGCTGCGGGTCCGATGACATTAATTAGTCCACATTACAAGATATCCAAGCGAACCTAGGGGGAAGGGAAGGCCCATTGCAAGGGATTTGTAAGATACAAGTTCAAACGATCTCGACATGATTCGCCCAAGATAACGTCGCGCAGTATGCTTGTCCGCAGTAGCAACGAGAAGAAGCTGCCAGCTACGGAGAGAAGATACTCCATTGCAAGATAGGCTGGTGAGAAGTTTGATCTCGACAGAGCCGTGGGCTACGTAACTCTTGTTGAATTACGGATGGTACGCAAGTGCTATTCTCCCTCGGTTAAAAAGCTGAACGCATACTCCTTAGCAGTTAAAAAATGAGGGAACGAAGAGTATAAGCGCTAAAATATATACAGCCTCACGTACCAATGGTTCTAACTTCAACGAAGGTTCCATCATTTGGCGCACCTGGAGGTTGGAGAAAGAGTATACTTGTGAAAATGTTGCTAAACGCAGTACAGCTGCGCATGGACCTGATCGCCGTGACAGAATGTTAAGACGATGTGATCAACTCAGAAATTCCAGTTGACTGGATTTTATTACCACACGTTCGGACTGTGTAAAAGGCACTCCCACTGTCAATCGTGGCCGGAATCAAAAAAAAAAAAGTTTAGTAATAACATACATATGATTTATAATTTTGGCCAAATACTGGAGCTTGAGGGTTACGAATAAGTCGGTTTCTCCTGGAAGTCGATGAGTAAATGTATTTTATTACAGCTAAATAGTTCTCGAGACCTCGCGTAGTTCCCACCGGCTTCATACTCAAAAGGTTGTTTACTGTTCTATAAATAGTGAACAGCTCAGGATTGTGATCGGTAGCGGTTCAAGGACCCTTTCACGGAAACTCAACGGAGACGCGATACTAACCTACTGTCCACGACAAATCCCCAGCCGCTGAAGCTGAAGCGCTGGCTCATGAGGAAATCCAAGGCGGATAGCCTTCCAGAGGATGGCCAAATGATGCAATCTACAGAGCTGTCTATTCGCTCTTCTGTCGAAGACCTTCAGAAAAAGGCTACAGAAGCCATCGAGCGGCCGTCTGATTTTCAATCTATGAAGAATGTCACGACTGCGACGCAGGAATCTTCTGCCCAAGGCGCGTCTGCTACAGAGGCAGCAGAGAACATTGACAGACCCCCAAGTACCAACGAGGGCATTCAACCTTCAAAAGTCTATCACCCCCTCTCCTTTCCGGTTCTGGCTCTCCTTGCTCCTGCTTCGACTTTTGGTGTTCTTGCTAGGCTGGGACTGGTAGCATTGACGACATATGACGGGGAATGCATCTTCCCGTTAGCTTATGTGCAAGCACTTGGTTGCTTTATCATGGGCGTCGGTCTTAGGTTGAAGGATCCACTAGGGCAACTGTATGTATTCGAATCGCTTAATTTTCCTGAGAATTCTAACCGAAGCTCTCGTCTAGATATGGACCTCTCTATACCGCCTTAACAACAGGTGGAGACGTTAGTTGCTACAAAGGATGAAGGATTCTTATTCTATAACACAGGTTTTTGTGGCTCACTCACTACGTTCTCGAGCTGGCAATTGGATATATTTCAGTCCTGGCTTAATGCAAGCCAGTTCCATCGTAGTGGCCTTCGTGACGTCAGTTGTTTTCTAATAATTCAGGCATTCTCCGTTGACATCCTTTCGTTTCCTAGTTTATAGACGGCCTTGGGAAGTCTGTTTTCACGATGACATTGTCCCTCGGGTCCCTGTCATTCGGATACAGCATTGCAGCCGTCATAGCTCTACGTCTTCCGTTGTTATCATTTCCAACTCGGAAGGTCCGGTATAGCTTGAGTGTCTTTGCTATCCTCAGCTATGCGGCCGTATTTCCGGCATATTTCTGTCTTCCTTCCAGCTACCGTGGCCAAGCCACCGCCGCTCTTCTTTTCGCGTACCCGGGGACATTGTCAAGATATTGTCTATCACTGTATCTCAATCGCCGTATGAAGGCTTTACCTTTAGGTACCCTCACTGCGAACTCTTTCGCCACAGCTCTGCTCGGTACATTTCACGTTCTGCAAGGTATACCTCAACCACTGTCGCCGCATGCGTGTGCAATTCTGCAAGGATTAATAGACGGATATTGTGGGTGTTTGAGTACAGTTAGTACATTTGCCGCAGAGGTTCGCGACTTGAAGGGATGGAAGGCCTTCAGATACGCGTTGGTAAGTTGGTTAATGGGCCAAGCGCTACTTCTTGTGATTTTAGGGCCATCCTTTTGGGCAGGGTCTGTACGAGAGCGAATAACATGTACGTTTCGATAATAATTTGGATCTTAGAATTTGCCAGGGTTTCTATTGGTATAAGGATTGCAATACAAAGCAGTAGATCGTGGGTAGCGGAATTGTCTCAGGCGCTGTGCCGTTGCGCTGCAACGTGAACGTGAAAGATCGATCGGAGTTGGAAAGTGTGCTTCAGGTTTGTCGACATCGACAACATCCTTGAGGCCATCGACCAACCATCTCCGGTGTCTCGATGTCCTCAAGACAACATTTGCCCCCGGAAGACTCCCAGGCCACCCTCGAGGACGAGGAGGCCGTCAGTGGGACTGGCGAGGGCGACGAGATCATGGAGGAAGCGGAAGAGCAGGAAGAGGGTTACAGTGCGTGTTTCTCCATTGCTTTCGCGATGATCTTCTCTCGTCGTCTTCCCTTACCCCCAGTCTGAAACGTTTTATCTTCTAGCCTCTTCTACACCCACTTCAACCCTCACTTGGATCAGCTGGTTTTGCTCACTGCCTGGCCATGAATACTTCTGCGAGGTTACGGAAGACTTTATCGAAGATGACTTTAATCTGACTGGACTGAACACAATGGTGCCTTTCTGGAAGGAAGCGATGGAAATGGTGCTAGACGTTGAACCAGGTGTGGGTTCCCCTCGTGTAGTCCCCATCCATGCCGCCGTACTTACCTTTATTCCTCCTGAAGACGAGGAGACCTCAAAAATCCCGGATGTGTCGATTGTAGAATCGTCTGCTGAGATGCTCTACGGACTTGTGCATCAACGGTTTATTTTGACACGGGTGGGGTTACAGGCAATGGTGCGTGGTATCCTTATGCGTTCCATTGCCACTCGCGGCTCACATTCACGCGTATCTCCTTTGCTTAGGCCGAGAAATACGAAACCGGGGTCTTTGGATCTTGCCCTCGCGTATATTGCGTTGGTTGCAATGTTGTGCCGTGCGGACGCTCTGATATGCCAGGGCTTGACACAGTGAAACTGTTCTGCCCTAATTGTAATGACATTTACGTTCCACCCAGCAGCCGTTTCCAGGGCGTTGACGGTACATCCAATATTTTACCTCTGCTTTCTTCTGGAGTCTCATTTCTATGTTTCCAACTTTCAGGGGCCTTCTTTGGAACGACATTCGCCCATCTCTTCTTCCAAACTTACCGTGAACTTGCACCTGCACCTTTCTGGAAGGCTCCTTCATCTGGTTCCCCTTTATCTCCTAGAAGTGCAACAGGAAGCAACAGCTCGCGCAATTCTCCCTTTGTCAACCCTAACACCCACGGTGGCCAGAAGCGTGCTGCAGGTTACGTTTATGTACCTCGAATTTACGGCTTTAAAGTGAGCGAGCGAGCAAAGAGTGGGCCACGGATGCACTGGCTGCGCCTGCGTCCCGAGACCCCGAATGAGCTCGAAATGGTTGATTGGAGGGGTCGATGGATCGACGAGGATGATGAATATGATGACGAGGAGGAAGAGGAAGACGAGGATAGACAGATGGAGGACTTTGACCCAGTGCGTTAAGGAGTCAACATTCATATGGCCGTGCTCTAACTTATATATATTACCAGGATGCTGTGGACGGTGAAGACGACGATGACGAGGAGGAAGAGGAAGAGGAAGAGGGAGGCACGCCGATGCAGGGACAACAGCACCATGGGATTCGGCGTGCAGATGCTTCTGCGCCATCGCTGCGGCCGCCGACGCCGATTAACTCTGCGCGCACCTCGCCAACATCAAGCGGGGCACCTCGTACGCCTCAGGAGTCGCTTAAGCTTCCGGGATATTCGCCGGGGGAAGGTAAGGTGAGGATGGTGAGGCAGTGGGCACCGAGGACAGAGGCATGGGCGGGCACGGCACACTGAAGGACATTTTTGCGCCCATTTTCTTGGTTATGTTTGTTAATCTCGTCTATTTCTCTACTTTTCCTTCCATAACATGCGGCGTATATATGTTGTATATAGACGGGGTTCACTCCAGTGTGCGAACTATGAATGCGATAAGATACGTAGATAAGATTGAACTTGAGATAAGATATGCGTGTGGGAATATATTTGATGGAACTGTACAGGACCCAGCCACCGAACATGCGTTCCACGTGACTACTTTGACAGTCAGTGCCAAAGCAAGATTCTCGACGAAACCAACGACCCCCTCAAGACACAAGAAAATGGTTCGCTCCAGTGAGTTCTCTGTTTTCCTGCACGAGTTGTTCGATGGCTGACCGTTCGTCGCCATGATTCCGTGCGTTTGTAGACCTCCGCTACGGCCTTAACCACGGCCATCCCACCACCCCCATCCCCAAAGCTGTCCGCCCCAGCCAACGCAAGGGTGTTACGTCGACCAAGACCAAGTTTGTGCGGTCTGTTGTCCGGGAGGTTGCTGGGTTCTCCGCTTATGAGCGCCGGGTTATGGAGCTGTTGAGGAACTCCAAGGTGCGTGAGGTTATTTTGCAAGATGAAAGAGGACATGGAGTTGACACCAGACACGCGCTGCTTACAGGACAAGAAGGCAAGGAAGCTGACCAAGAAAAGGGTGCGTTTTTGCGTGCTACTATGGTACATTGAACTCATAAATTGGTATCGGAACTATAGCTGGGTACCCTTCTCCGCTCGAAGCGCAAGCTCGAGGAGCTTTCAACGATCATCCAGGAGAGCAGGAGAGCTGCACACTAAAAGGAGAGGCAGGATTCTACGTAGATACAATACCATCTGCTTCCCTATGTATATGCCTATGCCATGCCATGCAGCACTCTGAGGTTGACTGTTGGGAATTGTGCAACGATGAGATTGGATCAGCGGCATCGCAGGGATCCATTTTTGAACCTGTGTTCACCGTGGGGACAGAAAAGACATAGAGATATACATAGATACTTTCTAAGCCCCTAGACAGGGGGACAATGACCAATGTCGGAGATGTCATGATGCCTGGGCCGTGCTTGGCCGTGCTGACCATGTGTGAATTTGTCAGTCGCGTGCCGAGCTTCGTCGTCTCGTACTTTTGAACATTCGGTGAACGGTTCTCCCGCTTCTTTTTTGACTGTTGGGACTTGAGTTGTTCGACAATGTCTGCATGTCTCTCACCCCCTCCTCCCACCCGTCACCGCGCCTCCTCAACCAGTCTCGCGAATTCAGATCGTTGTCTCGGTCGTCGTCGTTCCGCCTCAAACCTCGTTCTGCCTCAAACCCTATCTCCTCCCCCTCCCCCCGTCCTCTCTCCGTCCCCTACTACACCACCAATGCTCGAGGCTATCTTCTCTAGATTTTTGCTCTGGATGCATCTTCCCGCAAAACACGCTCAGTCCTGGTCTACTCCGAGCTCCTCTCCTCGATCAAGCACGGAACTGTTCATCCTTCCGCTGGCCACCCCCGCACAGGGTGATCCTGTAGTAGATACCATCCTTGAAAAACCCTCCCTCCGATCATATCCACAAGACTGGTTCCACGGATTTCCTTCTGTAATAATTCCTGCGTCCTTATCTCGCCGTTGAACTCGAACTTAAGCTCTCTTTTTCCTAGATTCACACCCCCATCCTCCTTGTTATCATCTTATTCCCAGTGTCTACTGCTCTTGTTCTGTTTTGCCTCTCGACTCTCCCCGTTTCTCTTGCTTGGCCACGTACCCTGTCCGATGTTGCCCAGCTCGGAAGAGAGCTCCATGGTTATTCCCAGAGCGGGTTCGCTCCAATGGCGCATGTCTTGGGTGTCATGGCCATCTCTGCTATTTGGAAACATGCATGGTCAATCCCAGGAAGCGTAATATGGGTATGTGCCTTTACGCCACAGCCCGGAACAGCTCTAAATTTATTTATTTTTTACATCAGAACGTCCTCGCTGGAGCTCTTTTCCAGCCAGCCTTCGCGACAGTTCTCCTCACCGCGCTCACCACCGTAGGCTCGGCATGTGCGACACTGCTGGCGATGCCTCTTGCACCTTTTTTGGCATATTTGATGCCTCGTGCACTTGACATGACGCGTAATGCGTTAGGCGCTGACTCGGAAACCGATCAAGATACCCCGGGTATCGAGCCGAAACCGAGGACATCAGCCTGGGTTCGCCTTTCGGTGCTTCGACTCATTGGCGTCGTCCCATGGTCAGGGATAAACATTGCGTGTGGCGTCTGTGGGGTCCCTATGCTCGACTGCATGCTGGGCAGCTTCATTGGTTGTCTGCCGTGGACAGCCGTCACGTGTCAGGTGAGCAGAACGCGTCGATCATTGCGGATGTCCGTGTCCAATGGACTCACTAATCGTCTCCTTATTTCCTCTTACGTCAGATTGGTGACATTCTCCAGACTGTCGCGTCTACGCCCTCGCCAACTCCACAGACGATCTCGTCAGTCCTGACGTCGCCCGCAATCATCATCAAGCTTGTTCTGTTGTCCTTCCTCTCCCTCGCACCGATCCTTGCCCGCGATCGTCTCCGCACGATGATCTCGTCATCGGCTTCACGAGCAGCAAGCCAGGCGGAGGAGCGGCACTCGCGGTGGGTGTGGGTGCAAGAATGGAGGACAAAGATCCGTCTGGCATCGCGCTCGCGCACAAGAGACCAGGGTCAAAACGAACTCAATGTCCTGATCCAGGAGAAGAGAGCGCTCGAGGAACTCCCTTCGTGATCCGTGGCTCTTCTTCTATCTCCAGCCTCTTCTTTTGTTCAGGACTTCTCCAGGATTCTATTTATTCCCGCCGTGACACCCCTCCATATCCAATTCCGCTCCCTTCTCTTCCCCGGGTCCTTGTCATAGATTATGACCCTTCGGCATACCGGGCCATGTTATGGCCCCCGTATACCCGGCAGCTCTACACTCCGACACATCCCGATTCCTCCCCGTTCGCGCGTTAATGCCCCAGCTTGACGACTTCTTGCCTCATTCGACTCATCCATTCATCTTCGTCTGATACCACATCTAATGATACACCGCATTGCCTTGATTACCTCTTCACATACAATGCCATTGCTCAACTATTCACGACCTAATGACCCGACCAATCACACTCGCTCCTCCTAATGAATGTATTCGCGACGCTCTGCTTGCTATCTATATCGTAATACATAGCTTGGATCTTCCGATTTGCATTAGACGGCACAAACACCATCATCCATCCATTCGTGACTACCTTCGTTTCAACGTACAGGTGTAGTTCTCTTATACACATCTTCGGTCGATTATATCTTCTTGCCCTTGTTCAGTAATGTATATAGGAAGTACGCTAGGATATAAAGAAGAAATTTCCATTACTGAAATCTGACAGCTCGACAAGAAAAAAAAACGTTAATACGATGATGTGAAGATATATACATGCAGATAGACAGAACATGCTCTATGGAGGTCGTTAGCAGAGTAATATGTAGAATATGTGTTATACACCAAGTCTGGTATACTGTCAGTAAAGAGCAAGAACTGGATGACGGAGATCGACTTACTTCCGTTTGCTATGCTCATAAACCACATACGATATCGAGACCGCAGGAACCACCTGCAAGTACAACTTCAGCAAGCGTCCACCTCGAGCACCCGTAAAGCAAGGAAAACGAGGGGGACATCCGTAACTCGGATCATGGACCCTCTCCCCTTGCCCTAGCCGATCCAACGACTAAAAACCTTCAACTCACCTTTGCCAACGTGGGGAACAGCCCGCGATAAAATCCTCGCCACCCATCTCTCTCCCACGTCTTTGCCATCACATCCCACACGCCTGTATATCGTTGCGGGTGTCCCGAAGAACCAGAAGCCTGCAGTCGTGTGCGCACGAGGTTGAGAGGATAAACGCTTGTTGCTCCGACGCTCCCGGATACGCTGCCAAAAGCGAGGAGTGCCAATACTCCTGGCTCCTCCTTGCCGGTGGATCGAAGGTATGCAAGCTTGAGGGCCTCAAAGGTGCTCATGTCAATGGCGGAATAGCTAATGAGTTACTGCGATTATCAACATGAGGTCAGGGCAGGACAGATGGACGAACGGGAAAACGCCGATGAGTCCGATCTATATGAAGGCACGGTAGTAAGTATCTTGATTTCTTTCGCAAAACGTAAAAGCAGCAGCAATCGTACCGTCAGTCCGCGATAATAAGCGCGAAATCCGCCGAGGGCCCATACATGACGAGCAGCGAGATATAAAGTGCGTTTTTGATGTCCCGCATTGCTCATCATTTGAGTCTAAGCATCAATTGTTGAGACCAGCACTCAAAGAGACAGCAGGCAGCATTTCCCACCTTCAGAGTCTCTATCGGATATATACCTAACACAGGAATGTCAACGCTAGACGCACATATTGACAACTGCGCCAACTTACTTAGCTGACTGCTAATTCCTCCAATGCCACCTGACAAAAATCGGCTGACGCCACTAATTTCTCGAGGATCTTCGACCTTGTCCCAGTACTTTGCAAATGCGCGTTTCTATCAAAACCGTAGAGTTCAGAAACTTGCACTTAAAATCTTTGCACGAGACTAACAGCAGACTCATATGCAAAGAACTTGATGGCCGATTCTGGGAAAATTTTCGCAACAGATAAGCCGTTCCCTGTCCAGAATGCGAGGACGCCTCCTTCGGCGTAGATACGCGCGACGGCGCTTCCTATCACTTTGGCGCCGGATATGCCGGGTTTGGGAGGAAGAGGAGTGCCGCCAAGATCAGGAGGCCGTGTAATGAGGAATATTTTTAGTCGATCGAACGGTGCAGTACATGTCCTGGACACTGCATATGAATATACGGTGAGCAGTGTATAATTAATGGGAAAGTGTATGAAAACCAACCAGCACCGGCAATGCCCCCTGCCAGGAGAAATCTAAGTGCCGTATGACCCTCCAGCCAATTATGATGTTCTTCTTCCCCTTCTTCGTCAAAGTAATCGTCGTCGTCCAATAAGTCAAAGTCACCATGAGTGCCTACATCGGGCGGCTTGTCCTCTGCACTAAGACTGACATCACCTGGTAGGAGGGTTAACCAGTTAAAATAGTGGGCGAGAAAACAGCCAACCTTCCATGTTGACACGGGCAGGACCTCGCCCATCATCCCCCATGAATTTCTTGACCTCATAGTAACGATAGATCTCGGCGGGAGAAGCTTTCCGTGGTAGCAGGAGTAGGAAGTCGCGGAAATTGTGGAAGGTGACAGAATTAGAGTACCTGGATGAAGTTACAGAATTCATGAATTCCGCTAGCGTCTCCGGAGAGAGTTCAATGCCTGTAACGGTGTGTTAGCTTACATACTACTCCACCTCTTGGTGTACGTACCAGATTTGCTTAGTGCTATTCTTAATTCATCAGCGTCTAGGCGACCATCTCCATCCAAGTCGAGTTCATCATGAAAGATATGCCAAAGCTCTGCCAGAATAAAGTCATTATCGCAGTTGGCAAAAATTGCCGATAGCACCCACCAGATTCCTTTCCTTTCGCGTATTCCTTAAATTCCTGCCAACCGATATGCTTCGGATGTGAACCAGATGCGCGGCCTTTACAGTAACCCAGCAGCTCATCGTCGTACATGGCATTGAGGGACTTGGCTTTCTCTGGAGTCAACCCGTGCTTATTCCAGGGTTCATGAGCATTTGCCATTCGGGTTGTGGAGATAGGTTGCCCGCGGGCGGCTTGCTCCGCCTGAAGGCGCATCCATAGTTCGTGCAGCCGTCGTCTTCTATTCTCCTTGCCCTCCGCTTCTCGGAATTCCGCTAGACTATGAGGTGGAGGCCGTGGCGGTGGGTCGGACCTCAGGTGTGGTATATACGGACGATCTTGGGGAGGAACAAGGCGTTCATGGTCCTTGTCGTCGGACCCGCTTGGGGTATTGCTAGTACTGGCGTCGGGCCGCGACATGGATAATAACAGTTATAAGGATTCTAGTTGGAACAGCGCGTTTTGTTCAGAGCTTCAAGGCGTGATCGCGACCGTGGCTTCTTTTGAAAGAGAGCGTCAAGTAAAGAGTCGGAGAAAGCAGAGAGCCCTGCTCTCAGAGACTCATAGTAGAGATATCCAGGGGGACGTCCCTTGAAGATGGGGAGAGAGAATATGATGACTGTTGGAGTGTTAGCCGAATCGAGAGATGCCGGAGTCCTTGCCCACTGTTTACTGATGATTGCATTACCTGACGACATAGTAAATTTATTATGTTTTGAGCAAGTTTAAGCAATGTTATAGATTGGTTTAACTACAGATACGTGAGCTAGAATGCAGTACAGTAACGACATGAAACCCAAGCAGAAATCCGATTAGCGCTACATTTTGTTCATATATATCATTTGGATCCTCGAGTAATTTAGGCAGATTGAGGAGCACGAGAGATTACTATAATTTTTCGTCAGTGGCACAGCACGGACGCGAAGCTCCTGAGCTTCATCTTCAAGGATGTGCCCCACATTCCTACTCGTTGCCACAAAGAGGAATGGGCGGGGGGATTTAGACGAGAACCGCCGCCTGGGCCGTTGATCTTCTGCGCTTTGTCGGAGTCCACGATGTGCATAGGAAGCACCGGAATGGTATGATGACCTGCATCCGAGTCCGAAGCATAGCCAGCGACGGTGTTTGACCAGATCGCAGACGGTTCAGTGTGATCAACTGAATAGCATGTCTTCTCGGTTGTGAATGAAGTACTGGTCCGCAGAGAGGACGAGAACGCAGTTTCCAGCGTGCTCTCGGGGCCCTGACTGTTCTCGAAACTTTCGGATGGCTGCTACGGAGGTATTAGCGGCTGAGAGAGTCATATTTCGACGGTCTGCTCACCTTCGTGTGGTAGGTGGAATCATCGGACTCGACATTGGGAAGCCGCGGTCTCTTCGTAGGCAGGGGCGGTGTGGGGGGACGATAATGCTTAGCATCGTAAGTAGTGTACACAGAAGTAACGCATTTTAATATGAACTCACCTGGTGCAAGCGGCGCTTGCGACGTTTTTCGGGACTAACAGGCGAGGTCGTGCGGGACCTTGGGGGTGAAGAAGGCCAGTTGTCATTTTCGTCATAGGGATATGTGGGGCCTGCCGGAAAGCCAGCCTGAAGCGATCAAAGCCTAGTTAGAAGCGATCGCACTGCTCATGACATGCGAATCTGACCGGGTTCGAGGAAGCCCGCCTCAGAGGAAACGGTTCTTGCAGAAATATGGAGGGATTTGTGTCGTTGCCTGGCAGAATCAGAGCGGGCTCCAGCATCGAGGGATAGGCCACTTTGCTGATGATCTCGCGCCAGTCGCCGGGTAACTGGGAGGAAAAGATTACAATAAGGAAGATGTTTTACATGGATATGGACAAACTGGAGGGGCATCGAGATCAAAATGGCCAAGGGATACGGACAGACGGAGGGGAGACGGTGCTGGAGGAGAGGGAGGAGGTGATGGTAGGTACTTTGGGACAGGTTTCCGATAGCTCATGTCCCTGGTATATGGCATAGATGTGGAGAAGTAAATGATAAATAGCAGTAGACAGCAGACAGTAGGGGTGAAGAAGCAAGAAAAGACGGTGGAGGGAGTGGAAGGAATGTGGCACAGTATCGTGTTCTTAAGTACGCCAAGAGAGTCAATGCGGGGCGTAACGAAGAAGGAAGCGGGGCCACAAAGGTAGGTAGCCACCGGAAAAGTACACATCAGGAAAACGCGCATTGAGCTTGCTCGAGATTTATACAACTGCGGGACCGTGGAGCACGTTGCACCCATGCTCGAGCCTGGGGGCGGGAAGGCTGGCACAGATTAAATGCATGCTGCGTCCAGCGTTTTGGGGCGTCTTCAGATAAGGATCGGAAGGACGTCCTCGAGGAGGCGCAGCGAGGAAGGTTAGTTAGATGCGAAGACGGGATAGCCATAGAGACGCCCGAAGAGGCAGAGGACAAAGGCCGCGCTACGAGAGAAAGGAAGCCAGACAAAGGCTAATTGAGCCATGACTCGACATAAAGTGCCACAGAAGAGAAAAACAAGAGCGCTGTGGAGGTTCTGCCGACGCATTTCATGCATAAATAGAAGAGGAGGCGAGACAGAGGAGAGGAACAGGACAAATGGGCTCAAATGTGATAGGACGCGAGGCAAGTACGCCTGACGGCCCCGGCCCGTATCGCTGTCGAAGGGCTAATTCGGTCACGTGTGGCTTCTATTATAACGGAGACCTGGCATGGACGTCGATGTCATGATAGCTTCAGAACTGCATCTGGATAAAGATCAGCTGGAGTATAAGTAGGTTCACGGACAATATTATGTCTTTCCGGATACTTTAGCACCCCCGCTTTGACCCTCTCCCTTTCCCTGTATCCTCATGCCCCCTCGCACTGCCTCAGGTCGCGGCGGCCCCGCTCGTGGTGCGGCGCGCGGCGGTCATGGCGCTGCCCGTGGTGGCGCATCCAACATGCAAGTCGGGCTCCCTACTTCTGGCGACCATATCACCACTGTCGGTGTAAAGCGTCCTGATTTCGGTACTGCAGGCCGCATCGTCCCGATATTCGTCAACTCCTTCGTGACCACTATCCCCGAGGGCGTCATCCATCACTATGACGGTACGTCCCATTCCCCCTTTGTTGCGTCAAAGTCCAATTAATTTCGTCTTCGCCATGCCATGTCCATCCAGTCGGTACGTTCTCTCTCTCTTGCGCAGCTGTCCGTTGCCTGATCATGTCTCTTAGTTATTTCTCCCTCGGAGAAGACTCTCCCCGCTCGCCTCAATATGGCCCTAATCAAGGAGCTCCAGACGTCAGTTGCCCCCCAGATCTTCACGCCTCGCGCCGTATATGATGGCCGCAAGAACATGTTTGCAGTCCGGGAGCTTCCTTTCGGTGGCTCTGATTCTCAGGAGGTACTTGTCTCTCGCCTTGCCGCTTTTTTCCCATTTAACCTTCTTCGCAGTTCGATGTTAGTTTCTCCGAAAACCGTGGCGACACCGGTGGCAAAGGTCCCAAAGTCTACAAAATCCGCTTGACAAAGGTAGCAGAAATTAACCCCGAGTATGCCTATTCTGTCTATTCTTCGATACGCATTCCTCATGCCCTTCTTATGCTAGAGTACTCAAACGTTTCATAGCAGGCGATCAGTCTCACGACAATGCGGTCTTGACCGCCATCACAGTATGTCCTTCTTTCTTGTCGAGACTTTGACATAGTTCTCACCGTTTTTATCCAGGCTCTCAATGTCGTCATCAGGATGGAGCCGACCATGAAGTATCCCTTCAACGTCCGCTCCTTCTTCACTGATCGTGAGACCAAGGATATCGGTTCTGGCCTCCAGCTCTGGCGCGGCTATTTCCAGTCTGTTCGCCCTGCGAGCGGTCAGATGCTCATCAATGTCGACATCTCTACAGGCACGATGTACAAGGCTGGATCTCTCCTCCATCTGTGTCTCGAGTATGTTCGCAAGGACGATCCCAACGCCCTCGCTCCCAGGCGAGGTTTCCCAGATCGCGAACGTCTCCGCCTTCAGCGCTTCATTTCTGGAATTCGCGTCTTGACCACCCACCCCGGCCCCGGCGGTGCGATGGTGCAGACTCCACGAGTTGTCAAGAAGCTCTCCACCGCTGGCGCGAACGCGTTGACTTTCACCATGCGTGAGGGCGGCTCGATGACCGTTGCCGATTACTTCAAGAAAACTCAAAACCGCGCTCTTCAGTTCCCCGACATTCCTTGCGTCGAGGCAGGTTTTATTTTATTCATTTCGTTATGCCATCTTCATTTATTCTCGGTATCCAGGTTGGCTCTGGAGCTCTCATTCCTATCGAGCTTTGCATTGTTCCTCCGGGTCAAATTATGCGCAAGCAAGTTCCCCCCGAGAAGACCAAGGATGTCCTCGAATTCGCCACCAAGAAACCCAGGGACCGTCTCGAAAGCATCAAGAATGGTCTTTCCGTGCGTTCAACGTTCCAATATCAAATTTGCAGTCGCTTATATCTAACTTCCTTCAAGGTTCTGTCGTACGGACAATCAGAGTATGTCCGTCAATTCGGCATGAATGTTGATCATGCAGCGGGCCCTCTCAAAGTCCAAGCCCGTCTTTTGAAGCCTCCGGTTTTGAAATATGGTGCTGGCAGCAAGCAGCCTACCATTGTAAGTCCTTTCCTCCTATGGTTTACCCATAGACTTACGCCACGGGTTCTAGGTTCCCTCGAACGGTTCGTGGAATATGTACGTTTTCGCATTAGATTCGCTGCCACCCTACTAATCATTTCCATCTAGGGTGGACAAGCGCTTCTTTAAGCCTGTCGAGATCCCGCGATGGGTCGTCGTCGTGTACGAGACGGAGCGCCGCTTCGGACATCCTGCCGCACACGACATGATAACCGGGCTCGTCAACAGCTGCCGCGAAGTTGGTGAGTATTTATTACTTCCTGAGGATTATTGATCAGATTTGAAGTCCGTGTCGTAAACAGGGATCAGGATTTCTGAGACGCCGTTCATCTTCTGGGAGAATGGCCAGGGTCGCATTGGAGATCAGCTTCGTGCTGCCGGGGCCGAATGTGCCAAAGCCACCAAGGGCGGGGGTCCCAACCTCATTGTCGTTATTCTGCCTGAAGGCGGTAACGATATTTACACTGCCGTAAAACAGTACGTACTTTTTACGACCCTGCACGGATGCCACTGATTTGTTTTCTGCTAGCTTCGGCGATGTTACGGTGAGTCATTGCCACAATCCCGATTGGTTTATTGATTTCTAATTTTTTCGTCAGATGGGAGTCGCGACTCAGTGCATGAAGAGCTCGAAATGTTTCCGCGCTAAGCCGCAGTATTACGCAAACGTCAGCTTGAAGTATGTTCGATTTTCTTTTCTATTTCGTGTCTTTCTCTAACATGCGTTCCAGGATCAATGTGAAGCTCGGTGGCATCAACACGATCCCAGACCCTGCTTCTGTCTCTGTCCTGACGGATCCGCACCAGCCCACGATCGTTATGGGTAAGTATATTTATACCCCGCTTTGCCTTGTGGATGTTAATATTGACTTTCCTAGGTGCCGATGTCATCCACCCTGCGCCCGGCTCTGATGGCCGCCCCTCGTTCACTGCGTTAGTGGCTAATGTTGACTCGGATACTGCGAAGTACATCGCGGGTATATGCAACTGTTTTTTTCCCATCTCGTAGCATCGCTGACTGCCGTCTCCAGATTCGCGCGTACAGACCTCGCGCCAAGAGATCATCGCGGATCTCCAGGCGATGAGCAGGGTTTGTGCTTTGTACGATTTTCTCGTTGTCATACTAACGCATGCTACACAGCATGTCCTATCAATGTACATGCGCTACCGCGAGTTGGCGGAGAAGAAAGGCGCAGGAAACATCGCGCCCAAGCGCATCATATTCTATCGCGGTAAGGCTGATGGAATCTATCTATCTAATTGTTACTGATCATGGCGAATATAATAGATGGTGTCTCTGAAGGGCAATTCAAGCAGGTTCTCGAGCAAGAACTGCCACTGATCAGGAGTGCGTCGAATAATCTCCTGCGTGAATAACGTACTCTAACATAACAATGCCTTTCTTTTACAGAGGCTTGCGACGAATTAAATATTAAGCCCAAGATCACCATTATCGTCGTCGGCAAGCGCCACCATGTCCGGTATGTCTTTTTATTTTATGTTCATTCTTCCTGAGGGCTAATTTCAATATCAGCTTCTTCCCTCAGCACGAGCGCGATGCCGACCGTAGTGGCAACTGTCAAGCTGGGACTGTGGTCGACCGTGAAGTCTCTCACCCTACTGAGTTCGACTTCTACCTTCAGAGCCACGGTGGGCTCTTGGGTACTAGTCGCCCCGCTCATTACTCCGTAAATTTTATTTTCTGTGTTCCTCTTTCTCGTTCTGTGAGCTAAACCACTTGTCTCCGTAGGTTCTTCACGACGAGAATAGCTTCTCGTGCGTATATCTCCCCATAATGCATCTATGATACCCTCTGACCATTTGATATTTAGTGCCGATGCTCTCCAGTCGTTATCATTCGCTCTCTGCCACGTTTACGCTCGTTCCACCCGCTCCGTCTCTATCCCGGCGCCTGTATACTGCAAGTATTTCTGAAGCATACCCTGAACCCTCACACTGATTTGATACCCTATGCTCCAGACGCAGACATCGTTTGTTCTCGTGCCAAGAACCACTACGATCCTCAGGGAAGTCTCGACTTCTCTGATTCTGCGACACAGACGGACACCCCGAGGGCGAACTCTTCCCTCGAGGACTTCCGTCGTGGGTTCATGCCTCTGCACAAGACCCAGTCAACCCTCATGTATTTCTCTGTGCGTTTTCTTTGTTTATGCCTTTTACTATGCTCTAAAACCCTGACTGACTTTCACGTTGTAGTGATCTGCTGTATTGCTCTTTATCGATATCCGCTGCGCTGTCCTATATTTGAATCAAGCTCTGTGTACGCCGCTTTTTTATTTCACTCCCAAGTGGCATATCCGATTTGTCCGCTATATCTGCTCTGTTATACATTTGCAATGCACATCGTATTAAATACTTACCTTACATCTACGTTCATTCCGTAGCCGTGCTGTAGTACCTACTATTCCAAGTCTTAAAATTATCGGATATACCAAATTTACCTAGTCAATGCCAATGCGTGAACAAATTGCAATCGACATCAATCCAATGATCTCTTAGCTTCGAACGTAGTTGCATGCAAGGAAGTAGGTGGCGAACAGACATCTCGCGTCGAGCATCAGTCTGTCTCATTCAAATAAGTCCCTCGAGAGTGATTATTGCATTATTCATTGCGAGACGAATGATGAGAGGGGCAAGTAAAGTGTATTACAAGTATACATTAGGCACATTATTTTTATCACCGACTTCATACGAAATCGGATGATCTGCGAGGCATTTATGCGTCCTTGCGGTGGCGGTTCAACCACCAGATACCGCCGTTGAGGTAGGTGGCGTATCCCAACCATGCGCAGTAGGGCAAGAGGAAGTACGTCGCCTGAGCATTAGTAGGTCGATCCAGTAGTTTCTTCAAGCAGATGTCGTCAGCGACGAAAATAACGTGTATACGATAGCACTTACGGTCATGTACCACGTAGTTCCTGTCATCAGTATGCTGTCGACAAAGGCCAGGCCAGTCTGTGGGATCAGAAGCAGGTCAGCTTCGACGCGTATAGAGCGAGGAGAACAAACGACATTGTGCATGCCGAAGAACAGGGGGCTCCATATACAGTTCAGGCCCAGCTGGGTGTAGTAGAGTGCCAGGCCTAACGAGAGATCATCCCTGCTCAAAGATGTAAGTAACAGTACAGATGTATAACAGAAGAACTAACCTGTTGCTGGGGATGACGGAAGTGTCTAATGCCTTCACAGCGACGTGCGATGCATATCCCATGCCTGTACAAAAAGACTCCGCGTCAACACGGCTAACTATGGCCGCAAAATAACCAAAGCCACGTACAGAGGTAAAGAATGGACCATGCGAAGGGGAACACTTCGCGTGGAGGACGACCCGGTGGGTTAGTCAAGTTCTACGCGTCAGCATTAGCAACGACGCGACATTTGGAAGGAGAAACGCTGTTACATGGTACCAGTTGCTGTTGGCAGGCTTGGAGGTGCCAGCCGAACCAGACCCGCTGATAAAGCCCAGTGCGAGAGGGAGCCCGACGGCAACGACGGGGTTGCGGGGAGCCGCTAGGAGGATATTTGGGATATAAACCATGTTACCAGTTGTGTAACTTCAAGAATGGAAAGACGTGGTGGGAGTATTTCCGAGCATTTATCAGGGCATTTATTGGAGGGGCCATCGTCGATGACGTCAGCGTTGTGGGGCGGAATCGACATGACTGTCTGGCATGAGATCATCGTGCATCATGTGCTCGAAGCTGTATTTGTCTGCATCGGCGCAATTAAACAACGTCCTGACTCGATCACGGCCTGATCATACATTAGCAGCGGGCGTGTCAAAATCAAAGTTTCTGTCCAGGGCAATCTATCAAAATGGCAGCATTTCTCCCTCTTCTCGACAACCCAACCAATGCCCTCTTCCAAGCACTCAATCGCATCGGTCCCGTCCTCGTTCCCGCCTTCAATGCATCCACTCTTCCCACCCCAGCTCGATCCTATATGCTTGCCGACCATGATACATCTGTCGATCTTGACCAAGTAGCATCATGGCTCGATGCAGGAGTAGAAAAGGTCGTTATTCCTCTTGCCTGGGCAAAGGAGCTCATTGGGATCATACCGTCCGACCGCCTCATTCTCCTGCTCGATGTTGGCAATGTTAGCGCCGTGTCCGATAAAATCCGCAGCGGCGTTTCTGGAGTCCTGCTCAAGACTGCTGCCATTGATCTCGAATTCATTTCTTCAGTATCAAAGTTCTTCTCTGGATCTACTATCCATGTTCTCTCAACAGCGTCGGAGGCTCCCACGCAATCCAACATCCGGGAACTGGCTCGCATCGGTGCTACTGTCGTCGTTCCTACATCTCAGATTACTCTGGAATCTACTTCCCCTACCCATATCAACGTCGCCGACGCCTTCCTCGCACCTATTATCTCAGATCGACCCGATGGTCTCTTCCCAACGATTGTGTCCACAGAGACCGGCCACTCGCTCGGATTGGTCTACTCTTCGGCCCAGTCTGTCAAGGAAAGCATTATCACTGGCAAGGGGGTGTATCAGTCCAGGAAACATGGTTTATGGCGCAAAGGCGAAACATCTGGCGCAACCCAGGAGATCGTCGCCATCCATATGGACTGCGATTCCGACAGTCTCGAGTTCCGTGTTAAGCAACACGGTGCCGGCTTCTGTCATCTCAACCGTCAATCCTGCTTCGGCGAGGCGAGCGGTCTCCCCGCTCTTGAAAACACCCTACACTCTCGTCTGGAATCTGCACCAGAGGGCTCCTACACCAAGCGTCTCTTCAGCGATGCCGATCTTTTGCGATCAAAGATCATGGAAGAGGCAGATGAACTCTGCCGCGCAGAGTCAAAGGAGGAAGTCGCCTTCGAGGCTGCTGACCTCTTTTACTTTGCTTTGACCAAGTGCATCGCGTCGGGAGTTGGGATTGCAGATATCGAGAGATCTCTTGATGCGAAAGCGAAGAGGATCACGAGGAGACCTGGAAATACCAAACCAGAATGGTCGAAACCTCCTGCCACTGCCGCTCCAGCACCTGCACCTGCACCTCAAGCAGCAGCGGAAGGTCCCATTCGCATGCGCACCTCTGATCTCTCCACCGTCAGCTCTTCTGAACGCGCACAGCTCCTCCGCCGACCCGTACTCAAGTCCGACGAGATGATCGTCAAAGTGAAGCCCATTGTGGACGACGTCCGTAAGCGCGGGGACAAGGCACTTCTCGAGCTCACCGCCAAATTCGACAAGGCGCAGCTCACCTCTACCGTCGTCTTCCCGCCCTTCGCACCCGAGACGATGCAGGTCGAGGAGAACGTACGCGCGGCGATCGAGAAAGCATACAGCAATATCAGAAAGTTCCACGAGGCGCAGGTGGACGGGGAGACGCTGAGAGTCGAGACGATGCCCGGCGTGGTGTGCTCCCGGTTTGCAAGGCCCATTGCCCGCGTGGGACTGTACGTGCCTGGCGGTACGGCTATCCTGCCCTCCACCGCGTTGATGCTGGGTATCCCGGCTCAGGTGGCAGGATGCAAGGAAATGGTCATCGCTACGCCTCCCCGTGCAGATGGCAGCATTTCCCCGGAGGTCATGTACGTCGCTCACCTCGTCGGTGCTTCTGCAGTCCTCAAAGCCGGAGGAGCGCAAGCTGTGGCGGCAATGGCGTACGGCACAGAGACTGTCCCGAAGGTCGACAAGATCTTTGGACCCGGAAATCAGTGGGTGACCGCTGCGAAGATGCTTGTGCAAAATGATACAGATGCGCTGGTATCCATCGATATGCCTGCTGGACCTTCTGAAGTGCTGGTGAGTATGGCATTTTACTTTCGTGATTCTTATTCTTAATGTAAATTCTCTAGGTCATCGCCGATCACACCGCGAATTCAGCTTTTGTCGCGGCGGATCTCCTATCTCAAGCCGAGCACGGAGTCGACTCTCAAGTGGTCCTTGTCGCCATCAACCTCACATCCGAGCACCTCGCAGCCATCGAGGCGGAAGTCGAGAAGCAAGCGCTTGCTTTGTCTCGTGTTGACATTGTCCGCCAGTCAGTCGCCAAGAGCATCATCGTCAAGGCCACAAGCGTCGACGAAGCGATCACATTCTCGAACGATTACGCACCGGAACATTTAATTATGCACCTGGAGAACGCCAGCCAGAAAGTAGACTTCATCGACAACGCTGGAAGTGTCTTTGTTGGACCTTACACACCTGAAAGGTATGTATATGATATCCGCTCGTGATGTACGATATACTTACTGATTCAAAATAGCTGCGGTGATTATGCATCTGGGACTAACCACACACTGCCCACGAACGGCTATGCTCGTCAGTTCAGCGGCGTGAACACGCAATCCTTCCAAAAGCACATTACATCGCAGGAGATTACTGCAGCTGGCCTAGGAGAGCTTGGCCCCATTGTGGCAACCCTGGCGGACTGCGAGGGGCTCGAGGCTCACGCCAATGCCGTTCGGATACGCCTACGTGCCCAAGTGTAGAAATACTGCATGTACATACCAACAACATAGGAACAAAATAAATGAAAGCCATGAAGCATGTACTTATACTTAGAGTTTGAGGTATAAGGAGTTTATTAATATATCTAAAACATCGTAAGTATGCGAGGGAAGGAACTGTCTAAAGGATAATAGCAGCGATCCGGCCTGGAGGGTGGAAAACATGGTCCGTGGTGATCTTAGTTCGTGCGGTAGAGTGCACGTTTTGCGACCTTGACGATCAAGGGAGTGTCGGGGAAGGCGAGAGCCTCGAGGTTGGTGGCATACTGCAGGCTGGAGTGAGATATTGCAATTTAAATTTGAAGGAGTAGGACATACGGGAGTGGGAACATCAGCACCGGTGACGCGCTCAACAGGCGCATCGAGGTAGTCGAACGCCTCGCTCTCAACAATCTGTGCGCAGATTTCGGAACCAACACCAAATGCGGGGAAACCACCCTCGACGATGATCAAGCTATCCGGATGTCAGTCGGGATTTGGAGGGTAAAAGTAGAATTTCGGCTTACCGGTTGGTCTTCTTGACCGACTTCTTGATGGTGTCGATATCGAGAGGACGGATGCTGCGGAGGTTGATGACCTCGGCGTTGATGCCCTCCTTGGCGAGCTCCTCGGCAGCCTCGAGACTGTGGGTGACCATCTTGCTGTGGGCAACAATGGTGACGTCGCTTCCTTCGCGCTCGACCTTGCACTTCCCGATGGGGATGAGGAACTCGTCAGACATGGCTTCCTGGGACATGGGGAACGAGACACCGTAAAGCATCTCGTTTTCTAGGAACACGACGGGGTTAGGGTCACGGATGGCGGACTTGAGCAGACCCTTGCAGTCCTCCGCGCTCCATGGGCTGACGACCTTCAGCCCAGGAACTGAGCCGTACCAGGCGGCGTAGTCCTGGGAGTGCTGAGCAGCGACACCAGCTGCAGCGCCGTTAGGCCCGCGGAAGACGACTGGACACGGGACGTTGCCACCGGACATGTAGTATGTCTTTCCGGCCGAGTTGACGATGTGATCGATGGCTTGCATGGCAAAGTTGAATGTCATGAACTCGCATCTGGGTGGAAAATTAGGAGGTATTAGGAGGATTCAATGGAGAGAGAATGGTTACATTGGGCGGAGGCCCTGAAGGGCTGCACCAACAGCCAGGCCAGCGAAACCCATCTCGGTAATAGGAGTGTCCACGACACGCTTCTCGCCAAACTTATCCATGAGGCCTTTGGTGACCTAATCGCAGCGTGAGCGGGATTTTCTTTGTGGAAGACAGGTGAGGCAAGCACCTTGTAAGCGCCGTTATAACGGGCAACTTCCTCGCCGAGGATGAACACCTTCTCGTCACGAGTCATCTCTTCTTCCATAGCGACGTTAAGGGCGTCGCGAACGGTCATCTGTGGCGAAATGAGGGACGGATTAGAAGCAGGACGGGTTGGTACATACGGTGTGCTGTTCATTTTCCTGGGAGGCGTAGCCGCGCACGGCCTGAAAACCGCGCCTGGAAAGAACGGAGGAGGAGGCCCTGGCGTTTGCGAGGGCAGGTGCAAGTCGTGCGAGACCGAGACGGGAGACCATGGCTGGAGGGAGGAGGGAAGAGCAGGAGAGCAAGGCACTTAGGCAGACCGAAGTTTACGCCGGGTCACTGCTCAAAGTTGTTGGGGATGCTTTCGATCTCCGCGTCGTGGCAAATTTAGCTGAGTAAATCCTGCGCGGCGCCGCCGGCGAGCACAGTATACCCATCTGCTCAGCAAGTTAGCTATCGTACTTATATACTTCCTTTCATCATGGCATCCACAAAGCCCGTTGTCGTTGTCACCGGCGCCTCAAAGTTCGCACCCGCTCCCTACATCAACTCCCGCTGACTTGCTATCGCAGGGGAATCGGGCTTGCCGTCACTACTTTTCTCCTCAATGAGTTCAACGCAAATGTCCTCGCGATTTCTAGATCAGTGACCCCAGAGCTCCAAGCACTGGCTTCCCCGTCCCTCACGGTGGTTACGACCGACGTGTCAGTCGCTGAGCTCTGCTAAGCACTCATCTATCTCATGTCCAATCCCCAGTGCCGATGAGGCTGGTCTGACCTCAGCTATCGAGCTTGCAGCCAAAACGTACCATCGGATTGATGGCCTCATTCTCAATGCTGGCACTCTTGTTCCTCTTTGTCGCATAGGAGATGAGACCCCTCTTTCTGCGTGGAAGACCCACTTTGATATCAATTTCTTCTCTCTGGTCACGGCTGTGAAAGTCGCGCTCCCCTATTTGCGCAAGAGCGAGAACGGTGGCAAGATTGTCTTTGTAAGTTCCGGCGCTGCCGTAAAGGGCACTGCTGGCTGGGGTCCATACAATGCTGGAAAGGCCGCCATGAACTCCCTCTGCAGGTATGAGTATTTCAATACCGCGTCATGCATACTTCTATAATAGTATCGACACAGAACCCTCGGAGAGGAAGAGCCAGACGTTGTATCGGTTGCCGTTCGACCTGGAATGGTGGACACCGCGGTAAGACTGTCTGTGATACGTCCCGAACAGCAGTGCTGATCATCAGCTCAGATGCAACTCGCCCTGCGAGAAACCGGCGCCCTTCATATGAGTGAAGCAGAGCACGCCAAGTTTGTCCGCGATCATGCAGCAGGCAAACTGGTCAAGCCGGAAGACTGCGGACATGTTATCGCTGCCTTGTCTCTCCATGCACCCAAGTCTCTCACCGGCCAATTCGTGCAGTGGAACTCGGAGGAATGCAAGGACTTCCTAAGGAAAGATATCTGATTGTACGTTATGTGACATAAAGGAATCCCTGTAGCCAAGCGTAGACGCGTCGAAACAGAACAAGAAGCTCATGATATTGCTATGCCAGCCCAAAACGGGGATTCTTTTATCCATATTAAGGGAAATACGGGAGCGTTATTCCTGTGATGAAGAGTCTAGGGTATGCATAAGCTTTCTACTTCCGCCGTAATTTCGCCCCTTGATTTCGACCGAAAGTCAGCAGGAATGCAAGTAAAAGCATTCCTTCTTATACCCCAACCTTCGTCGTCTTCTCTAACGTGCAAATACCTGTTAACGCAAAAGACACGTACTATGCCCTGTATTGACGTCCACCACCATATCTTTCCAACAGATGTCACAGAAGAGAAGGAGAAATCGAATCTCTCCCTCGGCTGGCATATACCCGAAGAAAATCTACCTTGGTCTCCAGAACTCAGCATAAAGTCTATGGACGCATCGGGAGTTGACTTTGCGATCCTGTCGCTGCCGGCTTTCAATACAGATGCTGTGAGCGACGAAAATCGCAGTCATGCAAGGGAGAAGAACAATTTTATGTGGACTATCCGTCGGTCCTATCCTCGGCGGTTTGGCTTCTTTGCGTGTCTACCATTTCTGGACGATATCGAAGGTGCGGCCGCTCTCGCCTTCTACTGCTTTACACAGTGCCAACCGTCCCTAAAAATCAAGCTGTCTTGGCAGAAATTGTATACGCTTTCGATGAGCTGCTCGCAGACGGTATTTCCATGTCCTCTTGCTACGGTGAAGGTGCTGAAGCGTGCAAGTACCTTCCTATTCCTCGGATTTGTATGTCATCTAAGATCGGATTCACAGCATATGTGGGAGAAGACAAATATGAACCCATCTGGGCAGAGCTCGACCGCCGTAGTGCCGTAGTCTTTCTCCATGGTGCACAAGTTCCTTCTTCCACACCCTATCCACACCCCTTCCTCGGCGTCCCCGTCACCGAAGTATATTAATGGCACATCCTTGGTTACTCACATCTAACACAGCATATACTTAGGTACCAAACGAGACATTCAAAGGTGCAGCTCATCTCGTTGTGACTGGGCGCAAGCGAAAATATCCCAACGTTAAGATCATCCTCGCACATCTGGGAGGTAATACACCCGGTCTTGCCCCGCGCGTCGCTGTTCTCTCGAAGTATATGGGTTGCCCACTGAGCGAGGAAGAGATTCTGGAGGATTTCAAGAGCTTCTACTATGAGACAGCGTTGAGTGCATCTGGTCCGAATATGCTCGCAATGGAAAATTTTGCAGGGAGCGAGCGAATCTTGTTCGGGACGGATTTTCCAGGTGAGGAAATTGCGTCCTCGGAGGTTCAACTACGGTTACTGACCGCAATTCAAGCCGTCAGCACAGAAATGGCAGCGTGGTTCACTAGGAATCTGGAGGAACACTTTGCAGATGATCCAGAGAAGCTAAGGGCTATCATGAGTGGTAATGCGATAAAATTATTCCCGAAACTAGCATTACAGATATGAAGTTGTCATCTTGCGCGTAAAAAAAATAGTAATAGTAATAATGGTGGCAGGATGAAACAGAAAAAAAAAGCTCTACGAAAGGGTACAACATCTAAGAAAGGCTGATTATGAATTATTACAAAGTATATACTTGAAAAGGTGTAATGATCATGCAGGGGTATATGGATCTAGGTAAAAGAAGATATTAACCTAACTTCAATACATACTTATCTATAGGTTTTACTCGTGGTCATGATCATAAGTCTTCTTGCAGCCATCGGATGATCTCGGTATGTCCCCTGCCGCCTGTCATAAGAGCTTGGCCGTGCCTGCCGCTGTGGTCGTACCAGAGACCTTTTTGTATCCCGTGAGAGACGAGGTAACGTTTTACGCGCTGATGACAGGAAATATAATTAATACGTAAAAAAACAGGCTGAGAGATGGAGCTGCTCACCTCGGAGTTGACGATGTTGTCATTTCCGCCCAGGAGGAAAAGGCTTTTCCAAGGGTTGCGCGCGTTGGGGATCTCCTCAAACCAAAGGGAATTGGAGACCCAGTCGAAGTGCCGTTGGAGGAGATTGGCAACGCCAATCTCGCTGCCGACGAAATAGTGCATGAGAAGCTCGAGGCCCTAAATATGCCCTAGAAATGAGGGAGGATAATGTGCACGCGGCGAAAAAATGCTCACAGTTTTTGCGGGTCGATAAATAAAATTGTAGCAAACGTCTGCGATAAGCGTGTTAAGAATATAGTAGCACATCGAGAATCTAAACGCATACCTCCTTCCCAGGAGCAGAAGGTTACTGGGTCCACGAAGCAAGAACGAGCGACAAGTTTCGGGTACCCTTTCAGCATCCAAGCATGCGTATACGATCCACTGAAAATAGTCAGTTCAATATGTCTTAATGTGTCAACAAGCTGATCTCACTTGGAATGGCTGATCATTGTGACACCTCTCGCTCTGACTAAAGACTCGACGACTTCCTTTTCCTCCTCGCTGTCCGCATCACTATCGCTATCTTCTAAATCCAGGTGCACCCATCCAAGATCATGAAATACTCTTGCTAAGCGGTCCGCTGTCTCATGGCGTGACATGGGTTTGAGGAAATGAGGATGGAAGATATCCTGGCTGATTTGTGGCTGGAGCAGAACGAGGATAGGACGGTCGCTGACGGTCTGAAAAAGGTGTGAAAGGAAGAGGTGGTACTGGAAAAGTCCCAATCCAAGACCATGTACGAATACTAGAGGACGTGGACCCTTGGTGGCATCCCAGTTCTTAGGGGAACGGAGAAGGTACCTGCAAATATAAGCTCAGTGAAGTTGAGCAATGGGGCACTTGGTTGCAGATGCTTACTCGAGGCCATCAAGAGATCCTTTTTTAACGTTCCATTTGCTACGATAGAGCATTTTGATACCCAGGTTTAATAAAGCGACGACGGCATAGAAAGTAAAGGGACGCCAGTTTATGTAGACATCATCGATGGTTAGGCACATTGGCTTGACTACCGAGTTGGGGCCACTATCCAATTCACAGCCCATTCGTTTCTGTAGCAAATCAACCGCGTCGTCAATAGCAGAGCGATGGGCATGAGGAAGTTTATCTGCAGGAGGTAATTCTGCGTTAAACATGGCCCAGTACAACCATTTTTCGACATCAAGTCGCCTGATAGAAGACCATGGAGCCTTGCAGAACCAATTCCGGAGAGTCTCACGGAAGTCAATGGCACGCGGATCGTCGCGCTCGAGCTGCGTGATGGTTTCTGCAGGACTTCCGAGTCGTCCGGCGTCGAAGGATTCCTCATCTCTGCCGTCTTCGGGAAGATTTGCAAGCCCTGCTTTCAGCAAACGGCTGAATGCAGCCTGAATCTCGAGAGTATTGCCGGGACCACAAGGGGAAGGTCCTGCAACATATCGAGAAAGATGCCAGTAGTAGACGCTAAAGAATACCTGGTGGGGAAATTATGTGAGTAGAAGCAATCATTAAAGCATGAATGCAATTCACCTCGCACAAAGAGACGGTGAACACGAGCTTTGCGAGAGGACCATACGCCCATATTTTGCCAGTATTAAGAGAGTATATTACAAAAGCCCAAGCAAGGGGAATAGACGACCATAGGGGTGCAACGAGAAGACATAGCACGACGTAGAATGAGAGAGACCGGGTGCGGGGCGGCATTGGTACTTCAGTGGCATGCGACATGATAAATAAAAGTAGGGCAGTAGGGCACTGCCGCACGTTGAAGCACTCTGAGCGCAGAGTACGCTATACTTACCTGTACTTAGCGGCCGGGGCCGTTGGGCGTGGCTGCTGCCTGTCACTGAGAATGATTTCCTGGACGGACGTGTGACAAAAGTCTGCTTAGAGCAGGCGGTCAATTTCGGGAAGAGCTTAGAGCGTCCGCATCACGTGCCCTGTATCGCCCACGCGTTTATCGCCGACCACGTGTAGTTATGTACGTAATCTGCCCAGCACACAGATCTTTTCGCGGACTGCAACAAATTGTTGACCTTCTCCATCCATCTCCAGCCCGACGTCCGTGATGTTGCGCAACGCTATTTCCTCCGCTGCCCGCCCCATTGTCTCCAATGCCGTGCGTTCGATGTCATTTCTCCCTGGTACTCCCAGTACTCATCTATGTCCAGCGCAACGCTACAACCCTATCTGCAGGATTTCCTCGAGTGACCCAGAGGGTATGTCGCGCGCTTTCGTTCCGTTTCGCGTATTCACACCTTCATTCCAGCTCCCGACAAAATATGGCGGTGTATATACTGTGCGTGACAGATGTTATTCCACCATCTCCGAATGCCGATTTCTCCCGCATAGGTCACCCTTATACCTGGGGACGGTATCGGAGCGGAGATTACAGACTCAGTGAAGGAGGTCTTCGAGTACGTCAACGCCCCCATTGAGTGGGAGCAATACGATGTCTCGGGTATGTCCTCGTCTGGCGAGGCTCTCTTCAAGCAAGCTATGGAGAGTCTTAAGCGCAACAGAGTTGGTCTTAAGGGTAATTGATATCTTACTGTGCCGTTTGGGTATCATGATCACTCACCATTGTATCAGGAATTCTCTTTACCCCCATCTCTCAGTCTGGCCATATCTCATGGAACGTTGCTATGCGTCAGCAGCTCGACATCTACGCCTCTGTCGTGCTGTGCAAGTCCCTACCCGGATTTCCCACTCGCCATTCCAATGTTGACTTCGCCATCATCCGTGAAAACACTGAGGGTGAGTACTCTGGGCTGGAACATCAGAGCTACCCCGGTGTCGTCGAGAGCTTGAAAGTCTCCACGCGCGCCAAGGCCGAGCGTATCTCCCGATTTGCTTTCGACTTTGCATTGAAGAACAACCGTAAGGCAAGCAGTTGCACTGAGGATGTCCTCTATATTCGGTGCTCATCGTTTACTATAGAAAGTTACTTGTGTTCACAAGGCAAACATCATGAAGCTCGGTGACGGTCTCTTCCTCAACACTTTCCGACGCGTCGCAGAGGAATACAAGTCCTCCGGCATTGAGTTCAACGATATGATTGTCGACAACACGTATGTGCTTCCATCAACTCCTATTCCCAGGCGCTTCTGACTGAGAATCGCAGTTCCATGCAGCTTGTTGCGCGCCCGGGTCAATTCGACGTTATGGTGATGCCTAACTTGTACGGTGCCATCGTCTCCAACATTGGCGCTGCCCTTGTCGGTGGACCTGGTATTGTTCCCGGGTGCAATGTTGGACGCGTAAGTGTCGCTTTGTGTCTTTTTAACTGTCCACGATTTAGTGATTATGTGTACAGGAATACGCCCTCTTCGAGCCTGGATGCCGTCACGTCGCCAGCGATATCATGGGTACCAACCGTGCCAACCCCACTGCCATGATCCTCAGTGCTACCATGATGCTCAGGCATCTTGGACTCGATTCCATCGCAAACAACATCGCTGCCGCGACCTTTGATGTTATCAATGAAGGAAAAGTCAGGACCGCTGATATGGGTGGTATGTGTCTTTCGCAATCCGTGCAAATGCCCGGCTTCAATTTTTTTTTAAATCATAGGCTCCGCCACCACCTCGGAATTCACGGGTGCTATCATCAAGCAGCTTTGAGTTCGTCTCTGATCACGAACAGTCTAGCTGGGAGTAGGTTTATCATGGATCAGATTGCTAGTGTTGCTGTACCATGACTCATGTGGATGCTTAGATATATACATTACACTGGTACCTACATAAGTAGCTAACCACCAGCACTACTATTAAGTTATTGTTCCTTCGCTAATTCTGAAGTAAGTTCAGGACCAAAGTCTAGGTTGACGTCGTCGAAGGTGGTATCTTGGTCTAAAGCTGCTTCATATTCTTCCAAGGTCATGCTTTTAGATCGTTTCGGCTCCGGGCCATCCTCCTCTACCAGATTCGCCTTGCTGTCCATGTTCTCAATATTGAGCGCTCCCGCAGCGGGGTCGACGCTCTCAGTAGTAGCTTCATCGCACTTCTTCCTCAACTTTAGAATATTATCGCACCTCACTTCTGATCTCTGGCCCCATCCGTTCACCACAGGTCGGAACTCGGCGTACAGACCCCACGCCTTTCGATTCAGCTCCTGCGGCGAATAACTCTGTGCGAGCAATTTGAGTGCCCCGATTATGTGAGGTGTCGTCTGCAGGAAAGAGCGCGAAATGTATGAGAAAGCAGTGCTTGGCTTGGCTGGAGTGCCGTTGGAGAGAGCCCGCCATTGTCCGGTCTGGGACTTGTAAAGTGGTCTATGTGAAAGAATCAGATACTTCCCGCTTGTTAATTACAGTTTCGACATACATTCTGCAAAATGTCAATAAGTCAAACCACGCGATCATATATCGCGGACATACCGTCTGTTCATGATTTCTACGTACGGCTGCGAGCCACCTCTTGCAGCTTCTAGCCCTCTCTCCTTATCTTTGTTGAATAACCCTATGGAAATACCCTTGGAGACAGCATTCATTTCCGTGTACACAGATGCTATGCAATAGATTAGCTTAAAGCTGCTTAGTTTCGGCAATGTAATACCTATGCTCAATGCCTCTTCTCGTTGGAAATTCAATCGCTCTGCCACAATTGTGGCCCAAGCTGTCATAAGAGGTGCACGATTCATGACCGTAAATTTTGTCTTCAGGACCTGCAGAAAATATCAGCTTGCAGAGGGCACGTCTGGTAAGGGTTCTCTACCTCCTCGTCTAGAACCTCGTTGAACTCAAGACTTCCATATTTCTCTGCTTCATCGCTTGGGCCGTCAGGTAGGAACTCGTTAGCGTCCTCGGCACGCTTGCGTTTCCGCTTCTTTGGAGGTGTTGTCTGCAGAATATAAGTTGGGTACGTGAAAAGAGCAACGGCTTTGACATACTACAGCTTGAACGGCCGTCATCTTTGAAGGTGATGACGGCCCAGCAATAGGCTCTGAATTCTCCTCATTGGGTTTCTTCATGACAGGCTTGCCCTTGTATATGTACCCAGCCTTGCGTATAGCCCCCAAGACAAGCTTTCTGTCCGCCTTATCATTAACGCCGGCAGCAATTAGTTTCACGTCGGTGAGTTGAGCGAGTTTGGTTGCTGTGTTATACTCCTTGTATCTAATAGCCTGGTCGATTAGTTAACTTGGTCCTGAGGGGTGCGCGAGCTGTAAACTACACCAACATCATTCCTGCGACTGCCATAGCCTTGGGAACGGGAATATTATTGCTTGTTAAGAGCTTAAGAAACCTAGGAAGAGGAATCTTCGCCTCTGCAGGGTCGCTGTCCATGAAAAGATGAATTATGTCGAGTCGCAGTGGTTAATGTTAGCTTTGACTGGATCACTGGCGGCAAACTGTTACTCGTTGACTCAATGCCGTTGTTTGGCACTTGCCTCAGGGATCATCAACAACTACCGTAGAGCTTCTAACTGTCACACACAAATAAATCGCTCAGCTATGGACATGCAAGTCGACTCTTCCCCAAAAGCGACACAGCTCGAGACAGAAGTCGATGAGCTCGACGACGACTTCGACTCAGAGACTGAGGACCCAAATGTCTTCAAAATCAGGGAACCGCTGACACCGCCAAGTGCGCAGATGTATTCAACTGAGGAACTACATAGTATGTTCTACCTTTAGTTTTTGATGCTCGAACTTAATTGCATGTTTTGTAGCTCTAATCCACGAAGGTATCATTGATCTGAATCCTCCATATCAAAGAGGTATGTCTTTCGTATCAGGCTTCTCAGTTACTGACCTCACCATTTATCATTCAGATATTGTCTGGCCGGAGGGTAAGCAGATAGGCCTCATTGATTCGATTTTCCGCAATTTCTACATACCACCAATTGTATTTGCTGTCCGAGAAGAAGATGGTGAAGAAGTGCGAACGTGTGTGGATGGTAAACAGGTGAGTTCATGTGTGTCTTGTGACGCGAGTTATTGACAATGCACGCTGTGACAAAGCGCCTAACATCTATACAAAAATTCTTTGACGGTCAAGTACGTTCAAAATTCCCTCTTTCGAGCCACCTCTCATATATAGAAACATAGATACCTCGTGCGTCCTCCTTTGCTGAGGAACATCCCCGTGTCAAGATCTTGCGTTAACATACCGCTCTTGCAGACCGAGACACGAAGACAAAAAAGAATTTCTGGTTCACCACTTCTGAAACAACCAAGGCGGTACGGAATGAGGTGCCGGACTATTGGAAGAGGGAATTCTCAAATAAGCAGATCACATGTGGTAAGTACTCCATATTATGGTTCAAACTTATATTCTGATCTTTCTTCAAGTCGAATACCATGATATCCAAGCAGGGACGGAAAGGGAGATCTTCCAGAGAGTGCAACTTGGCATGACTTTGACTGTCGCAGGCAAGCCGACTGTATCCTACTTGTTTGGTCCGTTTCTAATGAATGTGTGAATTAGAAAAACTTCAAGCAATTTCATCACCATGGGCTGAGTGCGTTTGTATACTCCAATTTTTATTTATTTTGGTCTAAGGTAAATTTCAGATGGATATCCTTCTTGGAAGCGCAACATGTCGCTGTAGACGGTGGTCTCTCTGACGTTCTAGAATGGGATACCAAGCGTGGCCGAAATTACCAAAACCTCGCTCACTTTGTGTACTGTTGCGATGGTTTACCATCAGAAGAGCGCCTTCCGACCGCACAGAAAATAGAGAAATGGCTCAACCGTGTGGATTTGCCACCTCCCCAATTCAAGAGCGACATAGAGCAGGTCCTCAGGGACTACTGGATGATAGCGACGGATAAAAATGTAAACCAGGGCTTCAAAAGAATACCAGCTCGGCTCGCTCCTGTCGAGTTCATTTTCATCGGCAAGCTCCTGCATTCTTGGTTTGTGTGACTCTATTAACGCTAAAGGATAGGTGTACTATTATTTGTCCTTCGCAAAGAATCGGCCGAGGATCGAGGGAGGGCTGTTTATAACCTTCGTAATCATGTTCGGCAGGAGTTCAAAGATATCCGCAACAACACAAACGTCGGGAGGTCGATGTGGGAGTTCATCAGTGGTCTGCGGTTAGAGCCAACGAGTGTGCCGTTTGGCGATAACAAGTCGAGAAAGAAGCGAAAGGCGGACATAACTTCGGATGAGGAGTACAGGCCGCAAGCCATCCGGAGTCTTGGAAAGCCGGCGAAAACACGGTCTAAGCAAGCAAAGACGGCATAGCGCGCGTTGTTGACTAGGGCTCCAAATATTATCCACGGTTTTTTTTGTATTTTATGTAACCTACCGAGCGATTTATTATGCTACCGGTGTATATACTTCTAGTACCTAGCTATGCTATATATCAAGGTGATTACCTTCTCTTTCAGATATTGTAGCGTGCCCTGGCTGTGTACCAGACGCCGTCTGCATCTGTGATGGCTCTACAGTACTTCAGGAGCAGCTTGTCTCGCTCTTTTGAGTTGACGGCGATGTCAGTCAGGAAATGCGTGATATCGTCACTCTTCCAACGCGAACGAGTGAGGAAGAGGTCAGAAAATCTTGATGCAGGATCCACCGGTAATGATGAAGAAGGAAAGTATGTTAGCATTTCCGTGCCGGAGGTTTGAGAACTGGAGGCAAGGTAGTTCCCCTGTCGATAGAGATACGTTAGCTTTGTGGGCAGTTTGACAAAAAAACATCACGTACAGAGAGCAAGTTCAATGATACAGAGGATTCGAAGGTGTCGCCCACTATGGATTTCCATTTTGCGATGAGAGCGGTTTTTTCAATCGGCTCGTGCTGACAAGAGTTCAACCTCCCCGACACTGCAGAGAGACTAGAGCCCACCTTATGATTTCTCAACACTCCTAATCCCACTTCTCTCACAACAGATTCAACATCCATATTCCACTTTCCCTCATGAATATCTCCAAACCAGGACATCACCTGGGACGAAACCGCCCTCGCGATCTCATGCTCGTCCGCAAGTGTCGAGGAAATATCTTCTTCGGAGGCCGCAGTGTGAGGTAAGGACAGAGATACGAGGATGTTTAGAATCAACTCCAGAACGCTGCTAAGATATGCAGGAGCAATTGGCCGCAATTCACCTAGCAGGCACAAGTTAGGTGCTGCCAATCGAAGACATGTCGCGAACTTGCCGTTGATGATCAGGATTTTCCGCTCTTTGAGACCAAGATCTAGTTCTGCATCGCTCGCTTGTATTTGTGCCCGAGCATCCTCAAGTGTAAATCTCTGCTTTATTCAAGAATGAGTGGGTAGAGTTCGCTGATGATGTTTAATGCATGTACCGTACTGCTATCCCTGGGACGGTTGTCCTCGTCTCCCTCATCATATTCCAGCCCCCGAAGCAAACTCGTGAGCGCATGCAGCTTCGCCACAGTCGGCACCAATTCTATGATCTCATTCACTTGATCACGTATCACCACTGCATCGTCTGCAAAGTCATTTGCAGATCCATGGGACGGAGGCGTAGCCACCAGAATCGAGTTGGAAAGTACGACAGAGCGCATCCCGTATGTCTTGTCTTTGGTGCATAGAACGGCATCTTCGGACGCGTTTCCTTTGATTGTGAAGCTGGGGACGAGGATTAATGTGGTTAGAGCCTTGAGGAAAGCATACGCGATACCTTAGAGTTTCCGAATTCTGTACCGCGGCTTCAATTAGAATGTGCAGCTCCGGAGGTAATTCTAGTAGTTTGAACGAATTTTCGTCGTCCGAGGAAGAAGATGAAAAGCAAAGATCGTACTCAGACATGGTCGAAAGCAAGGTGGTATTGGACGCGACTCATCGCGACGCGTCTAAGCACACGAACTGTCACAGCGTTACTTGTTACACTTCTAATCGATCGATTTCAAAAAAAATCCATATCCTCTACAGCTCGACAAAATTACAATTCTTTACTTTCTTGTTACTGTCGCAGGATACATGTCCAATGAGGGTAATGAGGGTAATTCCAGTGACCTTCGAAGACGCTACTACATACTTACGGCGCTTCATAAAACTAATGTGACAAATGAGAGAAATACAATGGATCACTGGCCGAGGATAGTGGTCTCAACGATAATGCTGGTGACACGGTAGGGATCTACAGAGAGTCATAAGATTACATTCAATGGAGAGAGCAGACAGTGACTTACCGATATTAGAAGCTGGGCGCCTGTCCTCGAGGTAGCCGTAACCCTGGGCGGCGACATGTCGCGGCACACGGATGGAGGCACCACGGTTGGCAACACCAGAGCTGAAGGCGCCGATATGGCCAGTCTCATGGCGGCCCGTCAGACGCATGTCGTTGTCCTCTCCGTAGACAGCGATGTGCTCGTCGTGCTTCTGAGCAAGCTTCTCGATGGCGGCGTCGATTGCCTTCATGCCTCCGGGCTCACGCATGGCTTTGGTGGAGTAGTTGGTGTGGCAGCCGGCACCATTCCAGTCGCCCTGGAGAGGTTTGGGGTGGAAGGAGACCTTGACGCCCCATTGCTCGGCAATACGGACAAGGAGGTAGCGGGCCATCCAGAGGTGGTCACCCATGGAGATGCCCTCACATGGGCCAACCTGGAATTCCCACTGCGAGGGCATCACCTCGGCGTTGATACCGCTGATGTTGACGCCGGAGTAGAGGCAAGCACGGTAGTGGGCCTCAATGAGGTCACGGGCAAAGACCTTGCCGGTACCTGGAAGTGAGTTAGAATGCGTGGAGTCGATCGTCATGTTCGGCTAGATGAAACGCACCAGCACCGCAGTAATAGGGGCCTTGGGGCCCGGGGAAACCACCCTTGGGCCAGCCATAAGGGCTGCCGTCAGCGTCGAAGAGGGTGTATTCCTGCTCGAGGCCAAACCAGGGCTCCTCGTCCTTGGCCTGATCCATGACCTTCTTGGCATGGTGGCGGAAGTTGGTCCTGTTGGGAGTGCCATCGTTGTTGTAAGTCTCAGCGAGGACGAGAATGTTGTCGCCGCCACGGAAAGGGTCCTTGAAGATGGCGGCGGGGCGGAGGTAGACATCTGAGTCATGGCCAGGGGCTTGGTTGGTGGAGGAGCCGTCGAAATCCCAGATGCGAAGCTGGCCGATGTCGGTCACCTTCTTGCTGACAGTCTGCGGGGGGATGTGAGTGGGGAAAGGCTGAATAATGCAGCAGGACGCACAGTGGTCTTTGAACGGAGGCCGCCTTCGCCATCGATCCAGACATCTAAAATGGAGTCATAAGCAAAGATTTGCATTGACGACCAAAATGGGCGCACACTCAGCCTGAACCTTGTCGCCCTGGGGCAGCGCGAGGAAGGGGGCGAGGAGGTCGTTGTGGTAGACGTTGGACATGACTGGAGATGGATACGAGAAAGAGGAATAGAAGAAGTATGGACTGGCGTCCAGATGACTAGTGGTGTGAGAGAACCGCGCAGACACTTTTAGAGGCTTATGCCGCTGTTGACGTCTGTTTGATGCACAAGACACTCCAAACCGCGCGCTGTGATTGGCCGATAAGGCGTGCCTCACAGGCTCAACCACCTGTCGTGTCTAATCTAATCAAAATCACCCGACATCCAGGCCAAATTGCCGCCAGGAAGGGGGGATAAGCGACACCTCTTCTGTCCTTCTGCTCTACCTCGCCTCCTTACGCCCCCGCGCTCCGTCCCCACCACATCCATTATCCGGCTCCGTCGGCCGACCGCTTCATCCCCCGCCGCGCCCAAAAAAATTCACCTGCCGCCGACACTTCCCAGGCCAAGCGTGCCGGTGGCTCACTCTAAGCGCACTGCGCTGGTCGGACCATCCTCCGTTTCCATTCCACCCTACTACATTGCATCCGTATCTACACCGTAATTAGATCCATATCACCCCTTCCCGTCCTGCCATCCCGGCTCGTGCTGTGCGCTGCGTCAATGCGACTTGCTACATCATAGGACCTTTGGGTAGGAAGTAAGGATACATCGCCCCTGTACATGGCTGTCCAACTCTGAGAATCACGAATGCTCTAACCGCTTCTTGATCCGAGTCGTGCCATAGTGTCTTCAGAGTTCTCTTGTTCTTCGACACTGTCTGACTGCGTCACCTGCGTACACGTCAGCTGCCTGACGCCCAACAGCAATACTCCCGCTTACCACTCGCAGTACCGATTTCTTCGACGACTCTTGCAGCTCTCCTGCGATAATCAGCTCATCGAGAATCTATATTCCAATCAATCAGCACCCCAAAGCACTTGACAACGTAGCTCATCTACCGCATATGCCTTCTGGAAGTTGAATATCCTGGCAACACGCGGTTAACAGCTGCTTGACACCCGGAAGAATCACAACCCACAAATCCAGCTCGCAAACCTGCCACCGTAACTCATCAGCACAGATCAGATAACATAGAAACACTGCAGCACCCACATTTCCGAAATAGCGATCCAGGACCTCCACGTATCGATGAATGATCTCCAGCGTCACCAACTCGTTGTCGTTCGACCCAATTCCGCAGACAAAGAACAGCGACGCATACCGGCGGTACACGACCTTCGTGTCTACGTGACATCGTCAATGTCAGCACTCATTACTCGCATTCTTCATGCGCGGCCGCGCACCCTTGTATTCGAGAAAATTACACATGCGCGTCCGGCGCGCTAGTACCAGCTGTGTGACGTCCTTAACGATCTTAGCCTTGGCCTTGGGCGGCATAGTAGTGAACCATTTCGCGAGGCGGACTTTCCCTGCATACGACGATGGTTAGCATCGTTACATGAAGCTCCGAGGACGAAAGTAACCTTGCCGCGATACCAAGAGGATGTAGTTGATCATCGCCGTTAGCAAGTCTCCTCGCACTGCTCATCCCTCGTCACAGCATCCGCCTGTCACGCCCTGTCACATCGGTCACCGCTCACGGGACGCCCATTTGGGGATTTACTCGACACTGTTCCAAGGTCCACACCAAGTTATGACGAGGCGCTGTTCGCGCTCGGCCGCGGCGGCGACTTTCTGCAGGGCTATCTTTACGGCCTTTTCATCACCCTGGAATTCCATGAAACACCGAGTTCGCGGAACACGACTTCTACGACGTGCGAAGACGATTGCAGACGAGCATGAGGTTAGTCTGGACCTATATACGCATTCTTGTCAGTATCGTAAGGACTCGGGCCTAGGTCTGAGCCTTAAGGACGTTGTATTCCAACCATAGTTCAATTACCACCAATGCAGCGATTCCCCGCTAAATTCTGACGTTCTCAGATAAGTACTTCCTTTGAGCAGGTTATGTCGAACAATCCCCGTGCCTGATTCTTCTACATGGACATATCGCAACACACCTGCACAGCTGGTCTATTTCTCGGAAATCCCCTGTTGCTCAAGATAAGCTTACGCCGCAGACATACAATTCTGGACCCATGACATGTCCCAACTTCCGCGAATGAAAGCACACAATCAGCACATCATCAGACAAGTGAATTTGACTGAGTTCAGGATACACGTCAGGCGCACTTGGACAGCGCGATAGCAACAGAAGTGCGATAGGGAGAATAAAGATAGGGACGATAGCCATGTGCGAGATATAGCAAGAAGATGGCAATAGGCCTAGTCAGGTACGGAGGTTTTCTGGTTTCGACTCTTCTGCGGTTTGGCTAGCTTACTTGTGTAGATATGAGCAGAACGCGGCGCCGGAACGGAGGCAATTTCTGAACAGGACACGTCGATCCGGTCTTCGCGACTCGCATGTCCAGTATTTGATTTAATGTGTCGATCCCACCATAACTGCGTCCTGATCAGATTCATTGTCAACGATGTTCATCCTTGAGCATCTTGCTGCTTTGCTTTGACACTCGAGGCTTTCATATCTTGAGTATTGATCTAGCTTTTCATTCGCTATCTTGAGTCTTGGGTCTTGGGCTTTGGCTTGAATTGAGAACGTTGACGACAGAATATCTACCATATTTGCGGAGGCTTACTGGCGAACCTATCATCGAAGCATGGACCATCCCCACAGAACTCCCACTTGGTATTTTCACGCCGATGTCTTCTCTCGAGTCTTGGGATGCTCTTGAATCTTGCTTATACCACACGTATGCTCTTGCTGTCTTCGCATAATTGACATATCTAGACTTCATGATATTGTAGCTTTAGATCCCGGATAGAAGCCAAGGGTGGACAAAGCCGTTTGAGTTCGTATCCTGTAGAGAAACTATATTACAGAGTCACGGTAATTGCATATTGATAGAGACAGTGATAAAAATGATCCAAGATACCATGAGAGATACAAGATGAGTTGTTGGTTGTTTCGTTGAGGATAGCAGCATAGAAAGAAATTTGGTCTTGAACTAGCGGATATCGTGATAAGGGAGAATATTGTCCAAGGGGAGAGTAGAGATACAGAAATCATAGATGGTATTTATCAGGATGCTTCATGTTGAAGTGGTCGTAGAAATCCCCGGAAACTGTCTTGTGGCGGCCTGTAGCACGAGCTTTGATAGTGCCCAATTCACGCATGGCAACATTCCAGGGAAATCTCGTGCCGTGTTTAGCGCTACGGCTCATCTCATCGTCGTAAAGGTATGCGTATGATGCCCGTACTATGGCGATCTCTTCGTCGGACATGCATACAAATGTGCCCGAGGAAGGGAACGACGCGAAGTTCTTCGAAATACGGCGGACCTTGTCCTGTCGGTCCTCGATGGGGAGATTCGTAAACGAGTGACCTTTCTCGGATGGGACACCTCCTCGTAACTCAGCACGATGTTCGTCGTACATTTTATGCACGTGGGATTGGATTTGTTTCAACTCGTCCTGCATGCGCGAAAAGTTCGCCTCGGACAGTAGGCGCTCGCTGCGTTTGTTGGCATTCAACCAGGGAGCAATAAGATCTGGATCGGCTTTCCACCGAGAGTGATTGGCAAATACTTTCTCGATGTGACTAATCCGTGTTTTTCCTTCCCTATCCGCCTGCTTATGCAGGCTATCCATAATAAATGTAGGCAATGGCAATGGTCGCTTCAAGTTGACTTGGTTTCCTTTATTATTAAGGCGCAGTTTTTCTTTTTCTTCCTCAGTCTCTTTCCATACTGGGGCACGGTGCTGAAAGTCGACTGTATCCTTTCTCAGAACCTCAGGTAGGACAGTGAGCCCAGTCTTCGAGCCATCGAGAGTCATGCAAAACCTATGAGTAAATCATCAGATGAAAAATAGGGGATATCAGAAAATGAAGCCTACATGTACGCAAGTCGGATGGTTTCCTCATGCCTATATCCCAGTTTGTACGTGGCATTGTCGTGGAATGTGCTGTATGTACCAACAACGGAAGTATTTTGAATAGCTCCCAGAAGGTACTTCTGCGCTTCACGGATCTTGTATTCCTCCCCTTTCGATTCCATTCGTATCAGAAAGTCGTAAACTTTTTCATTGTGTTCTGAGAAGTTTTTCTTCATATCGACGGGAGGTTCAGAATACTTCAGGGGAGCCTGCTTGAAAGGCTCGACTAATTCGGGTTGCCATATAACAAGCGCTTTGTCGCCATCATAATCTCCTACATAAAGTGAGAACCATTTCAATGAAAGAAATAGCAGGAATATCTAAGAAACCCTACCGCCTGCTAACAAATCTGCGGCGCGACGATCACCTTTGGTGGATAAGACGATAACTCCACACAAATAGTGAAGCTCTGGTCTATCAACAGCCTTCCACTGAAGAATTGACATTAGTAACGTTCTAATGTTACCAAATAAAATAGAGGAACCTTCTGAACGTCCGTCGGCAGTTTACAGGGATGTCGTGTGACCAAGACGTCACCAACAAGGATATCTGTCTCGGAGCCATCAGGTGTTCGTAGATGGCGAACCGGATGCTTGTAGTAAATTTCATCTGGTTCTAACACTCCAAGCTCGTCTGATTTTGAAATGTCAGCACTGAACAAATCAATAACATAATATGAAATTACCTGGAACGATGAATGCCGTCGCCGACATCGGTACGTCAATCCGATAGTTTTTTATATAATTTTTAACGCAACTCTTGACGATTTTTTCCAGTTTGTCACGTAGAATAGCACAGTTTTGAGGTGTAAGACCAGCATCGATCATGTACATCACAGTTTCTTCAAGTGAAGAAGGACAGCCGCTGACTTCATCACTCCACCAAGCTGAAGACTTCTCCTCGAGAGCATCTAAACCTGCTAAGCCGTCCTCATCCTCAAGCTCGACTTCTTCGTTATCACGATCAGAATATCCTTTGAGACGAGCAAGGCCAACATTTTCACGTGCGCGGCGAGCTGGCATCACTCCTCCAATACGGCGCAGGGTACACCATAGAGCGTGCATAGCTTTGGGTCCTTCCCAGGTAAGAAGAGGCTCGACGAGTTCATTGAGACCTTGCTGCAGTAACTTCAGAAATGCTTCTTTGGGAACACCATTCTCTGCCAAATTTACTATAGTCTCGACAGATAAACGGCAAGGAGTCTTCCCATGAGATGACCGAAGTACATCGATCACGAGATTGGCCGGGTCAAGAGGAGAATGTGAAGGATATTTGATCTTGATCTGAGACGGTCTCAGCGTAATGTGTGGTTCCTCCCGCATATCAGTTTTGTCTTCCACAAGAAGTCCCTGTATTTGATACATCAGCAATGGACTACCGGCCAGGAACAACATAATATACTTTCGCGCCTAAGATGCGGACTTGGATAGCAGATGGCCTTTCCTCCCAACCAAACTTGTGTTTTAGTGTTAACAGACCCGCCCTATTGATTGTTGCAGCGCCGTCAGTCATATCTGACTTAGTTTCCGGGCAAACTAAAGATGAAAGTGAGTGCGTTTGATTTTGACAGAGAAAGTGGTTTTTACTGATGTCTTTTAACATTTTAATACAGGTACGATCTAGTAAAATTCCTGGAGCAGAATTTGATAGGCCCAGCGTGAACCTGGAAGCCCATTTTGCCATCGACTGTTCTCTAATTAATATCCTGAATCGTATGATTAAAAATAAAATACCTGGTCCACATTCCACTCCATGTCATTATGCCAGTTCAAAAATTCAAGAAGCGAAAATGATCCAGGAGTTGGGTGTTTTGGCGATATAACAATGCTGTCGATGTACGATTCGTTCGTTTCAAAAAGAAAAACATTTGCATCCTTGGCAAAAAAGGCTCGAAACACGCCACCGCACACCACGAAGGGCCTGCGAAAATAATCCAGAAGACAGTTGTTCTTATGCATAATGAGTTTTGGGACTTTGATGCGGAAAATTTTTTTGCTTCCGAATCTTCGCGCAAAACGATCGGAAGGGCCTAGTTCTGCCCTCTCGAGAACAAGTCTATACTCGGGTGTTGCACCCTTTGTGGACTTATCTTTGAGGGTGGCGCGGAAGTGCACCTGTCCGCCATGCCAGTTCGGACGACTTTCATCGACGCCTAAGCCAGCAAAAGGGCTTTCCTTCAAAGCATCCTCTTCCTTGTCCAATTCTCTCCAAGGTAACTGAGACAATAATCAGCCAGGAATACGCCACTATTATATCAACGTACCCTTGCAGCAATCTCCTTCGAAGATGAAGCCGCCAAAGATTCTTCAGCTTACACTTTAATCAAAAACAAGTTGGGAGGAAAGATGCAACAAAAAACGCACTATCCACTTCGACACTGTTTTGACATAATATTCTCGCCGTTGCTGGCGCGGCAGCGGTGTTACTGCCTAACTTAGCAAGAATATCGAGTTTCTCTGGCAGGACGTCTTCATACTTCAGAAGACCATTGCTAACAAGACGGGCAATCTCGTACTGAACCCCATACGGCAGTTTCCTGGATTGGAACCACCGTTGCATGTGTTGATTGGGTGACTACGATCCTCAGAATAAGCCATAAAATCAAGAGATACAGAACTTACGATAACAACTGGGGTGTTAAAGCCTTCTACGCTGACTGGATCAGAGGGAGTCTCAAGTACAGTCTCATCGGTGATAATGCGTGCAAACTTCGATCGAGTACATCCTTCAAAAGATGTTTCAGACTCAAAGTCGCTGGCTTTGCGCTTACCCAGCGAGCTCGAGATCGAAGGTGTCGCTGATGTTGGGGGTCTATCTTGTGATGCGGGTTGCGTTCCCACTGAACAAAACGGAACTATTAACATATACTGAGCAGAAGGAGTGAAAGAATACATACATGGAGCAGCTTTGATCAGCTCGTCGAAGTCCAAATCTGAATAGCTCGTCTGTTGGGAATTTTAAAAAAGTATTAGATGTGCTCTACAAAGATTCCAACAGTAGTTTGGAACTCTGATTGTTAACCTCGAGAAGTGGAAGTCAAACTATCCACCTGAATTCCAGGGCAGCACTCATAGAGTTTCACAATTTACAAGCAGTGGGCACCCAATGCTCCAGTCCAGTAAGGAAGAAAAGAGAATTACCTGTGACGACATCAACAGCAATTCGTCTGAAACCTCTCTACTTAGCCCTGATACTTCTGTGATAACCATCAGTAGCTGTAAAACATGCGGAGAATGATTAGTCAACTAACCCTCGCCCAGTACACCATGCGCACTGGTCGACGATTCCCCATTTGTTCTCATGCCTCAATAGTTGACTAGTAATTGACTATCGAAGCTCTAGCTCCCTCGAAGCTCTGGTTTCACCGAGATTCCGTATGCGCTCGATATACCGCAAGCTTCAGGTTCCCGAGAAGTAGATATTTCCGATCGCAGAAGAGTGGGAGAACAAGCATAAGTTTGCTAAGTCTCAGCAACGACGAGGAAGTGCCTGTGTTTGATCAAGTGAAAAACTGGTTGTATCAACCAACGTTCAACAGGAATCAACGGTCCGCACACTATAAATTTAACAAACGCGTATTTCCCTCACGTGATCGTAATATACTACGCGTCAGGCCGAGGTTTGCATTAGATGATCGACTCACACATTCCTATTCAATGTTCAAAGTTCAAACCGCAGATTGCGGACTCCGAAGTTAAAAAATAGGCATTGACCGGAGCGTGGCGTGGACATGCATAATACAATACAGTAGCCGATCTTAGGAAGCCCTTAATCGAGAAACATTCGGTCGTTGATTGTATGTAGAACAGCAACTTAAATAAAAGTTAAAATTCAAGTAGTAATAGAGGGTATACACATGCCAGAATTTCAATAATTGAAACATACTCAACTGCTTCACTCCTCGGAATCCACGTCTAACACACTTTTCGACCATTCAGCAAGACAGTTACAGAGTAGAAGAGCGTAGTGGGATGGACTTACCATTCCTCCGAATTCGTCTCAGAGGGTTTGTATGTGGCGAATACAAAGGAATCGCCTATAAAACTGCCGGGGTTGAATACATGGCAGCCGGTATACGTAACTTTATACCGATCGTACTTGTCCGCTAGTACGAGCTGCAAGAAATGAGTAACCCCCCGGTTGTGATGAAGGCAAGCACTTACAACGGTAGGCAGAGGATATAAACGAAGTGTATGGTCGTAGTCAGAGAGTATAGGCTGAATGTTGATTGTCAATGGGCTCAGATGCCCTTGATCAAGAATTGACTGCACGAGCTGTTTTTCATTGTCAGCGAGGTTCTCATCGAATATATGCTAGCACGAACGTATCGCTTTAGATCCTCGCTGCGGATATTTGGCTTGACCCCTACAATGCTCCGTAACATTCTGGCCATCAAGTCTTCTCTGAAAATAACGATTTCCTGCTCGAAAAATTTGATTCTACAAGGATTTGTTGCGAAGTGCACTTTCGGAATTTTGGAGCTCAATCGAGATACGAAACTCGATATTAAAGGTCTTCTGGGTAATGTGGCACTGATTGTTATATCCAACGGGCCCGGGACGAATACGAAATGAGTAGACCGTGTTATTAAAGGGTATGAGGCAAGGAGATCGGCGAGCGCATCGAAATTCTCTGCAGTTGACAGTGAGTTTAAGTATAGATCTAGAAAGAAAACAGCTACCTTGGTATCTCTGGATATCTCTTCCGTTTCCATGCGCGATTGAACGGCTTGTGAAATTGCCGCATAAAACGATGACTTTGGGGATAAAGTCATTTTCGATACAGTTATCGAACATTTTCTGAAGACCTGGTAGAGTTTGTGGGTGGTCTAACCAAACATCAGAGAGGAAAAAGAAGTGAAGTTCAGGAAGTTCCTCTCGCACACGTATGGCGAACTGATGCTGCAGTATTGTTAGTCTAAGAAATTAGAAGAGAACATGCTCTTACATCTTCTAGCACAGACGTAGAGCCTTTACCCAGGAAATCAATGTGGCCATACATTGATCTAAAGACATTCATCAGGATGTATATGGGCACTGTCAGCCAAAGGCATACCTAGAAATCTCTCGAGTCTCGCAGGGAGGTTGCCCAATGGCAATAATTTCTAATATGGCTTCTTCGGTATATTCTCCTTCCACAAGCGCGAAGCAGCCTTCCGTGAACAGACCTTCGCCTGGCTCGTCCTGTTATACTTGGTTGTGTCGTCTGAAATCCGGACGTATATAGATAAATATACTCACAAGTTTTGAAAAATCAAGCTCGACACTGCCATCTGCATCCTCCAAACATAGCTTCCCCTCTTTGTTATGAGCGAGCATTCCTAAGAGCAGAAATCTCTCTCCTGGACGTCCAAGAAGTTGCTTCGTAGACCTAAGCTGCAATATCCATGAGATCACACTCGTTATCACAGATTAAGTATGTCCTCATACCGTCACAAGTCGCTCGCGATCCCGGGAAGGTAATGTCGAGGGAGCAAAATGTTCATTTCGAAGAACACATTGCTTGATAATATTATGACGGTCGCGTATCGACAGAACTCTTGATTCAGCGGAACCCGAGGACGTCAAAGATACTGCAGTCCTAAAATTTATTCATGAGTATTAACGTTAAAGTCAAATATGTGCTCACTTCTCGAATGTTCCCCTCTCATGCGACCATTGCCATCGGGGCATATCGAACGCATCAATGAAAAACAGATGATGTTCTGGATCGATAATCTCTTTCTCAGCTTCTGTTTGTTGGCCTTGATCTTGGAGTGACTCGTATACTCTCCGGAGGACATCTACAGACACTTTCATCGTCGCGTCTGGACAAGAATATAAGTCTGTGGCTGTATGAAACAAGTAGAAAGCGAAGGCCACCATCTTGTTTGTTGTACTCCTTCGCTAGCGCCTCTACACTTGATTCAACATCCTCATCCAGGATCTCATGTGCCTTTAGGATCTCTTCGAGAAGCGCGAGCGCGTCTGGCCCTAAAGAGTTGCTGTACTTGCGGAAGACCTAATTAACATCAGGACGTGGTAGACGTCGCGAAAGATTATAAACACGCCTTAATTATAATTCGTTGACGGGCGTCTGCCATGGTACAGTGATTGGATAGGAAGAGGTTCGACTTTGGGCGAAGCAAGGTTGAATAAATACGTTGAATAAATTTGCCGGATGATGTGAATGGAGGCGTGACGGTAGTGACGGAACGCGTCGACACTTACCGGAATTTCGGCCCGGGATATGAGTGTTCACTCTAAGAATGCCCAATCGGGCGGGCGTCCATCTGGTGACTAGTGCTGACGCTGCCCCAGGCTGCCTCCACACATCATGTACTCTACCCTCGACGTGGACATAAGACCGGGAGTAGGTCTCGGCATATTTGAGATTGGTACCCCGTTCTCTTTCTTAACTGTAACGACGCTCATCTCAGCAATCTCAATCTAGGAGCGTCTCTCTGGACAATTCTCGACAGCCTGCGTCAACTCCAGCACGTATTCCCTCGGGTTGACATCAAGTACGACCCAGATGTCTCAGCTATCACACCTATCGTTGTCCACATCCGCCCCCACTTGGACCTTCTCTTTTCTGGTAAACACCAACGTCTGCACACAATCTGCGTCCGTAAGCTCCGCGATCCAAACCCACCCCTTGTTCTCCGATACCAGGATACTGTACTCTCGTCTTCAGAAGAAGTACTACAGCGCGTTGGCGTAAGCCGGACTTTCGGACCTACCTATCCTGGCGACGACCTTCGATACCCTGGTTTATGGTTCAGTTTTGACGAGGATGGGTTTGGCGAAGGCATAAAAGGGACGCAGACGCAGGACCGGATGCAGGAGGTTAAACGTGTTCTTATATCCCAGAAGGAGAACGATGGCAAAGTGCAGGACGCACTTGACGAAGTCATGGAATGCCCGATCATGACAGGAGATATTTCGCGCGCGGTGGTGAAAGTATACCCTCGTTCATTATATCCGGCGTTGTATTCCCACTGATTTTATTCATGTATCAGGTCCACGACGGAATCACACTTTACTTCTATCCTACCGCAACATCTCAGCCGCTCCACATACGAATAGGTGAGACTACAGTGCAAGACCTGACACTTGACCTTGGTCCACCTGTTCGGATACACTTCAAAGAAGATGAACGGATGAAGATTCATTCTACCAGCAAATCCTCTGGCCCTAGCAGCGAGACAGGATGTACGAGCTTTTTACGTGACTCTATACTGGATTCAAGCGCTGAAACATCCGTTTCAGACTTTTGTAACTACTTTCAACATGGAATAGATTTTCTGATCTCTGGAAAGTCGCATACTGTGAAAAAGATAATTCTCCATTCCAATTTAGTAAGTGTTTTGGTTATTGTCAACGGAACATCATGTCTGATATACATTTAGCCCGGATCACCATTATTCCAACGTTATAAACGATGTAACTGGGAAATTGAGGCTCAACCAGAGGATGACGAAGATGGTGAGGGCATACACTCTCATTCCACAGCAAATATTGAGTTTTGCAGATACGCCTCCTCGGAAACGTTTCTATGACAGGGTACAGTCTTCTCATGCATTTTTTTCATGCTCATCGATTTTGACATTAGTTTTTTGCAGTTTGAAACCATAAGTCATTTCCTCAGTCCTCGAGAGCCGCCACCGTCAATGCACCTGGATCGTACAACGGAAGAGGAAGATCTGATCCTTCCCAGCCCAGCCACACGTCGTGAGGACCCCATTAGTCTTTAACGCCACCTAATAATTGCTCACCTGGTCTTTGGCAGTCTACGGTTATGATGGAATTATCCTTGAAGTCACCGAGTCATCTCAAGTTGTATCAGTAATGCTCTTCTAGCAGTCTATGTAGTGTTTATTTAGCGATGTATATTTCTAATTCGTGTTTGACGCGAAATCATGGACTTCTGAAGTTAGAATGGTGCGGAATAGCGTCAGTGTTAAGAGTAGATGGTATCGATGTACAGTGATATTACAAAATATTAGGAAACAAAAGTTATACAAAGTCCATGCGGTCTAGCCAAGCGATATCTAAATGAAAGGCACTTCCGAATAGCTCAGCTACCTGCAGCTTTCTGACTCAGTGCTCCAGTTCTGCGCTTCTCCAGTATGTGCCAGCGGACAAGGTCTAAAGTAGCAATTGCATCTTCGATAGACGAATGGCCAACCGAGCCATCGCCAGTCTGGATCATTTTCCCGAGATTTTCTCTGACGCTGGACATAAAGTCAGAACACATATAAACCGGATAATGCTTCTGCTTACAGATCTTTCAGAGACCTCCGATACGGAGGCCCCACACGGTGGGGAAACAAGATTGCCGTATCGACGCACTTATGGTGAACAATCCGTAGGGTCTTCAAATCGTTGTCGAGAGCATGCCCGATGAGGATAGTATCCTTGTTGATGAGAGCATCTAGTGATTTCCGTATTGAATCAAGGGGAAGGAGGGCCTTGGAATGCTCCTCTTGCGTGATTCCAGAGAATCGTGTAATATAGTCACTGCAGCACAATGAGTGCAAGATACACAATGAGGAATGAGTCAACCGACATTATATGCACTCCATCGTCCATCCGCACTTGCTCGTCGAACACCTCAGCGCCAGAACCATCAACTACGGATACTCGAGCAACTCGCATTCCGCCAGTAGTGTATACCATCTCGCAATCCAAGGCCACCACGTCCAGGGGCGCATCATTACCATGCGAAGGATTGAGAAAGGAAAATGCGTGTCGAGAATGTAATTCTTCTGGTTTAGATTCGTAAAAGACATGCGGCCCATGTGCGCATCCCTCGCCATCGGAGACAGGCCTCGAGCAGCATCTATATACACGAGACTTCGAGCCTTTCGGGGTCCATTAGTTGGGCTATAATGTGGTTTATAAAAACCAACTCACCATTGACAGTCGTTGTATAAGGCTTCCCCCAGTGGTATATACATTCATCGGCTTCTTCCATTCGCTTTACCTGGAAAGGTTGTGCACAGCGCTCGCACTTCGCAACCTTGCCCTCCAAACTTGGCTGATCACCACCCGGTCCCTCTGGGATATCGACAATATAACCCCACTTTCCCATATCTGCCATAGACAGCACGAAAGGTTCTAATATGTCGCGAGTTAATCGAAGAGATTCGAGGGATTTCTTGGCTTCGGCGCGTGCTGCGATTTCTTCTTCGGTGCCCACGGACGGATGCGAGACGGACGTGGGTAATGGGCGTCGCTTAAGTGCTGCTGCACATTGAATTATGGCCTATTATCAATATTTAACGGGGCATGCAATCCAATTCTTTGGTTGGACACTAACATTGCGGTAAGTCAGCTTCGTCGACTTCTTGTAAACCTCCTCTTCTTGTTTTAAGGCGTGTTCTGATGCCAGAGTAGGATCCTTCGTAAGAATCGAATCATAGAGAACAACAAAATGGTTGTAGAGGGTTTTGAGCATAGTCTAAGTCGTCCGTCTGAGAACTGAGATGAAGAGACAAGCACCGAGAGATCCTACCTGCCGAACAGGAATTGCAACCTGGGACTGCGCTGCATTGACTCTGAGAATTGGGACACCCGTCTGGATGGCATATTCGAAATCGGCTTATGCAGCAGAAATGAAATAATGGTATGTATCTTACACTAGTATGGGACGCAGAGGGGATTGCTACGGGGCGCTGTAGAGTACCAGTCTTCTGAAGCTTTCTCGGTGGTTCACCTTGAGAATGAGCGCCCGGGGTGCTGAGGGAATTTCTGACAGGCGATACCGGTACGGCACGCTTTGTGGGGATGACGGGCGCATTCGCCAGGGCTCTGGAGGGCTGAGCAGGGATAGGTTGTGGTGCCTTGGGCTGCTCTATGGGTATTTGGAGAGAGTTGGCCGGGGCAGGGAGGTCTGTACGATGCGAAAATATGCAGGGTTTCCTCTCGCAAGAGGATATGTCTGGACACTGGAGATTTCTGAAGAGGCCAATGGAGGAGAACATTGCAGAAGAGTGCCGAGTTAGACGCCCAGACGCGGATGCATGTTGAATGGCCAAATGGGGAAAGAGTGATCCTCCCTTAAATTTGTTTTGGCGCGTCCGTGACAGCTCCCTGCACCGTGCTTATACGCTCCTGAGTCCTCTAGCTGGCGTGTTCCTCCTACGCGATGCCTCCCAAGCAGAGAAAACGCGCCGCCTCTATTCAGATCATCAAAAATATCGAGTATGTTCTATATTCCTCTTCCTATATTTCTATTGCTTTCTCTCTTTGGTAACTAATCGTCATCCCGCCCATAGTGACCCAAACCACCACTTGGCCGGTCCATTCCTCCCCCAAACGTATGCATCCTTATTCGAACAGCCTTCTGGATGCTCACGCCCCTCCTCAGGCCGTTCGGAGAGGAATCCCTTACCCCTCGAAGTGCTTCGCCCGCTAGTCCAAACGGACACAATCTCGCTCGGGGACCTCCGGTTTCTCCCTGGTTGCATTGGGCAGTCTATCCTGGTGTGTACAACTCTTCTCCATGGCTCTCTGGTACTAACCTCTCATTTTTCCGTATCAGCCTCCTCTTTGAAACTCCTAATTATCCCATTGGTGTGCTATATCAACTGGGAAGCTCTCGCCCCCTACGTCTCCCCTGGTGTTCCAAATCCATTTGCCAATGTCTTCCTTCTATCTGGTCATATCCCTTCAAGCTCTCCAGACGACCCCCGCTATGCCAAAACCTACTATGACCTGGTTTTCATCGCTTACTATATCTTGTTCTTCTCGTTTGTCCGGCAATCAATCACGATCTACATCTCGAACCCTCTGGCAAGATACTTTGGACTTAAACGCAGCACAAAAGTCGAGAGGTTCGGCGAACAGTTCTATGCTGTTGTCTACTTCTCGTTCTTTGGCGCATGGGGATATGTTAGTCGTTCTCTTGTATTGCTGTTGAGCACACTTACTCATCTCGTCTCAGCGAGTAATGGCACAACTCCCAACGTTCTGGTATCGCACCGAAGCCTTCTGGATTGGTCAGTCATTCAACTCACCGCGGGATTAGCCGTACCTAACTTCATTTAATTATAGATTATCCCCATTGGGATATGAAGCCTGAGCTGAAGCGCTATTATCTCATGCAGAGTGCATATTGGTGCCAGCAGCTTGTCGTTCTCGTCCTCGGACTGGAGAAACCAAGGAAGGATTATTGGGAACTCGTCGCGCATCACATTGTTACGCTATGGCTTGTTGGGTAAAGTTATATCTGTGCCACCTGGGTTTCACTCTGACTGTTCCTGCAGATGGAGCTATCTCATCAATCTTACGTTCATCGGAAATGCTATTTACATGAGCATGGATATACCCGATGCCTTCCTGGGTGTACGCTTTTTAACTTCTCTGCCAGTTCAGATATCTGATATCAGTGCGCACTCCTAGTTTTCAAAACTGCTGAATTATATTCAATGGGAAAGGGCCAAGGTCTTTTCGTTTGCTGTCTTCGTTTGTGTCTGGACGTAAGGAACACATTGCTATATATTTTTTAAAGCTCTGTCTAACCTCAGAGCAGATATTTCCGGCACTATCTTAACCTACGCATCCTATATTCCGTATGGACTCAAGTTGTTGAGCTGGTTCCGTGAGTTCTTTCAACGTATTTCTTTTCAACACCTTTCATAAACTCTTATTAGTGAATCCTCAAAGCACTTTTCCTGGGAGGACGGCGTTTACATGGCTCCCTGGATGCCATTACAGATTTTCATCCCTATTGCACTGCTGCAACTCATCAACCTGTTCTGGTACTACTTGGTAATACGCATCGTCGTCAGGTATGTACTTCATGCTTAACATTTTAGTCATTTCTCACATGTCTACCGCAGAGCTATCGCTACCAAAGTCACGGATGACGATCGCTCAGATGATGAAGATGATGGTGACGATGAGGTGCAAAACAGGAAGGAGGATTGAGGGGGCCTATGCCCTTACACTACATACCCGCCTTCATTGGCAAAACTCGCGACTGTAGCATGTGTACGAACTGTTGAATACCTTCAGCGGAAGGTGTGATTTCAGTTTGTAGACAGGATGACTGGAGTCAGGAGGAGGATGCTGTCTGCGCTTATCGCCCAGTAACGACACAACTAATTTCAAGCGTATACTTATATTTACCACTATTTCATCTTCACGTCCATCACCGGCGTTGCACCATGATTGTGTCTGAGGGATACAAGTACATGAATTGTTTAAGATCAAGTGAGAGCGCGGACAAGTACATGATGGTCATTGGTATGTAAATAAATTGTACAGAATGAGAGGTCCTTCAAGATGAGATATTCACTTCATCAAAACCTTCCTATTCCTTCATGAGCTCTCCGGTGACAGGATGGTAGCCGCTGCCGTTCACGGGAGGAACGACTCCTTCCTCGTCAGAATAGTCGGGATCCTCCTCCCAAGGAGCCAACTTGACCTGAACGCCACCATTTCCTGTTCGATCCGGCCATCTCTTCTCCCTTTGAATGTCTACCGGGTCGCCTTCAGCCATGGACTTCATGGCCAAGAGCGTATACTGTGGTACTCTTTAAAATTGCAGTTGCAGGAATAAAATAATCGACTCACGTGCGCGTCGTTACCTGCATTGTGCAGATAGTTTGTGGGTATCTGCATCAAGCTGCACATCTGCGTGAGGGACCTCCTATTGCCAGAACCTTCTCCCAGCAATGCTCCGAAAAGGTCGGACGTGTCGACAACAAACATGCCACTGTCTGGCATCACTTCCGGAAAAATGAAGGATAGGCCATCGATTGGTGCTTGGAGAGCCTTTAGATCTCTGTGAGGACCATGTTATTATACACATCACTCATAATGTATTTGCCACGCACTTAATATCTTGATTATTATCATGAAATACGAGGAACACGGGGCCATACGACTTTAGGCCGGTAATAAGATCATGGATTCGTTGTTTTAAGATAGACTTCTTGACAGTCTCGCTTTCGCCAAAGTTATAGTTCTATTGAATATACAAGAAACATCAGTATCTGTCCGTGCCATTTGTGGTATTTGTACTGACATAGCGATAGTCGGGAACATACTGGGAATTGATATAATTTTTTGCTTCCTCCACAATGAGATGACCGTTCTCCTCTACTTGTTTGCCGTCTTTCCAGCCGAAAAGGCTCCAACCGAATTCGGTGAGGAGCGTGTGGTCGCGCTCCCAACTTTCGAAGTCCATCGCACACCACACACCTTTCTTCTCTGCGCAGTAAGTGCGAACGCATTCGAACAGAAGACGGCGATGAGTGAGCGTCGGGTTAGATCCTTTGAGGCGTTTATTGTTCTTGTCTATCATCTAGAAGTTTAATATCGGTAACAAGTCGATAAACGGGCGTCAAGTAGAAGAGCTGGCCGTACATACCCTGAGTGCCTTCTTCAGCGACCCTCCATCTGGGTATACAACAGGAGAGACACTGCGTAAATTCGACTCGGTCAAGAGGCAGTTGGAGTAAGGCATCGGGATGGTATCTTTAGTGAGCCCCACCGCATGGAGCCAGTACCGGATGTAGTCCACCTGGGCAGAGGAAAATAAAAGGCGAGCCTCGCCAGTAGGGAAGGTACCTTCAGACGAGATCATTTAAGGATGCACATGAAGTTGACGTAGATTTTTTTTTACCCATGTACATCTGGACGCCATTAACGCCTTCAACGTGAAGTGGGTGATCTGGGTGTACTAGAGCATCGTGGGCTACAAAAATGTCAGTATTCAGCGAATCTAGCCAGACCTAACAGACCAAGGATTGCTTTGAGAGGTTCGCTATCAGCCTGGTTCGGAAGAGCCTGATTCCTGTAAAATCAAAAGTTCTCAACGACCTTTGTGTGCATGCCACTGCTGGAGATCAGATTACCACTCAAACCAGATATCGGTGTAGCGATAGTACCCAGTGACTACAGGAGTGTCAAGGCCCATTTAATTGAAGGTATAAGAACGGTGGATCGAGTGAGCAACTGGCAATGGAACGACCGGACTAGCCTGAGGGTCCCGAGGTGGTCGTTTCAGTGCAAGGCGCGTCTGCCCGCAGCCACTGCGGCACGCGCTACCTTTGGCTTCCTTTTAGGGAAACAAAGTTGAACATCGACCGTGACCGTTCTCCCTGAGGTGCGCCTCCACCATCGCGCGTCCCGGGCTACCCTTTGCGCCTCTGCTCCTATCATCTCCCACGCGACATCTCCTCTCCTGCTCTCATCTAAAATGGCGCAAACCGTACAGCGAGGGTCAAAGCGCAAGGTCGCCGCGTCCAGCTCCGATCCACCCACTCCGGCTGCAAAGAGAGCAAAGCCGAACACGGCGCGCAAGAGTACAGGAGGGCGTCCCCCTCGCGTTCCGGCTGTTCAGAGTGCACCGGGTAATGGCGTTCATTCCATTGGATGGTTACCTAGAATTGACGGAGTGCACCTTCATTGCAGCACCCGCACATCGCAGGAAACATCGCTTCCGCCCCGGAACTGTCGCGCTACGAGAAATCCGGAAGTATCAGAAAAGCACAGACCTCCTGATACAGAAACTGCCGTTCTCTCGTCTGGTGCGTCGTCTGTGATTCACCAGTTACCGGGACTAACACTTGCTTGCAGGTGCGAGAGATTGCAATGGACATGGTGACGGAATCAAATGGCCCATACGGCGATGCTGGGCTCCGGTGGCAGACTTCGGCGCTCCTGGCACTGCAGGAGGCGACAGAGGCCTTTCTGGTGCATTTGTTTGAAGACGCGTGAGTATCCTCTTTCCTCGAGCCTTGCCCCTTCAATTTTAACGCGTACCACTGTACAGGAATTTATGTGCCATACACGCCAAACGCGTCACGATCATGACGCGGGACATCCAGCTCGCGCGGCGCATCCGCGGGCCATGGGGTGGCATATCATGATATTTTAACGTACTCTCCTTCCTGCTCATCGCTTTGTAACGTTTTATCTCCTCCGTGCGCTACCCCTGCTTGCCCCTACTATATTATATCTTCTTGTTTGCTTTGGACCTGATTGTAACGTATGCAGAAACGACCGCTGATGTTTTAAAATTTCACATGTATTCCAGAAGCCTAGGACGGCGACGTGCAATAATCTAGCCGAATCTATCGCATTACAGGTGCTTACATTAAGATACTAGCCAGTAGCCTTCGTACGCTCTCGTCCCTAATACTCTGGAATCAATGCATGAGACACGTTATGAAGCGACAAACGAAATAAAGAAAGAACGGTCATATTAGATCAAGAAAAGTTCAACGGGCGCCCACCTCTTCCCGCAGGAAGTATGCAGGGGGTCCCTCCCAACCACTTTTATTTTCATCCCGTCCGCAAGGAATCAAACACTCACTTTGTAGTACGTCAACGCGTGTCGACTGCGATGCAAATGGTTCCACGTCATCTTTGTCGGGAGTTAGTCGAAGAAGATGTCGCAGGTACATCCATGCGCAATTTTCTTTTCCGCCTGATATCCATCCAGTCCATTATCCATGTCTGTACAAGACCAAAGGACGCAGAAGTCACCCAGAACAGGGTAACACTCTGCCCGACCGTCGTCAGCACACGTTGCAAAATGGTAACGCTAGAGACATACCCCCGGCGCAATGGCAGCTAAAATAATGCGAATCACAGCCAGCCCCCGCATGCTCGTCTTGATGATCTTCCCAACCTCCAGCTTCGGCGGCGTATTTTTGGCAGCGAGGCGCTTTTGGTCGGCTGCGACTTCCTCGGCGCGGCGCAACTCTGCGCGCTCAGTCGCGTTCAGAATCCAGTGGCTGGACTCGACGTTGGCCATGGTGATGAAGCCCAGCGCGATGGGCAAGACCATAGTCGGGTCTGGATGCGAGAGGGTCGAGAGCGTGAGGAATGCCTCGGAGTCGAATGGAGTCGGCTGGACGGAGAGTCTTGAGAGTGTCATGGAGAAGACTACGAAGAAGGGGATCTGTGAGAGGGGCGGGAGGAACATAGCGAGCGTAGGATGGAGTTTGTGCTCTTTGATCACTTCCTTCTGGCGGATTTTTAGCTGGAATAGACGAAGGGCGTTAAGTTGCAAGCATGTCGACTCAGGAGAAGGACGGGCACCAATTGTGAAGCTCTAGTCATCCAAAGCGTCTTGAGATATTCCTTCTTACCAGTAACACGGGCTCCTGCCATCTCCGCAACGACACGCTTCTGCACGATTGGCTTCGCTTTTTCAAGCTCGGACCGCACTGTGTCTCCTACTCGCTGGGTGTGTTTCTTCCCCTGCATGAATATTAATGACAGTCACTTGGCATAGAAGAACGCCCCGACCCACCCATATTGCTATTGGCAGAAGGGTGAAGCGCGCTGCGAGGGTGAATAGGATGATGGTCGTTGAGTAGGGCGGAAGGGAAGGGGGAAGAGGAAGGGCAAGAGCCAAGTCTAGAAATCCCTCAGAGAGACCCTGAAAGATGAAGCGGCGGTTGGTAGGGGAGTGAGGGGCATGGCGGGGGGAAGGGTGCGTAGGGGTGAGGAGTGCGCGACGTGCAAGACGCGTACTGCGAAGAGGGAGCATGGTCACAACATGGCATCACGAATTTTGGCGCACGTAGTTGTGATTCTATTTTCGGCTCAACAGTTTATGCAAATTGAAGTTGTCTCTCCAATCGTCACACTATATTGCGTACTCTCACAGAATGGCCAGAATTTATATGCTTATTGCTGTCGAAAATGCGAAAAAAAAATGGAGATCTCATGTGACGATAGTGCATAGCATATAATCCTAGAAAGCTCCCCATGAGCATGCATGGCTCCCGCGCCCCGACGACCCGACTCCCTGCCCATCCCTCAGAACACCAACAGATGAGGGAACTGTCCCTTGGAGAGACCCCAGGTGGACTTGAGGTATTTGGTGAGGTTCTCGGTCTTGGAGGCAGCGGCGATGATGGCCTTGTCGACCTCCTTCTGGTCTGCGCTCTTTGACTGGGGGAAGGGCTCCTTTGCCTTGGGCTTTCCCTCCTCGAAGAACTCCTCCTCTGCGGAGCGGGCGCCCTTGACAGCGGCCTTGGTGAAGTAGGCATCGTTAATCTTCTCATCGAGCTAACGAATAGCATAAGACACATGCAGTTGCAGTAAATAGAAAGAACACGGACCTTGAAGTCGCCAAGCTCAATCTTGGTAGACGTGGCAATCACATATGCCTGGTTGACGCGTCTGAGGGGCACGCCATTGAGCTTGAAAGGCCCAGTGACGAGGAGAAGGCCGCTGTCAAGCTGCTTCAAGAAGACAACACGCTTCCCCCTGAAACGACCAGCGAGGAGGATGAGGACGGCGCCAGGAGTGATGGAGGAGCGGAGGGAAGTGGGTTTGGGGGTCTTGCGGGTCTTTTTGGGCTGGCGGACGTCCTCAGCGGGGTAGAAGCGCGGTGCTTTTGTTGTGGGGACGAGACGGGTGGAGCCGTTCTTGTCGCCGCCGACGGTCTTTTCTACATGGGGGGCGGGTGCATCGGTGTCGATCTTTTTGGCAGTTTTGTGGCCTTTGTAGAGGCCGCGGCGGGCGTACACCTGGGAGCGGGAGAGGCGTCCGACACCGGGGACGAGTTCTTTGCTTCTGGCCATTCTGGAGAAGCGTTAATGGGATATATAGTTTGCAGCAGCAGCAATACACACCTTGTTCTTGAGGTCGTCGAGGCCGATGCCGATAGTACTGTCAGTGCTGCACCCATCCGGCCGGTGGCTTAGAGCTACACAGTTCTTCGGATGTTGCCGAAATCAGTGGGAGATTAGATTAGATAAGGTATTGCCTTCCCCGCACCCGCATCACTCCCTCCTCCTCTAACTCGCCATGGACGACCGCCCCGTTGTATGGTTTGACATCGACAACACGCTTTACTCGGCGAGTGCCATGATCTCTCATGCCATGGGTGAACGCATTCACCGTCAGTCCCCCGCTGTTCCTCTCTCTGCTCCGCTGACCCCCCACAGAGTACTTCGTCAGTCTCGGCCTCTCCGAGGAAGAGGCCTCCGCCCTCCACCTCCACTACTATACCCAGTACGGACTCGCCCTTCGAGGCCTCAAGATTCACCACGATGTCGGTAACGTAATTTGGTCCCCTTGCTCGTCCAAGATCGCCCCCTCACCGCCCCCCAGACGTCCTCGACTTTGACCGCAAGTGCGATGGCGCCCTGCCCCTCGAAGACATGATCAAGTTCGATCCTGCCCTCCGCAAGCTCTTCGAGGACATCGACCGCTCAAAGGTCCGCGTATGGGCCCTCACTAACGCCTTCCGCCCGGTCGGTTCCACTGTCTCTCGTGCTATTATAATCTGACACATCTTGTAGCACGCGGAGCGCGTTCTGAAGATCCTTCGCCTCGACGATCTTATTGACGGCCTCGTATACTGCGACTATACAGTCGACGACTTTGTCTGCAAGCCCGAGCCAGAGTATTACCGCATGGTACGCCCTATCCCTGTCCCACTTCTCACCTCATCAACGTGCATCCCAGGCCATGAAGCAAGCCAACATCTCCGATCCCTCGAAGTGCTACTTCATAGACGACAATAGAGGAAACGTCGACGCAGCCCGCGACGAGGGCTGGGGGAAGTGCGTCCACTTCTGCGAGAAAGGCATGGAGGCCATGGAAGGCGGTAAGATGACGCAGATCGGGCACGAGAGGAAGGAGCCCGGCGAGCAGGACAACGGCATCATAGAGATCTCTATGCTAGAGGAGCTGCGGCGAGTGTGGCCAGAGATTTTCAAGGAGTGAAATCGCCCCTTCATACCCCTCAAGATTACGAACACTGTAGAATCTAAACTGGATACCTTTTTGCTACCTGTACAGTTCCATGTATATCACGATTATAGAGTATGAATATCGTTTCTGACCAGCGTGGTCAACGCCGTGACCTCAGATAGGACGCGTCATCTTTCCCTCTCTTCCTTCCCCCGTCTACGAGCATGGAATACAAGCCCCGCTACACCCAACCCTTCACGCTGGCCGAAGCCGTCGCCCTGGACGTCTCCATCATCACTGAAGGTCGAGTGTGACGATTTACTCTTCCTGCCCATCACCATTCATCTCGCTTGTAATACCTACTTTCTCTTTCCGCTGTCCAGAGATCGCGCGGCTCCAGAACTCCCTCAAGCACCTCAGGGAGACGCAGCTGCTCCTCCGCGAGTATGTCGCGTCGAAGGCATCAAAGGACCCAGATCCGGAGATAAACAAGGCCATTGAAGAGAACGAGGGGGTCATGTACGTCCCTTCTCTGTTCATGTCGAAGACACCTTACTGACCCGCTGCAGTGGCTCGCAAGACGAACGGATCAGTATTCTGAAGATGGCCCTTGCAGAAAAGGGCGTGATAGCTGGTAGCCACTATGATCTCCCTCCGGACGCTCAGGACTCGATGCCCACGCAAGCTCGACCGCCTGAACAGCCTGCCATCACCCCAGCAGAATCTATGGACATGGGCGAGGATGATGACGGCATTCACTTGTAGCATTATACACCTATTACGACGTTGTGGCTTGTAGGATACAAGAAGATATTCAACTAAGACGAGTTCATCTCAAAATCATTGCACTCTGCATCTCCGTTATCTGGACCCGAAGCTATTCCACTCTATAAATCAACTCCTTCCGCACGCTCTTCCAGGCGGAAAGCCCCGTCTCCGCGTCTTGCAAATGGGGAATGCGAAGTGACTGTCTTGTGCACTGGAGTTCCGCTTAGATTTTGAACCAGAAGCCCTCGCTCCGACGGGCCCTGCCCGCCTTCACTAACCGCTCACCGATTACCATTAGAGCAAAGTCGGACTTCCGTATGATGTCACTTATGTTGCAGACCGTCTAAATATACACTCAATCTTCCAGGTATAAGGGCTCGATGGGGTGCGCAGGTATGAGCACATCCTCTTCAGCGGCTTCCACTGAGTGACCAACTGAACTACCAAGTTTCGCAGTAGATATGGACCCTACCAACAAGCCCAAAGGCCCTTCGCCCCATTACTCATTGTATCAGCGGGAGGTGTTCCATGCTGGGGGCACGAAAGGCACATGTATACTCTCCTCCCTCACCTGTATAGGTGTTGTGTTAACCTCCCGTCTTCAGTGCCAAGTTTTTCCGTGCACCCTGACGAGCTAAAGGAATCGACCAAGAACAAGCTGAACGACCGCGGCTACTTCTACGCGAACTCCAATGCCGGCCTTGGGTGGACGGACAGAGCAAATAGGTATGTTCACCTCTCTGTGTGGTATTCAGAACGAGGATGTGACCGCAGTGTAGAGAGGCGTTCTATAGGTGGCGTATTATCCCGCGCATGCTCGTGGATACGAATACGCGAGATCTTACATGTGAGCATCCTGGCACGCGCTAGTTAGTTCTCGCACTCAACCTGTACAGCTGAGCTCTTCGGCCACCGGATTCCCGCACCTATTCTCTTTGCCCCCATCGGGATCAACAAGCTATACACACCCCTCGGAGAACTCGTTCCCGCGAAGATTGCTGGCGAGCTTGGATTGCCCGTATGTGTATCCACCCTCTTCGTTCCACTCAAATGCTGAGATGTTCTCCCTCTCGAACTAGTACTGCTTATCCACCGCCGGCTCTCAGCCCATCGAAGCAGTTGCTGCCGCCAACGACGAAGGCGCGTCTGTGAAGAACGAGAGCAACAGCGTTCACTCTTATAATGGGCCGAACGGGGGTAATGCGAAAGGGCCCAGGTTCTTCCAGCTATACATGGGCCATGATGACGAGATTGTGAGTATATATCTCTCTGTTGCCTCCAACGCGTCGTTAAATGTACACAGACCATCAGTCTTCTCGAGCGTGCATGGAAGAGCGGCTTCGACGTCTGCATGCTGACGGTGGATACTTGGCAGCTTGGGTGGCGCCCAACCGATATCAACATCGCTAACTACGTGTAAGCCCGGCCTACCGTCCACTGTGTTCACCTAATTAATTGGGCCCCGTATTAGATTCTACTACCCGGGAGCAGTGAGCTTGGTATTTTATGAAACATTAATGAGATTCCTTGACGGGTCATTTGCAGGTAGGTAACGAAATCGGAGCATCCGACCCGGCTTTCATGCAGAAGCACGGCGAAGACTTGAAGAATGACTCTGGGAAGTGGATAGACTCTTCTGTGTGGCACGGGAAGGCACATACTTGGGAGAAGATACCATGGCTCATCAAGGAGGTTGGACTTGATTCTTGAAATTTCGACTGCGTGGTCTCACCAGTTTTCCAGTGGAAGCGAATTTCCGGGGGAAGACCGTTCGTGCTTAAGGGCATCCAGAATGTAGAGGATGCAGTGAAAGCGCATAAAATCGGTTGCGAAGGAATCGTCGTTACAAACCATGCTGGGCGCCAGGTCGACGGTGCTGTTGGCAGCTTGGAAGTTCTTCCGGAAATTGTGGATGCTGTGGGCGATAGTGAGTACAGAGATTATAATTCAGGTCACACATTGATTAACGAGGCCGCGCGTGGTAGAGATGAAGATCATTTTCGATTCCGGGATTAGAACAGGCGCCGATGTATTCAAAGCCATAGCTCTGGGTGCTCATGCAGTGCAGGTAGGCAGACTGTACGTGTGGGGCATGGCTCACGAAGGAGAGGCTGGATGCCGGCACGTTATGAAATCCCTATTAGCTGTGAGTTGCTTCTCCGCATCCGCCTTAATACCTCTAATATCGAGATGATAGGACTTGGACATCCTTATGACCGTTGCTGGGTACCAAAGCATTACGAAAGATGTGAATCGGAAGGCGCTCAAATATAACCCCCACGGTGTCTATCCCCTAAATGAGCAAGCAAAGCTCTAACAGCGACAACTGTTGGATTGACGGGGTTCTGTGTATGTATAGTACTGCCTCCTTATGGAAGATTGGTTGCCATAATGAACGGGGCGCGAAGAACGCGTGACGTCATGAATACAGTTATTAATTCAGTTGGGCGACAATCAAGCTCAAGCTCGAGGAACAACTTCTGTGGGTGATTTTCGTCAGAAAAAAATGGAAGGCGCACCCAAGCTTTCAGGGTTATCACATATTTATATCATGTTTCCTTCCGTTGCCTATTTTACACCTCGCTGTGAAATATTTGCTCATGTCTTCAAGCGATAGCCCGATGCCACAGCAGCAAAAGCTCTTACCGCATGGACGATTTCGGAAGAATTTGGCAAAGTACGTTCAAATCTCCGGGTACTCCAAGATTACATCTAACGCGTGAGACAGGGATATTTCTGATGCTGTTGTCCATGAGCTTCAGCTCAGGGAACTGTGGAACAGCCCCGAGCCCGACGAAGAGGACGGCATGAGAGAACGGGAGGAAGCAATTAAAGAAAGGAAGGCAAGTACTAGAATTGCACACGCCTAGTTCAGGACTGTCAACTCACGCTCTCTATACACGTGCTACAGGAAAGCCTCAGGAGAAAGATTAATAAGTTGGCTGATCTTCCCGAAACTTCACGCGACTCGGTGGCGGGGTACAATCCCCTGTACGATTTCCCGGACCAACTGGAATATGCCAACTCGTTAATCCATTGGTGGACGGACTCAGGGGGCCGTCGCGCCTGCATCAAGCTAGCCGAAGCCACCAAGGCTCTTCAAAGAGATTTAGCTCGTCGAGCAGCACACCCTGAGGCTCCTATGGATGTGGGCGAATCTATTCCCAGTCAGATCACTCGAAGGATCAAGCAGGCGAGAAAAGAACAGGAAAAGATCCAGCGCTTCTGCAACTTGATCAAGAGTCGTGCTAGTGCTCCAGAAGTCATGGAATTATCTAGGCCTGCTGCTGGGGCTGATCAACCTATGCCTGTGGACTCTGGCCGGGAAACGTCGGTTGGAGCTGACAAAAGTGAGCCTGAAAATGGATCCAGTGCAACAGCAGTTTCATCCAAGGTCGCTGCGCCAGGCGCCGATTTCGTGCAACCAGCAAACTTTTGTATTGGACGTGACGATCATCTCGCACCTGACAGTATTGAGCAAAGGCTCGCTAAGGTATGCACACTTTCCGACTACTTGATTTTCCCAAAGCATAATCCCCTTGTAGTCTCGCAGGGATCTTTTATTACTCTCGGAATCTCAACGCGATGCCCGAAACAAAATCACAAAAATAGAGAAGATAATCTCCGAATTGCCTAAGGAGCCCGAGAAACCGCCCAGCACTGCTGAGATCGAGCTATCTCAAGAGCTGGTGTCGACGATTACCGTTACGGTCGAGAAAGAAGTGACCCCATTTTTACTGGACGCTCATTCTCAGTGCAAAGCGAGAATCGACTCCTTTAGCCAGATCAAGGTTGCTCAGTCGATCCACGTACTTGGCCCGACTTGGATTATAATCCAGGCGTTTCTCGATTACTATTTCCCCGACCATAGAACTCGGAATCGTCCCGAACAAAGCGCTCAGAGCGCCGCACAGCGCACTTCGGACCCTGTCCAAAATGCTTACAGTGACCCAGACCATTCGAGACTTGGTCAACATATTCAAATCCTCCCGAATATCGAGCAACGTGCTTCAGTGCCCGTCCAAAGCACTCTCAGTAATCAGATGGCGACTCAGACTGTCATGTCCCTCGCACCCCCTGGCAGTGAATGCAAACTTGAAGATGAATTCCCAGAACTCGACATGAAAGAGGTCGGACGTATCTTTGGCATATTCTGGGATTGATGGTTGGAGGCAGGCTGCGCTCAAGGTAAACTTCAATAGGAGCACAACATTACTTACGCAAATCGCTTCTCGACATTGTGCATATAAATATTTTCTCTTATTCATTCGACGGGCCAGTTATTCGCATAAGGCTAGGTATGTATGTACCGACTAATAAAACATTTGTGCAGAACAGTGCTCCTGGATAGGATAGTTCACATGCAGGCGAAGAAGAGACGGGGGATATTGTATGTGATAGAATGCATGTGGACACTAGCGAAAGTGGCTAGTTACAAATGATATACTTGGTGAGTGAAGAACAGCGTGCCTGCTTTTGGGGGAACAAAGTCCAAGTGTATGAATGGTGAGGATATGTATGTAGCTACTTGAAAAGAATAATTGCAGATGTGCAGGCGAAATAATGCATAGCAGCAGACACGTTAGAGCCAAAGAGAAACTTGAAGAAAGAAGGGGGGCCAAAAATGCAGCGTGTAATAACTATAGGGTGCAGTGGTTGAAAGTCCGTAAAGTCTATGTACCACGACGCGGGGTGATTATAAAGAGATGTAGCAATGCGACGTTCCGATATATCCGGGCAGTGGTATGTGAGGTGTGCGGGCAGGTCATAAAAAGAAAACGAGTGTGTGTGGTATGTGGCTGAGTATGGGATCGTACAAATTAGAACGAAGCCAGAGAGTGGAATAGGGGCGTATCTGGTGTCATGAAAAAGGAAAAACAACACGGGGAATCAAGGGTCCAATAATAGTCCCAATACCAGCTATTGCAGATGAACAAAGACAGCTAACCTGAAAAGAGGCCAACAAACAAAGCAGCCCTCGTGTGTTTGTGCCGAGGGCTGGAAGGGCAGGGATCATGACAGCACGGTCTGCCGCCGACTGCTGATCACGCCCCCGCTCGCGGTCCGCGGGAGAGCGGCTATGCTCGGGTGTGAGTACGCGGACACTGGCATCCCCCCGCTCGCGGTCCGCGGGAGAGTGGCCATGTTCGGGTGTGAGTACGCGGACACCGGCATCATCATCGGTGGGTACCCGTTCTGGGACGGCAGCGCCGTCCATGGGCTCGGCTGGAGATACTGCTGCTGCTGTGGGTGCGCCGGCCGCCCACGGGACAACGCCTGCTGCTGCTGCTGCTGCTGGGAACGCGAATGGTGCTGCTGCTGCGACCGCGCACTCGTCACCGAAAACCCGCTCTGGCTCGCCGGCATGCTCGAGCGGCGCGAATCCCCGCTCTCACGGCGCTCGTTCGCCGGCCTACGCGGCGAAGGCGACGACGACGAGTGATGCGTGGACGACGACGGCTGGCGGTGCGACGCCGACGACTGGCGCGACTGCTGGTTCACGCGCTCCGAGCTCGAGTTGGCCGACCCCGCGCGGCGCGAGCCGGATGACGTCGACGGCCCGGGGGACGCGTTCCGCTGGCGCGAGGAATGCATCATCATGAACGGCGCAGTCGGGGGGAGGAGGGGCATCGTGTCATGCATCATGAAGCTGGGCACGGCAGGGACGGGCGGGATGAACTGCAGGCTCTGGTTGCTCCCGCCCCAGTTCGGCATCGTCCGCGAACGCTCAGGGTGTGGGCGGTGCGAGGAGCCCGCCGCGGAAGGTGTGACGGAGCTGCGCCTGCTCCCGCCGGCTTGACGCACGTCGTCAGACGACGAGTGGGAGTACGTGGAAGCAGGGCGAGACTGTGGAAGCGGGGAGCTTCCCGAGGAAGAGTCCCGTGGATGATTGTGGGAATGAGAAGCGGACATAGTGAGCAAAGCGGTGTCCGAGGCTTCTCTACGTGCCGGCTGCGGCGCCTGGGACCGTCTTCTGGCGTCTCTGTGCTTATTACGTTCGATGTCGCCCCCCAAAGACGTCGAAGAAGAGCTAACTGGCAGTAAAAGGCTATCGGTGTTGGGGGAAGGTATAGCACCAGCTCTCGTGGATTCCCTTCGCAGCCTCGCGGCCGCCACCTCTTCCGCATATAATCTGCGGTCCATTTCCTTCCTCTCCTGCTCTCGTATTACCCGTTTTCGTTCCCTCTCCGCGAGCTCTTCGCTCTGGCGCTGCTCAAGCTCTTCTTGTCGGCGTCTCTCCTTCTCCTGCTCTGTCGTGCGTTGGAGCTGCTCCTGACGCAAGAAGCGGGCTTTTTCCTCACGCTTCTTTTTAGCTCGCACTACATAGAGAGGCAAGCCGTCTTCGTCGTCTTCTGAGTTTTCCGCGAATCGCACGACACGCTTGACGTTGGGAGCTGACTGGACAGTAGGCATTGTGGGCCGCGGTGGTGGTGGTGGTAAAGTGGGGGACGTCGGTGCAGAATGGGATGTTGCAGGAGGTGGTGGTGGTGGTGGTGCGGTAGAGATGACGGGAAGGGGAGCGGCAGCGGCAGGTGCGGAATCGACAGTGGAATTGCGCAACGGTGAGGGCACGGCAATGTACGTTGACGTGCGCGCGAGAGATGGCGCTAAAGGGAGGAAATTGATGAGATCAGGGTTTTAACAGGGAAAATGAAGGGCTCTTACAGGGCGGCGGTAATGTCTCGTTGGAGGAAGCGGAGGGAGGCAGGTCCGGTGATGGGACAGGCTCTTGCGCCACCGGAGACCACGGCAGGAACGAAAGCATGTGTGACGGTGACTCAGACGCGTCGAAATCTGGATCGACCATGGGATCGATGAGGTGAGAGTACTCGAGAGCGGCGACGGCGCGTGCGGAGGTGACAGGGCGGCGGATGAGAGCGCCATCGTGGGGGAAATAGATGGCGTAGCGGTCCTCGAAGCACGGGCGTGATATCCATCTGCGGAGGCCGGGGCTGGAGGTGAATATGCGGGTAGATTTTGGGGGACAGGGTTCGCTGAATGCGGGGGACAACGTGGGGGAGGGTGTGCCGGCAGCAGGGGGCGAGGCGAAGGGGAGGAGGAAGGAGGCCTCCTCGGGATTGGCCCGGCGGAGGACGGGGTTCTCTAGCCGACGCAGCATACGGGTGGCGAGGAGGTCAGCGAGGACGGAGGGGGCTGGGGAGAGAAGGTGGGGGGGATTGGAAGAGCGGGGGAACAGAGGGCCGTCTGCATGCTGGACGAAGGGCGAAGGGTCGAGGCTCGTGATGATCGGGCGACGGGCGGGTGGTTTTTCCCGGAGCCGAGCCAAGGGCGGGCCAGAAGCACTACTCGGGGCAGGGAATGGAGAGGGCACGAAATGCGACGAGTCGTCTGAATCGGACGTGTCCGCGGTGTCGTCCGTGTCATCGGCGGGTCGATGCGCAGATGGCAGAAAAGGCGGACGGGCAGCAGGATCCCAGTGCGGGACGGGCAGCGGGGGCGGCTCGAAGGGCGTGGACTGCAGCTCGGTGGCCGGGTCGGTGACGTGGGGTGGTGGTTGGGGGCGGTGTTTCTTGGGCCCGAGCCAGGAGGTCCAGGAGCGTTTGGTGGATGAGCGGGCCACGGTGACGTGGTCGTCGTCGGGGGTCTGGATGCTGAGGCTGGCGGAGCCGCTGGACGAGCCGGACGAGTGGGACGCGGGGTCTGTGAGCTGGGGCGTCGACGCGGTGGACGTGGGGGTGCGGGGTGTGAGCAGCGGCGGGGCAGAGGCGATGGCGGTGGTGATGGGTGCGGGCCGCGGGGGGGACTTGGGAGGGACGTCTGGCTTGGGGGGCGGCTTGTCCCTCTTGAAGACGGAGACGAGACGGCGCATGGGGGTCGAGAGAGAGAGAAGGGAGGCAAGTTCAAGTTGACATGGGAAGATTAGATTGGCGGCACGTTGGTGATGAGGAAGAGAAGACGCAGTAACCAGGTCAGCCGATAAATATAACCCAAATGAATGGAAGACGAGGATGCACGGCGCTACACGGCAGAAAAGAAAGAAAGGGGCCGCTGAGCTCACCACACTGTGTCTTTCTTTGACATCGCACGTTCAGTCAGCACATCATTGTTACGGTCACGCTGATGTCATTCCATCCTCGCGTACTACGTCCTCCTCGCGCGGCTGGCGCTTCTCCGCTTCCCACCACCGCACCACCCTGTGCTCGAACATCTCCACCACCGAGCTCAGGTGCTCCCGCGACACCCCCACCCACGTCCCGCCCCGCCCCGCCACCTCTTCGTACTCCTCTGCGCACGTCCCCAGCACGTCCCGCCAGTGCCACAGCGTGTACTCCTCCCCCGGCCCCAGCGCCTCCTGCGCCGCCACCGTTGCCGCAAGTCGCCCCCGCCCCTGATCTTCCTCCTCTCCGCCCCCGCCTGGCTCTGCCTCTCGCAAAGGGAAGTAGCGATTCACCATGCTGTCCTCTGCGTATTATTAGCACAATACCCCCCGTACTCCTGAAACACACCCACGCACCCGATTCTTTCCCCAGCAGTGCCTTCTCGCAGAATGCAAGGTAGCAATCTAACTCCTCTTCCCCCGCGTCTCCCACCGCCCTAAGAAGACCCCCCGTTAGCCAAGCCTGTCCCATAAGCAACTCGATAGCCTACATCGCGTTCCGCGAGCTAAACACGGCTTCTCGTTTCCTCGCATCTCCGTCCTTCATTTCCCTCACCACCCTTAGGTACTCGTCGATCCGGGGAAGCGCGCACCCCGGATCATCCGCACTCCTCGGCACTCTGTCCAACACACTTGTGAGCCTACTACCCCGCACAACGTAATCCCAATCGTACCTTGTCTTCCCGTCAAGCCCATACACCATCTTCAGCACCACCATGCACGCCGCCATCAAGCTCACCTCGGGAGGCGCGTTGTCGTACTTGTGCGCAATGGGATCCCGGGCCTTCGTCCTCACTAGTTGTGGCGCCAGCGACGAGTGCAGCGTCAGGCTCAGCGACAGGATCTGCGCCAGCCGCTTCGTAAGCACGTACAGAACCGCTGTGCCCCTCCTGTGAGATCCCCATCAATTACCACGAAAATAAGCTACGCACGCGTCCCCCCCAGAGCTCGCACCACCCGCCACAGCATCGGCGCCGCGTTCGCTTCCGGCGTGTAGATGCCGTACGCCGAGTGCATCAGTTTGCCAAGCCGCGACGCGATCGAGTGTACCCGCCGGGTGCCCGGGGCGTGCTGTGTCCAGCAAGGTAAGCTCACTGCATCTTCGCGCACAGGAGGGCAGCAGAAGGAAGGGCATTCACATAAGGTGACAGCGATCGCGCCATTTGCTTCGTCAGGCGACACACCATGTTCGGGGGAAGCAGCCGCAGGGGGTCCAGGTAGGGCAGCTCATATGACTCGATAATCCTGTATGTAGATTAGTGTCGCATCCAAGAGAGTTTTTTGTGCGTACCTTGTGAAATCGCGATAGAGCACGGGGACGCGTAATGTCCAGCAGGCCACCATGAGCACGGCGATCGTGCTCATGGTGGATTCTACCGCAGGTCTGCCATGGTTGGTTCTCTTCCTCACGGCAGGTGTTTTTCCTGCGCCAAAGTCCTCTTCGTCGGAAGAGCTCGAGATTTCAGAGTTCTCCCGCATCATCTCTTCCATCTCAGAGTCTGCATAATCCTGGTCGTCCTCGTCCTTGCCATCTTTGTCCCTGTCATTCTCGTCCTTGTCTTCTTCATCCCCCGAGTCTTCACTCTTGCCGTCTTCGCCTTCACTCTTATTGTCTTCGCCCTTGTCATCTTCGTTCCCTTTATCGTCCTTGTCGATGTGCTTCGGCTTGGACTCGCGCAGAGGGACCTCCGACTCATCGCCCTGGAAGAGATGGTCCTGCGCAAACGCGTACGGCTCGTCCGGGGGCGGATCGGGCAGCAAACTCAGGTGGAGGGCCCACAGGTCTCTGCAGATGATCTATGTCTCTGTCAGTACAATTACCACGCATGCGTTGTTGACGCACTTCGAATTCAGGAGGGAGCTCCCACAGCCTCGTCAACACCGCGACTTGCTTCCGGAAGATGAGCTGCAAGCACAGGAAGTAGTGGTATCGCCCTCTCGCGCCGTGGTATACTGAACCCAAATCAGCACGCGCCAATACCAAGATAAAACAGAAGCAGCAGCAACTGACGTTTAGGATCCGCACGACTCGCAGCTGCCTTCCTCTTCCGCTTCGACTTGACCGCACGCTTCATCATCGCATGCGGGCCCATCTCCTCCACTTCCGTAGTCTCATTTCTGTAGTTCTACCAATGCCATATATTCTCAGTGGGATAAGAGAGCAGAAAAGAGAGAGAGGTGTACCTGAAGGACGTGACCTTCGCTGCACGCGATGAGCCCGCTAGAAGGCTCCTTGTGCCATTGCCTTGAGCCGCAGGTGGGGCAGCGACGACGCGGCGCCATGGCGAGCAAAGTGAGTGGATCTGCCAACTTTTGGATTTGGGCAGGAGCCACGTGCGATGGGCGGATCGGAATCTAATCTTACTCTCCCGATCAAAAGATCCCACATGCACAGCCATCAGCCAATGGGTCGTGCTGCTGGCAACTTTCCAATCATTCACGGAACTTAGAACTCGCTCGTCAGCACTTTGCGCGCAGAGTTCCTGCTCGTAGACAATGAAGCTCTTTTATTTCTTCGCGTTATTGGCCGTTCTGGCAACGACCGTCTTGGCGTGAGTTCTGCCTTTGCTGTTATCGCGCTACGAGTATGTGCTGACGCCCCGTATTGGTGTAGTTGGGAAAAGGTCTGTAATGCCTTATCGCAGGGGGGAATAGTGTGCTGACACGCTGCGCAGGAGGACCATGAGATATTCGATTTAGTGAGCGACGTCGAGACGTCTGAGGGCAAGGGCACGACGTTCTACTCGTGGCTGGACCTCCCCTCCACCGCGACCACCGCTGAGATCGCAAAGGCCTACCGGAAGATGAGCATGCAGCTTCAGTGAGTGCAGTTGTGCGCGCTTTGCGGTAATGTAGGCTGATGGGGTTGAAAGCCCGGATAAAAATCCTGGTGTTAAGGGGGTACAGGAGCGCTTTGCGCGTCTTGGTGTTGTTGCGGCGATTTTGAGGAATAAGGAGGGCAGGGAGAGGTTCGTTTGTTCTCCTGTAATGAATTCGTGACGATGCTTATGGACTTGCATAGGTACGACTTTTTCTACAAAAACGGAGTCCCGAAATGGCGCGGCACAGGGTATTACTATTCGCGCTTCCGTCCTGGTCTCGGGGTATGTTGTCAACAATTCATGCAGGAGTGCTTGCTGATGATTCCTTGATAGTCCGTCTTCGTATTCTTGGTCATCGTGACGTCCAGTGTGCAATTTCTCATCCAGCGGATCAACTACAAGAAAGACCTACAGCGCATACAGAAGATCACGCAGGATGCAAAGGCGGCTGCGTGGGGCTCCAAGATGACCCCCGGCGCGGGGCAGAGAAAGGTGCGTGACTTAGCTTATCGTGGACGAAGGAAATACTGATGATGACCCCCTCGACATTAGGTTAGAGTCAACCTCGGCTCTTCGCGCGACGAAGACGGGTATGTCGACTCGAAATGGATCGACATGGTTGTCGAAGGACAGGATGTCTACTTCGTACGTTGCTTCTGTACCTCAAAAAGACAAAAATTGACCCCCCCTGATTTAGCTGGAATCGAACGGCGATATGCACCCCATCAACGAGTCCACTGCTAGCCCTGCCCAGATCACCAATACGTGGTTCATCGCGCTGCTCAAGTCTTTCTTCTATCGCGTCACCGGCAAGTCAAAAGACATCGTGGAGGGCCACGCCGAGCCTGAGGCAGACGACACGGACGACGCGTCTTCGACGACCGGATCCGAGACACCCGGAAGTGGGTTCGCCACGCCGAGTGAAAGCGGCAAGGCCACGCGCGCGCCGACGATGAAAGCGGGTGGGAAACGCAGGAAGGCTGTGAGAAAAAGGTGATGGGGTTTGGACGTGAATTTGGGGGTTCCCCTTGGCCAAGTGTCGGGGATGCTACAGTCGATACCTTATGAGGTTGTAGAAGATAATACACGGTTTTTTGTTAATATATAGTAGCCACAACTTCAGGTTTTTTTTTTCTCCTCCCTCTTTCCATCGTGCCCAGGCTTGTGTCCAGCGTGAAGCCAAGTGCAAAGCCTTTCCTGCGTCCGCTCTCCTTGCACAGGCGTTCCGCCGCCGAAGTAATTTGAGTCCGCGATCAAACATAAGCACCAATTACATAATGCTCCAGCCGATCGCCCCGTGATCTTCGATCGCGGTGCCTCAGGCTGGCGGTGAGCTCGGAGTCGACGGTCCCGGCCAGCGCTGTTCTGTCACTCTCCACATTTTTGGCACCGTGGAGCAGCGACAAGTTTTATCTCGCCCTCTCCCACTCTCTGCATGCCCACGACGCGTGTTTAGTCGCGTCCAGCCTGCGCGCGATTGGAACAACCCCTTACTCCGCGGAACCACCGAGGTCTGTGTTGTCCCTGGCTCCGTAACTTCCCCCTCGACGCATGCCTGGCGCTGATAGCGACATCTTTGCAGCAATGTCCCTCACCTCCCCCATCACCCTCTTCTTCTCGACAACCCACCTCGTCCTCTTTCGCGTGCCAGACAACATCTGGGTCGTCATCCTCCTATGGATCGTCCGCATCACCACGTTCTCGCTGCTCTTCCGCACGCACATCGGCCCGTGGCTCCTCACGTCCCTCTCGTCCCACATCAGCGTCAAGAGCGTCAGTCTGCGCTCCATCCGAGGCGTGTACTTCCGCAATGGCGTGCAGACGCTGCGTATAGAACGGGTCAGCTACGCGCGCACGTCGGTTAATGGCTACAAGCGCTGGGGAATCAAGGTTGACGGCCTGAGCTTGGACATTGGGAAGAAGCTCTCGGAAGATATCAAGCCCCCTGTGCCCAGGCATAAGCGCAGCCTCACCCTCGCCGACTTGAATCCCTCCCCTCTTGCGCGTTGGCTGTGGAAGCTGTCCAGGAGCGTCTACGCCTACTTCGAACCCTACTTCCGGCCCATAATTCGCACTTACGTTGTCGCATTCCTTCGCATCATGATTCGATGGCTGCCTGTGATCATAGAGGCGCTTTCGTTCGAGTTCCATTCAGTCGTCATTACGTTCTCTGAGATCCCCGGCACTAGGATTGGGATAGAAGAGGTCGGCTTGCATACGGCGCTTCAGCTTATTCAGATAGAACGTATGAGTGATTCTGCTGATATGGAGCAGGTGCACAAGCTCCCCCAGCCTCGGAAGGGTTACGGAGTGGAGGCTTGGAAGAAGCGCTTGACGGATAGCTTCCGAAGGTCGTTGGATAGAGCCTGGGGAACGGCCCATGGGATGGCCAGTGTTGCTTTCACTCTCCGTGGTATCGCGGGGATGTGCCAGACTGAATCTGCTTCGGGAAGTATGTCATTATCCTCTCCTGTTTATTTCCTTGTATTGATTAAAGATTTCAGAGAGATCTGTTCCATTCTTTCTCTCTCCCGGAATAATTGATTTGGGTGTATCTGCGCGTTTTAATCCAAGAGCAGGCGCCATGGATCCCCACAGCCTTGAAATTAACCTTACTATAGGAGACTGCTCTGTGAAAGTGGATCTTGTGAACACATTATTGGCAACACTCAAGCTCCAACGCAGTCAGAACTTGGCCAAGAGCAATCCTTCTCGTAGTAATATACCTCCTCCCTTACCTCTGGAAATGCCTTCGGACTCTCAATTCCTGCCTCCCAATTCTCCGTTCTCAGAATCTCCTGTAATGTCCGCGACGTCTTCCATGTTCTCGCCGATAGAGCAATCGCCGTCTCCGCCATTGCTATCTCCTGACTCTGTTCCAAAATCCCCAGGCTCGCCATTCTTGCGGGCGATATCGGTGCGTCTAAATTACGTTCTTTTTAATATTCAACTAACGTATGGGATACAGGCTTCTATGCTTCCTCGTCGTCGCCATCATGTCCAACGTCGCTCAAGATTAAAAGATGCTAAGAATACTGTACGTTTATCTGCATAGTGCTCATGTGAGACGAATCTGATGTTCCACACCTAGTCTTTGCTGTCAATTTTGAGAACTATGAATATCTCTATATCGGCGATATCTCTGTCTACCTCTACCTATTCAGCCACAGGTGCATATAAGGCTGTTATTCATTCCGTGATCATCGGGGCGCGCTTGAGCGACCCGGCTCTTGATCCACTTCATCAGGAGTATCTTGGCCGGAGCACCAAGTCGGAGAAGTTCGATTCCGATAGCTATGCGTTCAAGTTTTCTGTGGAGAGAATAACGCTGAACAGACAGACCAAGAAGGAGGATATGCGGCTACTGAAGCTATCCTCGATGGATTTCCAGGCATTAGCATCCCAGTGGCCGTCTCCATGGCTGGTAGTATCTCCTTTCATGCAGGGAGGCGCCAATTCTCCTCTCCTTGCAGTACGCATCACTGTGGGAAGTATTCATTTGACAGAAAATCTGGTTTACCTCCTCCCGTTGTTAAATCAGATCAAGCCATCCGAATCCCCAGCTCAGGATTCCACAGCTGCTAAGGCGACGTCGTATTCGATACCTAAGCTTGCTTTCGAGCTTCACTGTGGCCCAATATGCGCTCGTCTGGTCTGTGGAGCGCAGGATGGACCGGACCCGAAAGCTCTTGAACTCAGGACGAAAGGCTTCCTCGTTTCTGCTTCTAACCATTTTAGCTTGTTCACTCCCACTGCCACGCAAACATCCGCTGAAGAGCACTTCTCGCTACAGTTGAATGGAAGGTTTGATTTCGTACTCGAGCCGGTACTGGTACGCGTCCGATCGAAGTGGATGCCTTTCGTTCGAAGGGCTGGGCCATCCGATTCAGACTTTTTGGATGATCCCGCGATTATATCTGTGGAAATGTTTGAAGTATTCGGCACAGTCAAAGGCCTTGCAGCGATCGACAGCCGCCCTGATGGCGTTGCTTCTGTGGAAGTGGCCTCTTTGCTTCCTGAAGTTCATGCAACATGTGATGCCTTCTGTGTGGAACTTTGGCATCCTGATGTGATCGCTCTTACCCATCGTCTGCTTTCCTTCACCCAAAGCCGTCCGAAGACACCTTCCGTTGATCCTGCTCCTCCTTCGAGTCCTTTTGATAGATTACCTGTCGGAGCGTCCGCTAAGATCGCACTTGCCCGGTTTGTGGTATTCGTTACCGCGCCTGACATCAACCCCGGAGATACCGAATTGCTTCGAGGAGTCGCTCTCCGGACAGGAATTGCGGTTGAGTTCGCCTCGATGAGCTTACCCCTTGCGTTTGGGGTTGACCATCGCCAGCGAAGCGAAGCTCGATCCAAGCTCTACTTGCCCCAGCAATGTATCATGGATGCGATTACAACTGCTAAGAGGTCAACTGCATCACGGGATGCTTCTTTATATCTGAAAGCCAGTGTTTTCAATCTAGCACTGCGGAGCGCTATTGCCACTCAGTACGAATCAGACGACCCGACGATTGCAGGACGAGACGATGTGTCACACAGCCATCGCGATTTTATCCGCATTGTCAACCTACAGGCTAATGTTTGCTTTTCAAGAAAGCAGTTGTTTTCACCTCCAGCCGAAACATATACGTGCGATGTAGCCGTGCACGTTCCTTACATTCGTGGGGACTTCAAGTTAGCGCATGTTTATAGCATCCTGCTGGCTCTTCAAACAGTTCGTAGGCTATCGCCCTCCTCTGCTCAGCCGCAGACCAAGATAAAGAGTCAGAAGAGTAATCTGGCCTTGCGATTCCAGGGAACTTTGAAGACAATTCAAATCTATTCAACGTTCTTGAAGCAGAGGCTTGTCACCCGCATAGACAGTCTCAGCGCGACTTTGCACCCACACGCAGCACCCGTTATTCGCGTTGGTAAAATCATCGCTTGGGCACCAATTCCTCCGCGTATTGATCCCTGGCAAGATGGGACGGGGCGCGAAAAATGGGAAGAAATACTCAACTTGAGTGCTTTGAGATTGGGCCTCCCTGTGAAGCGTAGCGGGCTCATTGTGGTTGAAGGGCACGGCGCACGATTGCGTGTTCCGCACGGATTCGTTCTCGCTGATTTAATATTCGACATCAGTGTTGTCGCAAAAGCACTTAAACATTTGACTCAGATCACTGCTACTGGCGTTTATTCAGATATGCCGAAACCTGAAGCTGAAGGTCCGAAAACGGTTCCTCGTGTATCCATTCGCTTTGAATGCTTCTGTTTGGAGGCCCAAGATGATCCTTTCGAGAGCAAGTTGGGCTCTATCTGGCGAGAAGGTATAGACGCTGCAAAGCAACGAATAGAACGCGAGGATGCATTTCTTGCAAAAGTTGCTGCGATTCAAGCAGCTAAATTAGAAGGCGATACTGAGGCCGTTACATCCGACAATGACCAAGACTATCAATTCACTGGCAAGCACTCCGTCACTATCGAAGAGGCTCGTCAACGTCTCGACCAGGTCCACGTTCTGGACTGGACACTTCGGCTTGAGAAATCAAGAGAACGGTGGGCCAACCAAGAGAAGTCCATCCTTCATAAATTGCATGGCGCCGCTATTTCGACAAGTTCAAAAATACCCAATATTATACCAGTTGCACAGCCAGACCTAACGCCTCCACTCTTCCGAGTTATGTTGGTCAAGCTATCGCTCACTATTACTCCTCCATCATTCCCAAAGGATAGGCTTCCCATCTTTATGAACCAGCAAGGCAACGGTCTCCCCCTGGACACGGAATTTTCTTTGCTTATACCTCTGCATATAAACCTTTCTCTTGCTTCCTTAAAAGTCACTTTGCGAGATTATCCTGTGCCTTTGATCAACATAGCGGCCCATGCTGGCAACAGCAAACCCGCCTTTATCTTTGATACAGATTTAGTAATAGGAGAGGAAATGGGTACGGATTTGTCCATTGACTGGGTGCAATGTCCAATCGTTGGACCCCTTGAAGGTGCGGCACCGATGTCGTTAACCGTTCCAAAAACCATCATGCCCGTGAAAAGTTATGCATGTCCTGTGATTCATGTCTCTTCTCCTGCGGCTACCGTTCTGTCATGGAGCGTCAGCTATGGTCCAGCTATTCAAGACATGATGAGAATAGTTGATACACTCTCTAGTGCTCCTCGTGATCCTTCTCCGGCCCTTGGATTTTGGGACAAGGTTAGTATTACTAGTCGCTTTCCGCAGTTTCTTACTGATTTTCCCAAGATGAGGCTCGTATTCCATTGGAATGTAAAAGTGACATTCGCTGGAGATGTTCGCTTGTATATTAAAGGTATTCCTGCCCATTTATTCATGGTTTGTGTTGTGCTTGTACTCAATGAAATCCAGGATCTCGGAACCCATATAACTTCGTAGATGCCGGAGCTGGATTTGTTCTATGTTGGCAAGGCTCTCCGGAACTTCGCATCGCATGCAAGAATGACGAAGGAGAACTCGTTCAGGTTACTAGTGATGCCATGTTTATTGCCATTCCTAAGTGAATTTACATCCATCCTGATTTTGTGGCTTTTCTGACCGTAGATTCAGTCTTGAACATGTTGCTGCAAACACATATTCGGCATCAGCAATCCATAGCACTAGAGATGCCAATCCTTTCCAAAAGATATGTGCTAAGTTTGGCTCAGGTATTCGTTTTGGAATCGGCTTTGTTCTCGAGAGGTCCTGTGGATACGAGTGCCAGCATTGCAGTGGTACACCCTTCCAGCGCGCTTGCAGGCACTTTACCTTTAATCCTCACTATGAAGTTAAATTGGAGAAAAAGCCTCAGGTTCCCGAGAGGAAGGTCAGAGATATTGGTTAATCTTCCTAACGTCGTAGGCTGATTAGTTGGAACAGGGACCGGATGACTCTTATAATGGGTTTCGGTCGGATTTCATTCATTTGTCGGTTTCTTTAACATCGTCAGTCAGGCGATTGAATTCTGCAGCCGTGGTGGACAATCCAAGCAGTCTACATCTGACTCCAAAGGCTTTCGCACATTTCTTCGCCTGGTGGTCGCTATTTGACGGCGTTCTTACGTTGCCTATACGTCAGGGAAGCTATTATCCAGCGCGGATGATTTCCCCGAAATTAGGACGTCATCTTGCAACTTTGAAATACCGCGTGCATGTTCAACATCTCTTCATAATGCACGGGTACATGGATGACTCTAGAGACAGTAAGTATAATAAGATACACGTCTATCCTGCATTAATCACTCTTCTCGATAGCGTGGGTTGATGGGGTTACTCCTTGGGTAGGGGTGAAAGGGATAATTGACGATTTCCAAGCCGATATGCATCAGCGAGAGGAGGAAGCCACAGTACCTGGTCCTGTCCCAAATACTACGAAGGTCATTCGACGGAAACCATTTGATACGGCCGAGGTTGTCCTGAAAGGCATCGACCTGCGTGCAGTACTGGCGACTTTCTCGGAACCTCTTAAGCAAGTTGTACAAATGTCGGCTACTGCCCACAGTAATTACCGACAACGCAGCGATCTACCTGTGACCGAACTATCTTCCCCGTGGTATGAAGCGGAAGACTTCGTTGAAGTTGATTGGACATCACAGGCTATCCCAAGTGTGCACCTTCTTCCCTTAGCAACATGTCCCCATTTTACATACTTCAAACGCAATTCTACGACTCTTGGAAACGAAACACAAACAAGCAAATTTGGCACTGAAGATTCTCATGTGTGTCTGTTAGGAAGGGAACCCTGTACGCCTTCTCTTCTCCCGATGTCCAAGTGACTAACTCGTCCAATAGCTGTCCCCCAAGTACAGATTAATTTGGCATCTGCCCGAATTTCGGAACTGATGCAACAAGCAGCCAGCAATACTCAGCAGGTAAGAACTTCAAGTTAGAATTATGACAACCACATTTATATTTTTTAAATAGCATAATGGCGGTTTGTCGTTGCCTAAGATGGTTGGGTTGTTAGAAGAGTACATTGCCGTTTTGAAAGAGGCAGAATCATCCCCAGAGTCTGCGTCTCGCGACCTACAGAACTATCATATGCCCTCAGGCATCGTCTCACCAGATGAATGGGCTGAGTTTGATAATGTCTATCAGATCCATTGCCCGAATATCTTCATGGATAGTGCCACTCGCGATGTATGTATTTTTTCTCACTTCAAAATTCATTCTAACATTTCTTGCAGATCATCTTACAATATTACTATTGCTCGAGGGCACGAAGAGGGTTCGAATATCATATGGCTGCACGGTAATACACGTCTATAACTCGAATTGCTGGAAGACTCACCATCTGACAGAGCCGTCAAATTCATTCGTGACCAAGCTGATGCTGCACTTCAAGCTGACGCAGAAGAAGAAGAGGACGAGCCTGATAATCTTCCAAGCAGTAGTAATACAGCGCAGATTGCAGCAATTGCGCTGCGGAAGATCTTGAAAGGCGAAAACGGGAAACCATCCGTCGAAATTTCTCGAGACAAGCCTTCTATACCATCGGCGATCGCTGATCCGTTGTCCGGCTGGGCTGACGGCGTCTCTCTTCAGAAAAACAACTGCTGTCTACTTCTCAAACCCCAGCTCGTTATACGCGGGGAGGATACCAAGGAGGCATGTATTGTAGCTGCCGCTCAAGCCAAGCTGCAGTCATATGTGATTATGGATAATTCCAATCTGGAAGATCCTATCAGTGGAAAGGTTATGTCACGGTATGTTTAGCTACTTCGGGCTTTTACTTTGGTCACTTATCGCACGATGTCGCAGAAACTATACTTCTCTCTCTGGTCTTCAGACATTCTCAACAACACACTCATCAACCTCCGAAAATGGACGCGTACCTCTAGAGGTCTTGATTGATCTACGATGCGAAAGTAGCAACTTCGAGCGACTGGTACCGCAAACAGACGCTGTTTTCCATTATGACAAGTTTAACCGACTCCGCTTGCGCAATAACCTTACTTCTGTCGTTCCTCAAGCATCCACGGACAAATCTGCTCCTAATGGTGCAAACCATTTGCAAGACCAAACTGTTAGTTATATATTTTTACTGAGAATAGTCGTCTCATGAACTCTTCCAGGATCTTATTCGGGTTCACATCCCGCGATTTACGGTGTCAGCAAGCGATGAACATTTTCACATAATTTCCAACATTGTTACGAAACTGCTTCTATTTTCCGATGCTGCCCACAAAACTCGCCTGGATAGGCTTGAGACGATGCTATTCACGTATGATTTTGCGGACCTGAATTCCGCAGCTGGCGTTATTTCCAACCTGCAAAGTAGGCTGAGGGATGCTATGGAGACAGAGAGAATAACGATTAGGAATCCCCGTCGACTGGAGGGAGAGCAGGACAAGCTTGGTTTCATGAAGCTTAAAGCTCACATATTTTTATTGGTTGAGGAGCTCAATTTCCTCTTCGACGCTATAAAATTGGCCCAGGATCGGTTCGACGATCAAACAGATCGAAAGTCGGCCTTATTGCTTCACGCTTCTTCCTCCGAAATATCATGGAGAATGTTGGACGAGCGCCGTAATCTTCTGGCAAAGCTCGTAGTGCAGGACAGCAATTTCTACTGGCTAAGCCGGCAGGATAGCTCCACTGTCAACAATCTAACCATCGGAAATCTCACCGCATTTGATGGCTCACGCCATGCACTATGGGCTGAGATTTTATCCAAGCATTACGAACCTGCGAACCATCCATTGTTAAAGGTACATTTTTGCACTGCTGTGAAAGAGCAACTCGTGACTAATTCTTTTTACACAGAGGGGTTTGTTCCTTCTAGCTAGCTGGACCATATTACCTCCAGTCGGCGGTATTACGATCTACGAGGCATTCGAGGTATCCTTGCACCCGCTTCGTCTCCAGGTTGATGCGAAAGTTGGTCGCCGCATCATGGCTTACGTTTGGCCTGCGAGAAAGCAACGAATTGAGGATGCGGTGGAGAATCCTCCCATACCAGAAGTTGTGGTCAAAAGTCCTGTATCCCGGTCTTCAATGGATACTCCAAGAACACAGCATAATTTTAACAATTCTATGGAGCCAACTCAATTTGTACTGAAAGTTCCTCCTACTCTTCGAAAGCTTGGCTCCTCCAGATCCTTCACCGATCTCCGCGCGACCAAGGATTCGAGCTTCCTTCGGCCACCGACTCTCAAGAGGACACCTTCGTCCACGTCACTGCTTGGATTAGCGGGTAGACCGGATGCACCAGATGCGCCGGCTGGACATGAGAAGAACGACGCGGATAGTTCCGATGATGAGGAGAAGAAAGCAAATGATGCTGCTGTGATGAAAACTCGATCATCTCAGAAAACATTTGTTCTGGTCAAAATTTCCAGGTATGTTCAAAGCCATTAATGTATTTATTTTTTGTCGCTCATCAGTTTCTTCCAAGTCTTGATCTCCTTTTGAGTGTCGTCAAGGAAGGTTCTTTCGAATGTCACGATGCAAAGATTAAGACTCGGGAACTCGAATATCGCAATCAGACTTGGAGTGTGCGTCCTCATCTTATTCTGGCTTTAGCCACACTCTAATTCTTGCAATATAGTTCGAGGAATTGGTCAACCAGTTCATACCATCGAACATGGGATGGAAAGGTTGGGTTAAGATGGTCTTCCAGCAACCATTAGTGCCTGTTCTACCTGTCGCCAGGGAACTTATATCGAAAACCAAATGGACAGCATCTAAAGGAGCACAACCTCATGAACACCCCTTACAGCTGTTACATCCCGGCCGAATTCTTGCCTCGGATGATGACTCTAGGCTTGCCATCGTCCACGGTGCAGGCTCTAGGAAGCCTACTTTACCTCCTCAGAGTCAGAATCGGAGTTGGTTGAAAGGCACTGGCAAGGGTCGACAGAACGATCCCACTCCTTCGAGCCTCACTTCCCTTCCCCTGACTGACGAGCCAGAACCCCTTCATAGAACTGGGACTTCCGCCTCTACTCTCGCCAGCAGCCGCAAACGGATGCTCAGCCTGTTTAGTAGAGGATCCCAGTCATCGAAAAGCGACACTTCTGTGAGTGTCGGTCTATTCCTCGAAGCGGCCTGGTATTGACATTTTCAACAACTTGTAGCGAAATTCTGATGATAAATCCGGAAGCAATGATTCTTCAAATCCGAGGAAACGTTAGATGGGATGGCTGGCAAGCCTGCGACCAACAATCTGCAGGCCAGCTGTATCCCCATATATATTATTATTTCCTTTATTTAATGTTTATTTGAATACGGGCCTTGTAGATTAATTTGACTTTTTTTTTGTACTGTAGGAAGTTTATTATACGGAGATGTTTTGTGAAATCTCGAACTCGAGCCTGCTGTGCACTGTGCAGAGTTTTTTTTTTTTGCTTCCGATTAGTCTCTGTTGTGGCGTACTATGTCTAGAGAGCTGGTAGCTATACCGTACTAATTAGTCTAATTGACTGATAAACTAAATGTGTTCGACCATGACATGCCGAGGGGCCGCTGAGGCGAGTCCCCAGAGTTGTAGAAGCTCGTGAACTAAGGGAGTTAGGGGTGGGGTATCTACTAACAGCGTGGATATCTGAGGTGATGGGGGGCTGTGGCAGGGGCTGGGTGTCTTCATCTGGTGGGTTCGGGATGTCACCGAAGAGCGCGCGGAGACTGCGCAGTGTTCATTGTTGAGACTCCAGTTACGTACAATGTTTACCTGCGCTAGGGGATGTCAACAACGACGGGCCGCGCCCCAGCGCCCACTCTTGCTATCATGAGCTAAGTTTAGTCAAAGTTCATGGAGCAGCGTGAGCAGCGCAACACTCTTCCGTCCGTTCATCCCCTTCCTCCTGCCTCCTCCTGAGGCCCTCCTTTCCCTCCTTCCCCCTTAGACGACGCTCAGCATACTATGCCGTCTATCAGAGTAAGAGGTTCCACCTATGCCTCTCTTGGGGACGGCCCCAACGAAGAGCCACGCACATTGGCCAGTATCTTTACCCCTGGCTCTCCTACACTCCAAGCCAGAGCACCCCGCGCCCGCCCTTCTCTTCCAGCGCTCAGACATGACGATTCTCAGCGGTCTCCGACCTCTCCATACCAAGCGCAGACCCTGCCCCGGCGGCCTCGTGCAAATACTGCTGCGAGCAGAGTTCAAGCCCATTGCATGCAAAGTACAAGAAGAAACTCTCGAGCATTACCTATGCTCCAGCAAGGGACGCAGATGGTTGCTCCCGCATCAATTCAATCCACATCGCCGTCAATACCGTCGGCGCGTCACGAAGACGGGATGATAATGATGGAAGGGGTGCAGGCTGATGTGATGGTGCCGTCGCACGCCGGCCAGCAACCAGGGCACATTGAGAGCAATTTAAGCCTCTCGCTTTCGCAAAACGACCCCCAGCATCCTGGGATGTCGTCGGAATCAGACGAGCATCATCACGATGATATAGTGGAACACCTGGACGTCATTGGTGTGTCCCTTTCGAGCTGCTTAAATTTGCATGAGGAACGATCACTGTTTTCTTAGACCCTCGGATTGGGGCGGTCACTAATTTAACGAATGCTGCGAATGCGATTCTCATGTAACCTCTGTCTGTCTTTACCCAATACTCTCTCGCTAACATAGCCCACCAGTCCACCATCTTCATGGTATTCACGGAAACCAGTCATCGTGTTAACATCTCCTCGCAAGAGCGCTGCGCCTACAGATGGTGGAGAAACCGGTTCAGAACAGTTTGAAGACGACTTGGATCGGCATGTTGACGATGTACTCAAGAGACCGTCGAAATGGAGACGCACATTCCAAGGAGTGTGGTCATTCTTGAAAACTCGTAAGTTATTCTCCAGCTATTGCATCGAATTTTCGTTAATGCTCCTGATTTTTAGCTATGGGTGTATGTATTCTGCTGTCTGCGAGCGATGTATGCCCTGGATTGACGTTGCATATTTAACAGATTATAGTAGGGATTTACGGATTTCTCGTCGGTGAGTGTAGAGTCAAACCACTGAGTTCTGTTATCTTTATGCTGACTTCCACACAGTTTTCTGGGGTGCCGCCATTGTCATATTCCTCGTTAAAATCATTAACTTTCACAACGCCAACACTCAGGGCTTTTGGGTGGAGGTTTCATCTCAGATTGAAAACGGTGATAAATAGCCGCCGCCCATGATGCATTTAGCGTTCTCTAATCTGATCTCCTCAGGTCTTTTCACCGTCACCGGCATTGGTCTTATTCCATCGAGAGTCCTGGACACTTATCGTGCGTTTTCTGGCCAGATCTATCTGATCTTCATTCATGGTTCGCCCAGGTATTTATAAAATCTGGCACTATAAGCGGAAAACCATTGCGCTTCGCAAAATTGCTGGATTGCCACAGCTTTTTGATGTTGATGATCTCCCGGACCCTATTTACGACCCTAATTACGTTCACGTCCTCACTCAAGAGCAGCAAGATGACCTACATAGGCGTAAGTGATGCTACCATCCTCCTGCCTACAGATGCTCAATCGACTCCTCAGAGCAAAGGAAATTCCAGCATCATCAGACATGGTACCGACCACATGGTACAGAAACACATCGGGTGAGTAGAGACTCTTGCAAATCGTTTTTATACGTATCATTTTAATAGTATATTTATAGGCATTCCCTATAAAGTAAGTCAGCATTTGGACCATTGAACGTGGATATTCAATGCAAATACCTTTCTTAGTATGGCGCTTGCCATTTGCTTTCTGAATGACGGCAATTCGATATTTCAAGTACGTTCCTTTACTCTCTGTAAATGCCACCTCTAACTCTTCGTATTGCAGATTATACTGTGTGGATCTATGTGGGGACTTAATCGGTACGGCCGTTACCTAACCGTAAACTGTCCGCAATGTATGATACTAATATCTGGCCTCCTGTCAGATTTCAACGTCCACCATGGAGTACTGGTACTCTAATTCCAGCGAGCTTCCTCTGTGGTATCGGCGCCGCTGTGCTGATCTGGAGAGGGGGCGAACGGACAAAACGCGTCGGAGAGGTGCGAGAACGACTTCAAGCAGCGCTTAAAATGTCCGTGAATGTTCAGCAAGCGGCACCTTCGTCGAACTACGCTAGCTCAGTGGCGCCCTCTATCGCTCGCAATGAGCAGGTTAGAGAAAGCGACTTGAAGGTTCATCCGAGAGGGGCATCAGTTGCCTCGTTGGACGATGCTGCGACGGTTGACGAACACATGGTCATCACACCGATGACCGAAAAGCAGGCACCATGATAAATGATACCCTTTCTATGGAATTTATTTATGATCTATTGGGAGTTATCCACGTATCTATCTATCTGGAACATTTTTCGCTGTCATATTTAGGGCATATAACTTCGCATTGTATAAAATTAGTGGTAATAGCTATGGACTTGATACTTCTGTAAACAGTTTCCGGATTTGTTCTTGTTATACGCTGCAACATATAATCATGCCGCTGTCCGCTGAACCAAAACCATTCACGCTTGGGGCCGTCAGATTTCATTAGGGCTTCTGCGTTTTACTCTATGTCCCGATTTGATCTTCTCGCCGTACTAACCCGTCAGGCCTGGGATAAACGCTCCAAATAAGCCGCCCAGCCTTCTGCCATGTACCTCTCCGCGCGTGCAGCAATTGCCTCTGGTTTTAGGTCGTGTCCATAGATCCCACGTCCAACGATGATGACATCGCATCCTGACTCCAAAACTACCTGTCGAGGGGTCCTGTACTGCTGACCCATGCCATCTCCTTTTGATTCAAGCCCTACACCTGGTGTCAAGACCAGGAAGTCTTCGTCAGTAACATCCTCGTTTGGCGTGGCACCGACACCGTCCATTCGTCGCTGTGCAATGAATCCGATGACGAAGTCGCGGTGTGCGCGAGCCATACGGACGGCTTCTTCGGTATATGCACCGGTTGCTAGTGAGCCTTTGGTGCTCATCTCTGCCAGAAGCAAGAGACCACGCCCGAGAGGAAGACCGACTGACGAAAGGCCAGTGACAATGGAGGGGCCGGGTACGGGATGGGCGTTGGTGATATGCGACCAGCTCGCTATTTTGTGCACGCCACTAGAGTATTGCAGAGCAACAGTGTTTCCTAGATGAGAAAATATGAGTAATTTAGCGAGGAGAGAAGGACATAAAACGCGCAGACCAATGTCGGCGAACTTCCTGTCTTCGAATATGACAAAATCGTGTTTCCTACTCAACGACTGAAGCTGCTCAATGAGCGAGTAATCAAAGTCCTCGATGATATCGACGTGTGTCTTGACGAGACAGACGTACGGGCCGACAGCGTCGACGACAGCGAGGAAGTCGGCAGACTTAGTGACATCAACGCTCACGGCCAGATTGGACTTTTTGCGGTCCATGGTCTCGAGGAGGAGCTTTGCAGCATTGTTGGTGAACTTTGCTGCGCGCTGGGCGTATGTGTGGAGGTGGGAGGAGGACATGAGAAGAAGAGCGGAGGAAGATTAGATCGAGATTAGATTGGCCAGACGATGGAGATAAGATAACCCCAGCCAACCAAATGCGGCGATCAAATTTAAGCAAATGATCAACTTCAACTCGCTCACGCTCATCTTGGCCAATCCCTGGCTTACCTTCCATGTCGTCTCTTGTCGTGCATGAACGCGAACAGGACGATGTAGACGTAGAGCGCTACTCAAAGCGCACAAAGATAGACGACTCCGGGGACACTGCCCCAGTCGAGGACGCTGCTGAGCCTACCGCAGAGTGGAAGCATGTCCTCCCTCCTAGCCATTCCCTGCTTGGTATCCCCCTCCCAGAGGCGAAGGAGGGTGAGCCCATGAATTTCATGGAAACAGATGTTGGAATTTCAGAATATATTGGACGCGGAGAGGCCAAAGTTGAGGGTATTATCAAGCAGAGGCTCGTCTGTCGCCTCGTCTTCATTGTTTTGATTATAACGTTTCCTGTAGATTCACCGACTTTCTTGTCTTCGAAGTGGATCTCGATAGCCGCGTTATTCACTTGAAATCTCTTGACAAGCCGGAATCTCCTAAGAAGGATGCAGTGGAGGCGACTACCATCGAACCTGCCAAGGTAGAAGAGGATGTAACGATGCAAGACGCTGAAGGAGAAAAGGCGACTACGGAGGCAACAGTACCTGAAGCATCCGAACCGAAAGCTGACCCAGGAGCGGATGTCCCTACATCCTCAGAGCAACCGCCAGAAGATGCCAAAACCGAGGAGACTATCCCGCCTGTACCCGAACCTGCAGCAGCAGCAGAGCAGTCAGAGCAACCCAAAGTGGAAAAAGGGAAAGGGAAGGATAAGGGCACCCAGGAGCCATGGCCCGAACACTTCAATGCTGCTTTGACCCCCTTCCTATCCGGAGAGGCCATAGGTCGTGTCAAGCAAATGTATTTGGAAGGACCTGAACCACCACGGGTGAGCGACAGCGGATGGGGAGGCCGCCCCGCCAAGACCGCAGATGAGGATACTACCCCCGATGTTTCCGAATCCATCGAGGAAGCACCTGAAGCGAAATCAGGTGGCAAGGGCCGCGATCGCGGTGGTAGAGGGCGACGCGGCGGCAGAGGTGGGGGCAGAGGCGGGCGCGGAGGCGGCAATGGGCGTGAGGACACCAGGAAAGTCGTGTCAGACGTTAGTTTCTCGCCTGTATTCTATCCTCTATGTTTGTATGTTAATGAAAACCATTCCATATAGCCCATCACGTCCAAGGATACCCGCACTGCATTCCACAAAGCGATACGTGAGTTGTTCAATGGAAAATTGGATACGGAGACAGATTCTTCGTCTGCCCCGGCTGCAGATGAAGGCTCCAGGATTGTGATCAAGTGGGCAAAGCGGGGAGGTGGACGCGGTGGACGAGGAGGACGAGGTGGCGAACGTGGTGCGTACCTTCCATGCTTTGGGCAACCAGATATTCATAAAATTTCAGGTGCTGCTGGAGGTGGCCGCAGCGATCGCGGCCCACGAGGAACCTTCCCTCCTTACATCCATTTCACTCTTCAAAAGACCAACCGGGACACCCAAGACGCCCTAGGTCATCTCGCGCGCAACCTCCACGTCAATGTGAAAGACCTCTCCGTTGCTGGAACGAAGGACAAACGCGGTGTCACTGTGCAGCGAGTATCGCTGAAACGCAACAATAAGACAGTGGAGGATGTCTGGAAGCTCGCTAACGGCTTAACTGGGCGGCGGACTGCTAAGGATGCCCTTACACAGCGTGGAGAACGCGGCGTGAGGATTGCAGATATCAACTATCGTAAAGCAAGCCTGGAGCTAGGCATGCTGAAGGGGAATGCGTTCGTTATCACGCTACGGTGAGACTTGCATCCAGTTGCCCTGCATTATGATATGTTTACCATCTCCTACTAACGAGTGAAGGAGCGTCAAGGTAGAATCTATGGAGATTCTCGACGAAGCAATGAACACGATCAAGAACAAGGGGTTCATCAACTATTACGGTATGTAATAATACCCACTTGCTATTCGATGGCTGGTTTAATACGACTCTGTGCAGGAATGCAACGCTTTGGAACTGCTTCTGTCCCCACCCACTCAATCGGATTGGCACTTCTCAAGTCCGATTGGCACAAAGCAGTCTCGCTCATCCTCCAAAACCGATACGGAGAGCACCCAGACGTCGTTGCAGCTCGCAATGCATGGCTTGTTGACAAGGACCTGGACAAGGCGTTGGAGCTGATGCCGAGGCGTGTCGTGGCGGAGCGCTGTCTTCTCGAGAGCTTCAAGAAGCAAGGCGGAGACACTCGCAATGCGATGGGAGCATTGTCCACGGTGAGCTCCAAGTCTTTGGTTTCCGGGCCAGTAACATGCTCACGCTTGCTCTCGTCTGAAAGATCCCCAGGAATCTTCGCTTGATGTACATCCACGCATACCAGTCGTATGTGTGGAATGCCATTGTGTCGGAGCGCATTCGCACCTATGGTGCGGAGAAGCCTGTGGTAGGAGACTTGGTCTTTGACAATGAGCCAGAGGCTTCTCAGAACATGGATGTAGATGGTGTTGATGAAACTACCGCTCTCGAGGAAAAAGAGGCAGTCGAAGAACAAGGTCAGTTGTTCAACAAGTTGACCCAAGTATGCTTGATAGTTTTACCTGCTTCATGTAGTAGAAGAGGCTTCTTCCTCGCACAGGAAGTCCCGTAAGCCCTATGTACCTCCTCGCATCAAGACTTTGAAGGAGGAAGATCTAGACAAGTACACCATCTTTGATGTCATTATGCCGCTCCCGGGCACAGACGTTGCCTACCCAGGAGGCAAGCTCGGTGAGCGGTACCGGGAGTTCCTCCGGATGGATGGACTCGATCCCGACAATTTCGTGCGGAAGCAAAAGTAAGAACATGTCCTTGTGGGATGATTACCACGCTAAATTTCGACGTGCAGGGATTACACGCTGAATGGGTCCTACCGCGTAATGATCCATCTTCCCAAGGAGATGTCGTGGTCAGTCCTGCGGTACACCGATCCAGATGTTCCCCTCGCGCAGGCGGACGAAGACAAGCTGCTTGGATTCGATCCCCCCGCCATTGTAGATGACGGAAAATTCATGGCCTTGCAGATCCATCTGACACTGGGCACTGCAGCCTATGCGACGATGGCTTTACGTGAGATAACGAAGACGGAGACGAGCTCACACTTCCAGACGGGTCTCACGGTTAAAGCTGAAGATCAAAAATATCGAGGCGGAGAAGGGACCACGTCAGAAGGTGTAGAAGAAGCTATCCCCGAGAGTGTTTAAATGTGCGGGCCCGACACGCGTGGGGTGGCCTGCATACTGGGATCGGCAGGAGTAGCGTATATAGATGACCGGTGTATTCTCGTATCTCTGAGCCGGATGGCAATGGATTGTCCGTCGCCGGAGAATTCCCAGCGAGCAGCAGCCCCATTCCCAGCTGCGGGAACGCAGTAATGGAGGTGTCACCGTGGGGATGTCAGCAGCAGCGGATGTCGAGCGGTCACGCTTCGCCGGTACTGCGCTCTCACATCCGCGTAGTCTCGGCCAAATGGAATCACCAAGTCAATCTACCGCTACATAACTCGTTTAATCGTCTTTAATACTATCATTACACCCCGTTCTCTCGTCGCGCCATGGCAAAGGTAGAGACCATCGTCTTCCTGTCCCTTGTTCTCGATCTCTTCGCTTTCACCATTCCTCTACCGTTGTTCCCCCGACTTATAGAGTGGTACACATTGGTGAGTTACCCGGCAACTCCGACATCCCATAGTCTGATCTCCCAGCCAGCGGGAAAGCTCGAATCCTACAGGCTTCTTGGCCCGAACTCTGCAGTTCGTATCTTCTGTTCGAGGTCTCCTGTACAAGTCAAGTCCACATTCGCAGAGATGGGACGTGGTACTTCTAGGCGAGTGTACTTCAACTGGATTGTGAATGGACGGCATATTTACATTAAAACTGCTTTCCGTAATGTCCAGGTGGACTCATGGGCTCCGCCTTTTCGTGCGTATACTTACACAGGGCACCACGGTGAATCTTTAACCTAGCTATAACTTTCAGGACGCTGCAATTTATTGTGTCTCCAAAAATTGGAGCGTTATCTGACAAGTATGGACGGAAACGCATTCTCCTTATTACGATGATTGGGAACATACTGTCCGCAGTTGTGTAAGTTGTTGTGAACCCATAGTCCGAGCTCCAGGACTGACGAGACTGGTATTAGATGGGTTCAGTCTACGTCTTTCGCATCATATATGCTTTCCCGAGTCATTGGTGGACTCAGTGAAGGAAATGTACAACTCGCAATGTATGTATCTCTTCACAACCAAAGCATCCTACCAAGTGATTAATATTCTAATCAAGTGCTATATTATCGGATGTCACGACGCCAGCAAACCGATCCAAAGCTCTTGCTCATGTCGGCATAGCTTTCGCCATCTGTTTCTGCATCGGGCCTCCCATTGGTGCCTACTTCGCGTCTCGCCCTATTCCAGCATCTTTGAACAACTGGGGAATTGAACTTAATGTCTACGCGGCCCCAGCTATTCTGACATTGGTTTTACTCTTGGCGGAGACTGCCTTTCTCGCATATGCACTCCCAGAAACCCGAGGCAAAGCCAAACCCATCGATACCAGCGAGAAGAACACAAACGGCGTGGCACATACGAACGGCAATGCGGCACACACGAATGGCAATGGACACCATGCCAATGGATCAAGCTCACACACGAATGGATCCACTCACACGAACGGAACTGCCAATGGTTCTGCCAAACTTACAAAGAAACAAAGCATCCAGAAACGGATCGACTTGCTTGCGGCTCTGCGCCGTTTGCATTTCTTATTTTTAGGACTCTTCTCTGGTGTGGAATTTACCCTTACCTTTTTAACTTTCGATCGCAAGTACCCCTGCGTTTATCTACATCTTCTCATACTGACATTATGTGCTCAGTATTGGATTGGAATAATACCCAAAACGGAAAACTTATTGGCTCTATCGGAATCATCAGCGCCCTCCTTCAAGGCGGTTATGTTCGCCGCTCCACTTCGAAAGTCGGTGAGGGGGTAATGGCAAGGCGAGGCGTGTCCAGTTGCGCAGTCGCTCTCATATTGCTGGCCCTTCTCCCATTATATGTGCAGTCGAAACCAGCACTCGCCATGAAGCTGCTCCAAGGAGCTGCGGTGTGCATGGCGTTCACCAGTGCCACTGTGGTCAACTCGTTGACCGCATTTGCGTCGTTACAATGTGATGAGGGCGTCATCGACAAGGATACCGGTAAAGTTACCGAAGAACATCCGCAGCTGGCAAAGGGCAAGGCACTGGGTCAGTTCAGATCTTCAGGCCAGCTCGGGCGTGCTATTGGGCCTCTTCTGGGTGAGTGATTTCTGATGAGCGCCATCATGTCTGTGTTACTTTTTCTCACACATGTTACTTATTTTCAGCCTGTGTCTCATATTGGACTTTTGGTCCCTCGTATACTTATGCCGTGTCGGCTATCGCGATGTGTGCGTTGTCTTTGAGCATGAAGAAATTAGCTGCGACGAAGTCATCATGATGAATTTATTATAATGTAGAAAGTAGGTAATGTGAATAGTATTTAAATGGTCCTGCCTGAGCTGTAAACTGCTTTACATGTGCCGGTAGCTTTATACATATAGCTGATTGCTTATCTTGGAGTAGAGTTCGGAAGCTAAAGACCCCTAACCAACCTGATTAAACCAAGTTTAAGTATCAGAAAGTTCGCAGATTATATACGTTCTGCCCTCTGCAATGACAATGCTGTGACTAAAAGACTGACGCCTTTCAAGTGGGGGTATCGTGAACTTAGGGTATCCATGAAGGCGAAGAGTGACAAAAGACTTCGTTCCAATCATGAATCCCATGAAATCAGAGGGCGAGGTGAGGCCCTCGATCCGGAAGGATTTCTTGAAAGTGAGCGTGAGCGCGGTGCACTCTCCAGCAGTGGCTGGTTGCTTCCTTCTCCTCGTTCATCATCAGCGCCTGGCTCTGAACGATCACCGCGTTCGAGATCCTGGTCAAACATCACCTTTTCAGGGAGAAACTCTGACGACCGCGAGCTTGATCGTGAGAGGGGTGTGTATGTACGCGGAGGACTTGCCATAGGAGGCGCTGTGTCCATTTCGATGTCCTGCGATTGGGTGAAAATTGCTGGAAGGAAAAACAAGTACCCCCGTCCGGCACGTCGCCTCGGGCGGACAGGTGTACGCGGTGGTTCTTCATAAGGAGCAGCCACGGAACCGATGCGGTTGCGCACCCGTCGGAAAGCATCGACGAGAGGGCTTTGTGTCCGGCCAGCAAATGGATCCTCTGCAGACGGTGATGTTGTGCGCACATCGAATGGTAGATGGAGGACAGGAACGTCCGTATTGATTGGCGAACCTACTTCGCTCCCTTCAGGAGAGGGTGTCTGAGACGTCAACGAAGCCCCCCCAAGGTGGAAGTGCCAACGTCCCGAACGTGAAAGACGTGGGATGACGATATCGTATCCACCAATCCTCCGGAGACCTCTGCGCTGTTTCGACGGCAATCTCACGATACCAATGATAAGGACGGCCAATCCGACCCACATAAGAATTTTACCCCATTTTCCAAGGAATCCAATGAAGGCTGCATCGTCTGCATGCCAGCTGCTTCCGTAGAAATGGGAGAAGAATGAATGAGGAGCCTCTCCGTCCTTGGCATTCTTCCCGTACAAACTCTTGGGAAGAATGCGGAGATCTGTAGCTGCGGACTTCTGATGCGTAGATGTGTACATGCTGTACTGCGCCGACAAGAACATAGGGCCAGTGGAGAACATCACAGTAGGGTAGTGAAGTATCCATGAATGATCAAAGGTGATCAAGTTATGGATAGTTTGCTCCATGAAGGGATGTCCCTTCTCGGAGAAGATCAGGTCGTTAGAAACGCCGACGGGAATGGTCTTCGGGAGAATAACCGGGAAGACCAGGAGGGGGTCCATAGGGCGGAGACAGCCAATGTCCAGATCCACGTATATCCCACCATAATGGTGGAGGACAAAGTAGCGAATAGCGTCCGCTCGCTGGATGTTGAACTTGTAACCATCAAAGGTGTCGAGGAACCATGGATAGTAGTCTGCGATAAATTTACGGGAGCCTTCGTCGGTCCATAGCATGTATTCACTGCAGGATAAGAGATGTTAGAGAAGCCGGGAAACAGGGGGTAGGCGTCACGTACTAATCTGGCATCATGTCGCGACATTCCTGAGATATATTCTTCCAGCGCTCTGGGATATCCTGCGTTTTCCACGTCTGGTGGATGATTCTGGGTATACGCTCGATACGTGAGGGATCGTTTGGATCCCAGCGAGTATCATTACCGAGGTATGGGACCTCTAGCTCTGAGAGATATGCACTTGGGTCAATAGCGAGATAGTATGTGATCGAGGAAAGCACAACCACGGTGCCCAGAAGGAAGAGGGCGAGAATGGAGAGGAAGATGTAGAGGGCGCGGCGGTTCTTCATGAGTGCAGAAGGAAAGACAGGGAAAGGCGCAACGTAAGGAGCGCAGGTGGACAAGGAGCGTGAGGGTTTGTTTAGCTGGATCGGCTGAGACGAAATTTATGTTGCAGGGCTGGCTCGATCGGTTCATCAGGGTCTCTTGGCTCCACCTGCTTATCATTACCGGCTCATCTCTGGTTCGCCTTTCCGTTCAGCCGCTTACCTCTCCTGTACTTGTCTCACCTTTGTCTCGAGCCACAGCATCTCTCGGGTGAATACATCTCCGAAAACGACTATGTTCATAAATCCATACTATGTCACCACAGCTGTGGCGAGACACTGCGGGAGGCGTTTACAGCGCCTAGAATATTACAGTCGATTGTTATACATACACACGATTTGTCATATTTATGATACTCGAATAGTATCACTGATCAACATCAACGGCGCAAGCTGCACATCACCCCTCGTACTGCGCACGTACTGGGGGAATGCAGATATATGCAAAAGCCAGCTATATTTGTCTTTGTCTGCCGCCTTGCCGCACAGCAACTCCAACTACCATGGTTAGATTCCAGTGGGCCGTAGTTTTAATGCAAAGATGTTGTTCCAGTGGGGTTCAAGCACCATCAAAGACTCCTGGATCGAATATTCTCCCCATTCGTCACCGATTTTGCCTAAAGTCGTGAGTGCGACCTCCCAGTCTCTCCGAGACCAGTCTTGACCCCTGCGTGCCCCCCGCGTTGCGTATGGTTTGCTCATAAAAACATCAATAGGTGGATTTGAGGACTTGATGGGCTTTTTGCTCGTAAGATATTCCAGGCAGTCAGAAGCATCCCAGTGCAGGAGGGCTTGGTTTTTTTTCTGCCAGCGGGGGGCATAACGCGACGCGGAGGCACCATTTGAAGGACCACATTGTTGGACATCCAATCCGCCTACTCGCGCGACGAGCTCGATGAGGAGCCTAGTGAAATGGTCAATGACTTGTAGATGGAGCAAATCAAGTGCATGGCTTGGTTGCAGTAAAATATCCCCAGCTTCATCGTCTACCATCATGGAATCATCATCATCGACAAGGGCCGGAACAGAATCACTGGTTGGGTATCTGTAACTGTCCCGGTACGCCGCGAATTTATTTATTTCTGCCAGAAGAAACCTGCCACCGTAAATAGTATGAGCGATTTCGCGACTACTCCAAGTACGCGATGGTGTTATAGTTGGAATTTCGAAGCCTTTGTATTCATTTTGAAACATTAAATTTTGGCAAGTAATGAGAGATCCGAAGTTCTTACCATCCCCATTTGCCTCCACACATAGATTTTTATCGCCGCTGCATAACCACGTCTGCCGTTCGCGTTTGAAGTAAGAGCAACAGTCAAGAATTAAAGCATCGTTGGCTCTTTCCGCACCAAACTTCGCGGGAAAATATGAGCACTACTAGGTATATCAACGGCCTATACAGTAACTGACCTCATTAGCTTCCTTAACTTTCCAGTTCTTTGATATCTTGCAGGTGTTGTCGTTCGCTTGCACTTTCACTGACTTTCTCTCTCTAACCTTTCCCAGCAGCCAGGAAGACGCTCGCCGAGAAAACCATGCCAGGCCATCACGGTTCTTTTGCCTATAATATGTTGTGAAAGAACGAAATGGAAGAGGCACGCGCTGTATGATACCTATCGAGTTCATATATAACAACACCAGGGATCACTATGATCAAGGGTACAAGGAGTCTTTCAACATCTTCTGCAAACTGAGCGAGCACTTCAAAGTTGTGTAACAGGATATTCGTATCCAGGACTAGATATGTAGAGAATTCAGAGAGTGGTGCCTATGCCACGGAGATATTCTGATCAGAGCATTGTCGATGTCGTTGCAAATACACTCACTTGCATCTCAACATCTTGGTTGGCGAGCTCATCAATTCTTTGAAGTGTAGCGTGCAAATGAAAATCACTGGGATGTGGATCTAGCGGCTTTTGTTAGTATGTAAGTACTTCGGAAAAAACAAGTTACAATTCACTCGGAGGGAACAAGGTATTTGGACTCGAATGAACAGGAGGCGGATGTACGCCACTGCTGCCGGGATAAACGTAAGTAGGAGCCGACATGAGACCCACCACAAAAATGGTATACAAGTTGAGTCCGATACCGTGTAGTTGAAATGAATGAAAAGTAGGTTAGTGGTAAAAGTAGGAACTCAAGAGGGATTTAGATTACATAATTACAATGTGCAACACGCGCTGCGTCGCGGGCGCACCTCGTCTGACGGCGGTCAACGCGTGCAGTACATATCCATCTCTCTAACTATTAACAGAGAGTCAGGATGAAGGCATAGTTCGCACACAAGGGCATGTAGATAATCAAATAATGGCATTGAGTGTATATCTTGTGTATTGCGCGAGAGTACAAATGCAGATGAGTAGGAATAATGATTAAACCATGCTGTAAAATGTTTCCAGGTGTCCATGCTAAATGGTAAGATGAGTGCGATAATTCGCGTTCACCTTGTCTATGGGATAGATAATGCGATCTTCTTCAACGGTGGTGTTCCATCCGCCTCTGCTGGTGCACTGGGATCAATAGGTTCAACCTTACGTTTCGTGCCAGCCAACTTAGCGTCGGGTGACGAGGAATAAGAAGGCGACTTGGACTTCGATATCCTTAAAGCCACTGGCGGTGTCGCCCGCGATTCCGTTCCAGAACCTGATATTGAATGAATCTCAGGAGTACCTGAACGACTGTCGTTCATTTCAGTTCGTAGTCGTGCTGCCAGACTGCTTGTTGAGGCCACCGCTTCTGCGTGGCATGTTGCATGATAGACCTATCATAACGTGACTGTTAGTAAAAAATTGAGTCCACGTTACAAACCACATACCCGATCATCCTTCATGACAGCGTTTTTCCACACCCAGTCTTCATCGTCCTCCAAAAATTCCGACTTTAGGATCTCCTTACATATCGGACAGGAGACATGCTTTGCTTCGTCGCCCGGTGGGACAACGACATACTGAGATCGTAGTTCAGCATCACGTTTAGCTACGTCGGCAGCTGCAGCAGCTTTAGCATTTAAACGACCAAGACCATCAGCACGCCCTTTCCCCTTGCTATTTCCAGACACATCGTGAATCCAATCCTAGAAATACATAAATAACACGAAACTATGAATAATAGCAGTATCTTACCTCCAGACCAATGAACCAACTTCGACTATGGCCCCGTCCAATGTTCTGAGTAGCCTTACGATTCTGTCTAAAATGCATATCTAGGTGATCGTCCATGTTTTTCTTTCCCACAGGCGAGTCAGCGAAACGTATTCCGCACTGTCTACACTGAGCGCTCAGTCGATCATACAAAATATCGACAATTCGTGGCCGTGTCCTTCGAACGGGAGTATTGTGAGTATGCAGTTATGATTGTGACAACACTGTAATCTTACCTAGTAATCTCAGCACTGCTCAGCTTGATCTTCTGGGATAGGATTAGGTGTCGGTAACGTCGCGATGACTCTCTTTTTAGATCCACAGATTCTGGGGTATCGGGCTTCGGATATTCTTCTTTTGCAGTTGCTCCAGCACCAACGGGGGTTCCGGAGGCCGACACGACACCTGCCTTGAGTAACGTTGAGAGAAGATTTGCAATATCCTTTGCGGGAGGGGCAGATGCAGCGGTAGCAGAAGATGAGGTTGGCGGAATATTTGAAGACTGAGTTTCCCTTTTGACGACAGATTCGGGTGCGAAGGCTTCGAGTGGGGGAAAAGGTTGCTGTTGAAGTCCAGGATGGGCCATAACAGGCGCTATAGGTGGTGGGTGCGGCGTAAATGAGGTTGGAGGCTGCCATTGCATAGATGTGGGAGGAGCAACGGGGGGAGGAGCGGGCGCGGAACTTCGAGCAAGAGTACGCAACTGTGACAGAATCTGCTGTAATTCTTCTTGTGATACCCCTGCCTCGACAAGTTTACGCAACTATAAACCTCGGATTAGTTATTGCAAACAAAGTTAAGAAAGAACACACCTGTTGTAACACATTGACATGATTTTGAGATAGTGCATCATAAGGATTGGCTTGAAGCGCGCGTTCCTTTTGGCCGAGGGTAAACTGGAGTTCACTGAGAACTTGAGACTTTGTGATTTGACCTGAGCCCGGATAAAAACCATTGCTGGCCTACAAGCGCTGGTTAAGCGAAAGAAACTTTAAAAGGTTAATATGAACTTACGTGATGGCCATCACCCCAAACTCCTGCTTCAATTGCCCGCTGAGCACCAACACCGAAAAGCTCTTGACCCACAGGGGACCCTGTGCGCCAAGTTAGAAGCATCTCTTCCATTTTGCTTCGAGTGCTCTCATCAACCTGCCCGTAGGTTTCGAGGAACAGAGGGATTACGAAAGAAGTAAAATGATGAGCGTAAGGCTCAAAAACATTCTTCGAAATTGCGTCAAGAAGATAAAATGCGGGTAACTTCATCCAGGGAGGCACCTATTTAGATGTAACCAAAAATAGAATAATGAGTCAGCAATCCGCGGAACGAGGTGTGGAAAAGAAATACGAGGCAGAGATGAGTCTGCAAAACTGCAAAGATGACAAGATCTTTCAGATGCAGGTTGCCATCTCACAGTGGCTTGAGCTTAGATGTAAACTATGCTGGCTAATTACAATTACACGATGCGACACAATGAAAACGTAGATAAGGTACATCGTACCATCCTGCACTAGGTACTGGAATTTTGGAAACACGAACCGACGCAGCCTTGAACGATAACAGAAAGAAGACTCACCCGTCGAATGTGTGCTTCAATGCACTGAGAGACAATTTCTGCGAACCGAGAAAAGTCTTGAGCAAGCATCGATAGACCTTGGATGGCTGGTCTTGAGTTGAACGTGAGTTGAGCGAGACGGTTGGCGTAGTCTTTGCGGAAGGATACGGGATCAACTGGAGGGTAAACCGGTGCTGACGGATGGACTTGAGGTTGCTGGTACTGATACGGGTATCCATTGTGAGCAGGAGGAGCGAAGCTAGAGCCACTATATGACGGTTGTCCGTAATAATTCTGAGAATAGAGAGATGACATGACTCTTTATGCAGCACAGTGGCTGGTGGCGTGTAGTGGATGTTGGGACGATCTCACCCAAAGAGTTAGAACACCAAGACAACTGTCAGACAATGTTAGTGTGAAGTGGACGAGGAATGCGCTTTGGGGGCTTTGAAGTATATTACAAAAGCCTCAGACTGCCCACCACGAACAACAGCGACGAATAAAGATGATGACGGTTTGAAAACAGAAAGGACCCACGATGACTGTGCCACAATAAACAGATTTTTAAACTCCGACGAAACCCGCGTGACTCCGTGAAGTTCAAGCTCCGTAGTGCCTGGGGACTAGGATTCAGCTTGGTAGAAAGCGATACAAGGCGATTGAGAGTATGAAAATTCTCATAAATTACATATAGCGTAGGACGAACTTCAGCACTCGAAATGAACGCATTACTGCACAATGTGCAAGAGGAAGGCCAACACCGTACGTTAGATGCAAGCCACGTTGACGACTGCCTTATATAGAATCCGGTGATTTCACCCATTTGGGACCTATTATGTCAGCGATACTCAGCACCTCGTCCGCCCAATCCACCAACCGCTTACCACTCGTCAAAACTATCGTTCAAGGTACGTATCTACGCCAAATCGTCTCGAAACCATGTCCATACAACACCTGATGTCCCTCGCTATCGTTCGATGTCGATTTCATTAAAATCGGCTGAGGGAGAGCTATGGATGCGGTGATTGGACTTCGGATGTGCATCTGCTAACAAACTCTCATTTTCAGATGCGGGACGTCCTCAAGACAGAAGAACTCGACATCCCTGAGGGCATTGAAGTTTCCATCAAGTCCCGCCTCATCACAGTCACAGGTCCCCGAGGAACTTTGACCAAGAACGTCCGCCATGTCGATATGGACATTCGGTTGCTGAAGGGGAAGACCACCAAGGTTACCCTCGCTGTGTGGCAAGGCGGCCGCAAGCACGTCGCTTGCCTGCGTACAATTCGCAGCTTGATCAACAACATGGTGACCGGTGTCACCAAGGTGCGCATTCCGTAAGTTCTCACTGTATCCATTCTTACTTGGTTAAATCCCAGGGATTCCAATACAAAATGCGTGCTGTCTACGCTCATTTCCCCATCAACTGTATCATTCAAAACGATGGACAATCTGTGGAGATCCGTAACTTCTTGGGCGAAAAGGTATGTCACTCGAGAACCTCTCCAGTTTATTTTTCCTCAGCGAGTTTCGTTACTTCTCAAGACGGTCCGACACGTCAACATGTTGAGCGGTGTCGTTGTGGCAGAATCAAAAGCGCAGAAAGACGAGCTAATCCTCGAGGGTAACGACATCGACAACGTCTCACAATCTGGTATGTCGTTGTCACAGTTCTTGATGTATGTGCTAAGCTAACGGTTGACATCACAGCTGCCTCCATCCAGGGTATCTGCCGTGTGCGGAACAAGGATATCCGTAAGTTCTTGGATGGTATCTACGTGTCGGATCGGGGTACAATTACTGCAATTGATGCTTAATTGCGTGGGCTTGGTTAGAGGAGCAGTAGGCAATATCGCATGTTCTTATGTCTTTCCATCTATGATTCATGCTTTGCGGATCGATCATTCATATGTCATTAAGGAAGTTCATATTGCCATAGTTATTATATCTCAATATTTCAGGAGGTATATAATGGGTATTGAAGGGCAGTTTATGTCCAATGAATATCGGAATTTAGGGAATAAATGGGATCTTTGTGCCAACGCGCTGGCGATAGCTTTGGTATTGGTTTCCAAAAAATTTAACCAAGGCAGCCTCCTCGGCTGTTTGATGTCGTGAATATAGTGATTGAAGCCAGCATTCAGCAGACATACCTTTTGTTCGATAGTAAAAAAATCGCCAAAGAAGTATAGTATAGAGAACAAAGCTGATAGGATTCTGAAGCACGAGCTGTGTCCCTAATGCCCAGTAGAAAAAACCGGCATAAGATGGATGACGGAACCATCTGCGAGTGTGGATAAGTATGGCACTTGAGCTGCATCGTGATAAACTTACGCATAAACGCCATCTGTAACCAGCTGGTGTGTGTCGCGTTTACGAAACATGACGCTATGTGAAAAATTCGTGGACGCATGAATCATTGCCATCGACCGCAGGGCTTGTCCTACGACGACAAATAACATTCCTGACGAGCCAAGCAATCAGTTTGCAGCTTGGGGGAAACGGGAAATAAGAAGCACCAGCTTGTGTCGCATATGGATATGACTTCGCAGCTGGCCAGAAATAAAGAATGACCAGATATTCAATCAGCGCAAAACTGTGTGCAAAGTGATACATTGCGCCGTTGTCCAATAAATAGGCTAGAATTTTAAGAGGAGGTAGTTAATTATCTGTCAAAAACTTAACAGCATCGACTTACACTCTACGCTACACTTCTCAAGATTCCATCCAGCAGTCACGGCAAACTCTGCCCAGTGGAACAAAGACCAAGCACTAGCAAAGAAGCCCAGTTGATAAGTCAACCACCAGTGATTGCTGAATCCGCCGCAGAAAAAGGTCGATATTCCGAGAGTAAAGATAGACCCAAGGAGAAATGCGATGGTGGACGACGCAAGGGGGGTGTTGGGAAGATTCCCTCGAGTCACAACAGTCGCAGTTGGATTTGTTGCAAGGGGATGATCTCGCTGCATAGCTTCACGGCGCTGAACTCTTTCGTCGAAATTATCTGGGACGTCTGCACTCATGGCAGATGATACCTTTTGAGAAAGAGGAAGTGGTAGCCATTGTTCGAGTGTACAATAGATACCGTTTACATATGTTATTACCAAAAGTCGTCGTCCAATGCGGCATGCTCGCCGCCAGCCGAAGCAGTCCGCCATCGGAGGACTCCGGTCGATGGCTGCTTGACTTTCCTAAATTCTAAACCATTCGCGTTGCCGTAGTCGCGTTACTTGGCGTTTCGCGTCCGCTTTCCCCAAACGTGAGCTTGAGTGCTCATGAATTTACTACGATGGTGTAATCCTCGCAACCAAACCGTCTTGAAATCACTAGCTTCTCGCAGTTATGCAACAACTTCGAGCTATGACCCTTCAAAAATTCGTAACATGGCACTTGTAGCCCATATTGGTTTGTTTTCTAAGCCCACTAATTTCCACCCAACGCTTATGCTTGTGTACACGCGTAGATTCAGGGAAAACAACTTTGACAGAATCTATTCTTCTGAAATCATCCTACCTCTCCTCCTCTGGCTCCGTAGACACGGGAAGTACCACGACCGACTTCCTGCCTGTAGAGCGGGAACGCGGGATTACAATCCAGTCTGCAAGCATACCTGTCCACTGGAAAGACTGGACATTCAATTTAATTGACACTCCTGGTCATGCGGATTTTGGAATGGAGGTTGAAAGTGCCAGTCGGGTGGTAGATGGTGCTGTAGTATTGATTGACTCGGTAGAAGGAGTCGAATCACAAACGAAGGGGGTATGGAGACAGTTAGATAGGTACGTACTTGAGGTGAGATTGTTTGTGAGGTTATTTTCGAGAGCACGCTAACCCGCTCACGTCGTTAGGTATGATGTGCCCACGCGGATTATGTTCTTGAACAAGTTAGACCGCCCGGGGGCATCGTTTACGTCGTCTCTAGCGTCGTTACTCACTCACAGACTTCATCCTCACCCGATGGCTGTAACTCTTCCAATTGCCTCCTTTGAGCGCTCCGATTACACGCAAGCCGAACCTGGGATCCAAGGACTGGTGGATCTTGTCAAATGGGAAGTGTGGAAATGGTCCAACGACGGGACGGCTCAATCCTTTCCTCTTCCTCGAAACATGGAAGATTTTAATAACAATGAAATCCTTCCGGCATCTCATCCCATTACTCCACATCTGATCCCTGCACGCTCACAGCTCTTGGAAAATCTGTCTATGTTCTCAGAAGACTTGATGGAAACTCTTCTTAATCTTCCCTCCGGGCCTTCGTCATATCTAGAAATCGGAACACCGGTTATTATGCCGCACTTGCGTCGCGCCACCTTACGCAAAGAAATTCTTCCCGTACTGTGTGGCTCTGCGATGAAAAATATAGGAACTAATTTACTCATGGATTACGTTGGTGAACTTCTGGCCAGCCCTTTAGATGTACCACACGACAAACAGGGGCCAAACGCTCCGCTTAGGATGCTCGCCTGGAAAGTTAATTGGGACAAAAAACGAGGTTGGATGACATTCGTGCGCGTTTACTCAGGTATTTCTCTTTTATATCCTCCTTAGATGTCTACCAATAACTACTATAGGGAAACTTACTCGTCAAAGCTCCCTTTTGAATACGAATCGGAACATACGCGAAAAGCCATCCAAGTTACTCCTTTTATATGCATCCGAGGTGCAAGAAGTGGATGAACTTCCATTCGGAAGTGTTGGCGTGATCCTTGGGTTCAAATTTACACGCACGGGTGATACTCTGGCATCCGCCGCCGGCCCAAGTGCAGCTCGCTCTACCATGCGAGAGATAACCCCACCAGCCGCTGTAATATCTGCCTCTGTTATACCACAATCACATTCTGATCTGGAGCCCGTGCAAAATGCACTAGAGTCACTTGCTCGTACAGACCCTTCCGTACGAGTCGAGGCACAAGAAGGACAGATCCTCGTCCATGGGCTAGGTGCTCTACATTTAGAAATCGTTGAAGGGAGGCTTAGAGATGAGTGGGACGTGAATTTCGAATTCGGTCGACGCAGGGTCAGCTATCGCGAAGGATTAGGCCCTGGTATAGCTACTCCCCAATCGGATACCTGGGAAACAGACGTTGGCAGCAAGCATATAAGCATCACGCTACCATTTGAAGTCCGGCCGCTCCAAGACAGTGAGGAAGGAGATCCTATATGGGATGGCAATCTCGTCCTAGATGACAAGGGAAATCCACTTACCCTTCCAGAATCAATGCCAGGCAATCCTCTCTCGTATATTGGGGACGGGATCGCGAGTGTGCTTTCGAATTCCTCGCATTCCTCCTTGCCTTTCACCCGTGTCCGTATTCAGATCATGCAAGTCCCCCCTTTGGCAAGACCGCCCACGCTCTTTACTGCTGCCACTGCTGCCATCCTGCGAATCCGTATTCGTGATGCGGGAATCGGCCCCATTATGGAGCCCTACGTTGCATTAAAAATATCTGTTAACGAGAGTAGTCTGGGAAAGGTCGTCAAAGATATCACTGAACACGGTGGAGAAGTCCTTGACCTCGGAACTGGAGCCATCATAGACGGTGATGGAACAGAGGAAGTCGGAGGATATCCAGAGGAGGGCGTATACATCCCTCCAGCTTTGTTTTCGCCATCGGGCTCAGATTCTTCCCCTGTTGCATCCTCAACAAACTCAAAAGCCAAGCGATCTGTCCACGCGTTGGCTCCCTTGAGCAGATTCCTGGACTATTCCAATCGCCTTCGCCCACTATCCGAAGGTCATGGTACATTTGAAATGGTGAATGCAGGATTCAAGGCAGTTTCAGAGGCTCGTAAACTGGAGATATTGCGCGAAATTGGCCGAGCTTAGGAGACTCGAACTGAGTCTCCATGGGTGGTTCTCCCCCAATCGTAACGACTGCATCGAGCCTACAGAGCGTAGGATGACTCCGTGTAACTTATTCCATTCCTTCGTATCTGAAAGTATGTAGACGATACACTACTAATCTAACTATACATAGCGCCCAATTCCTGCTTTAATCATAGTTCTCTGGTCTCATCTGCATCGCCGAAGAAGACGGCTCCATCTATATCATCATCATCATCTGCTGCTCCTGACCTAAACTCTCCAGTTGCATTCAAGACTTGACTGAATTCCATCATGCCACCAATGTCAGATCTTTCGTCATCATCATCACTGTCCTCCGAGTCATCGTAAGTAAATCGTGGCAAATCCTTGTTGCTCGATGGTCCAGGAGTGGCGCGCCCATCTATCTCAGAATCATCAGGCAGAAAAAGAGGCGTCTGCTCTCGCTGAGGCGCAGAAGTCCCTATCGAATCCACTTGTGCTTTCTTCCTAGGTTCTGTGAAGTTCGGAACTGTCGGAGCTTTGGACTGTGATCGAATGGAAGGCCATGGTTCAACCACGATGCAAAGACATTGTCCAAACAGATTAAATCCTTCGTATCTGAGCTGCAAAATGGGTTTCGGCTTTTCTTCTTCCTCGGTAACAAGACCAAGCGGAATGTCGCTGGTGGATGCATGTGTCTCGCTACGAACTTGTTCCTCGGCGGCTGTATCGACCATTTCTATATCCACATCCAGAGAGGATTCCATGTTGTGAATCTGCCAAGCAGTTATGCCTTCTTGAGGCTTTGAGCTACCTTCGGAGCTCAATTTCTTCGCTCTCGACGACCGACGACTTTCAGGTATTATAGAAAGCTCGATGTTGCTCCCTTCGTCGACATCAGAGACATATGGACTTTCATCGTCATTCTCATAATTGATCTTGCGCTTCTTTTGTAAGCTAGCGGCTGAACCTTTTTGTTTTGATTCGCCCTTCCTTTTCAATTCCTTTTCTTTTGGTTTTGAAGACGGCTGAGCAGGTCGTGCACGGTTTTGCGGAGGGATTGCTACAAAGTTTCGTTTCTGATCGAAATCAGCAACAGGCACCGAACTTCTAAATAGTAAAAGTGCACCTTGATCACTAGAGAATGGGGCTCCATCGTTCGGAAGAAATAACAGAACTGATAGGTGTCTGAAAATGTTTAGTTGTCGTTGAGATCCAAGTATGCAATTTTCACCTCCTCTATGTGTATCCACGGCAGGCTTCTTATTTGACGAGGCATTCCCTGAGTTAAGCTGGGCATCCACCTGTGTTCTTAGTTTTTCTACTATACTTTGGGTAAGAAAATGTCAAGAGTATGTAAAGAAGACGTGTTGAAACCCTAACCTTGGTCTGAGGTCAGCGAGCACATGCTGCAAGATTCTGTCTGACATCCAGTTCAAATGTCGTTCATCAAGATACAGCTACGGAATGACAATCGTCATCTTCAACATTAGATTCTGTGTAGGATACAGACAAGGTTTGCTTACATATACAGGCAAAACACTCTTTTCCGACAAGCGCAAGTAGTAGGAATTGCGGGTATGAAACGGCATAATTTCTGTTCGGAATTCCGCTACCGGAGATGATACAGTATCCGAGATGCGAAGAGGATAAGAGTGTAGGAAATCCAAGCACTGATCTAAGCAGTAGCCAAGCCAGTTGATGTGTGTGCCTCCGACCAGTCGATAGTACTGGCAGTCATAAAAGAACAATTTGAAGCTTCAGCAAAGCTCAAGGAAGTAGCTTGTGCCAGTGAATGTCCAAATTCTAGACCAATGTTATTTCTTCGATATTCCAAAAGAAAAATTTCAAGCGTCTTCTTTCCCAGGTCGTATCAGGTTCATTCGCGAGTGATAAAGAGGCGACACAGGAAGAGAATTCACGTTGATGAAAGAGTAAGAGTCAAGCTTGCAGGTTATCACTTACTTACGTAATGAGGTCAGTTCGCCATCGACCAGGATTAGCTCAAAACTAGACTACAAACTAAATGCAACTAAATGGGCTCAGATTCCGCTCATCATATTGCAAGAATTCTGGTTCTAAGAAAGTACATACACGGGAAGAAACACTGTAGAGAATACAGAAAAGATATGAATAAAATACATCGAGATTGGCGTTTGTATCTGAACGTTTGTGGCAGTTGATTGACTAATTCTAAGCATCGGGCCCAGAGATAATAGCTTTAATAACGCCTTTGCCATCCTCGCTCTTTCCGGCACGTGTAGCCTTGAATGCGGTAATAGCCTCGTCGAAGGCGAAACTGCAGGAATATTCATCAGAATACAACAGTTAACAACCGGGTTTATCTTTCTCACCGGTGAGTGACGAGGGGCTTCAGGTCAACCTTACCGCGAGCCACTAGGCCAATTGCAAAGGGATAATCCCCAGGCTAAGGTGTTGGTTGTAAATATCGGACTCTTCACTGGTTCAGTTGAATGGTGGAAGACATACTCCATAGCGGAATGAGCCCTTGTAAGTCAACTCCTTTGTCATGAGTAAACCGAGGTTGATCGTCACGTTGGGATTGCCCATTCCAACCTGCGCTTCATTAGCGACATCTCACGGATACAATCAAGATAACACCAACCTGTACGAAAGTTCCTCCGGCTTTGGCGACGTACAGGGCAGTCTGTATCGAAACCTCAGCGCCGCTGGCATCGATAACTAAGTCAATGGCGCCATCTCCACGGTCCTGAATGCCAAGCTGCTTCTTCATTTCTTCGGCGTTCCTCTTGCTGTAATCAATCTTGCTTTCATCAGCGTTAGGTTTAAGAGGAAGGTAGACATCCGTTGCTGCATATTGTTTAGCGAAGTCAAGCCGACCAGGAACAATATCGACTGCGACGACGCGAGATGCACCCAGAGCTTTCGCGACTGCCATGCAAAGAAGGCCAACGGGACCGCACCCGAAGATGGCGATGGCCTGATTGGCGCGGAAACCCCCAAGGTTGGACACAGAGTGCACGGCCACAGAGAGAGGTTCCATCTTCAGATAATAATAATTAGAAGAAAAAACGAAAGACCAAAGCGGTGTATACCATGGCTCCATCTTCAAGAGACACACCCTCTGGAAGAGGGTAGGCCAGATCGGCAGGGAGACGATAATAGCGACCAAGCGTTCCATCGTATGGTGGAGTTGCAGCGAATACGATATCTGGGCACAGCTAGGGAAATTATGTAAGATATCTTGGTCCACAAGGAGTGTCTCTACCTCATAACGGCCAGCCTTGCATGACTCGCAGGTGCCTAACAGTGAGATGCAATATTGAGTACCAAAACCTAGTATTTAGTTCCACAACTCACGGCACGTCGCGCCTGGCTCCATCGCAACGCGATCTCCAACCTTTAAGGTCTTGACCTTGGGGCCAACTTGATATTCATGTCAACAGAGGATCCTTGAGGTAGCAAGTTTGTATCAACCTTTTGCGACAATTCCAGCTGATTCGTGGCCAAGGACCTGAGAATTATTCAGCAGCACGATCAAATAAATGAATGGAAGTTTCGCATACCATGGGCTTCTCGACCACGAAATCGCCAATACGGCCTTCTACGAGATAATGGACCTGTAAGCACGTCATCAACTAGGAAGCCAGGATAGGAGCTCGGCAGGAGTACATCAGAGCCGCAGATGCCTATTGTTCCAGTAAGATGGCGGCATCGTGAGCAATAAGACTGGATATCGCTCACCAGTCTTCTTGACCTCGACAAGAACTTCATCTCCGGAGACTGCGATACGATATCCACATTAGAATCGACATCTGGTGGGAGTGGTGGAGACACACCCTCGGGGATGGGTCGTTGTTCATATACAACGTCCTCGATGCCGCGGAGAACAAAGGAGGGGTTGTCAGACATAGTGTGGATTGTGAGAGGTAAGATCAAGTGGGGGCAGTAGGGAGACGTTCACGCGTCCTTGAGAAAGTTTGAAGTAGTAGTTCAGCGGACCGCTCTCCCGGAAAGCGGAGCTTGAGTGCAGAGACGGGATGAACTCGGACAAATTGCGATCTTCCCGACGCTCCAATGGAGGCTCGAAGCGGTGCCATTTGCTCGAAGATGTACGGTACTCGGCCCATGTCGACCTATCTGCCTCTGGCCTCCTGATATCTCCTTCATGACGGTCTGTAGTACTCCTCCACGGTAGAGAGCGGTATCAGTTGCGGATTTCGCAGTTTACGCACGCTCATCAAGGGACTATTTATATTTCCCCATGTCAGGGGCGAGGAAGAGTCCGGACTTCGGCACTGCCGGGCGGAGTGGGTTCGACACTTGGCACACAGGGTCGCCGACACGGTAAAAGGCGACACTCCGGCTAGATCAGCGACACTGTGTCACAATCATCAGCGACACAGTGTCGTTGATCAATGCTGTCAACACTATTCAAGTGGACTTATCCGACACTTGCCTGGGTGAGTACGCAGTGAGAGCACGACGTTCACGACACTGTGTCGCTTTTTCCGCCAAAGTATCGTTTTCTAATGTGTTCACGACACTGTGTGAATGTCGAAACTTGTATGTCCCCGGCACAGCCGGGCGCTCCATCGGAGGAGTCGGTCGATGTTTTTATTCATTTCTTGCACGATGCGATCGATTTATCGATTATCGCAGGGTTACAAGCACGTGCTTCACCATTGCGTATAAGTCGCCATCGCAAGGAAATTTAAATCCTCATTCCCATCTTACCACCATCCTCATCCACAACTTGTCCAAGATGGTTGCCTCTAGTGTCCTTGGTTTTCCCCGCATCGGTGAGCACATCCTCCACCGCGTCGCTGTCTGACGACGAAGCTGATCCACTCTTTCCAGGTGCCAACCGTGAAGTTAAGAAGGCAGTCGAGGCCTACTGGGCTGGAAAGATCTCTGCCGATGACCTTATCAAGGCCGCCGGTGATGTCAAGAAGACCAGCTGGACCTCCGTCAAGTCTAAGGGCGTTGACTTCGTCCCCAGGTACGAGAGATGTCTTTATCGATGGCATCGCCTGAACTCACGTGTATCTCTTATCTAGCGGCGAGTTCTCCCTGTACGACCACGTTCTTGACCACTCTGCCGCTTTCAATGTGGTCCCCAAGCGCTACGTCGGCCTTGGACTTTCTCCTCTCGATATCTACTTTGCCATGGGCCGTGGACGCCAGACTGAGGGTGTCGATGTTCCTGCCTCTGAGATGAAGAAGTGGTTAGTCCACTCTAGATCCGATCACTTTTTTTTGTCTTGATCAGCGTCTATTTTTAGGTTCGACTCCAACTACCACTTCGTTGTCCCCGAGTTCTCTGAAGAGACCGACTTTAAGCTTAACTTCAATAAGGCTGTTATGGAATTCAAGGAGGCTCAGGCTGCCGGTGTTACCACCCGCCCTGTTGTGTTGGGCCCCGTTTCCTTCCTTGTTCTCGGCAAGGCCTCCAAAGATGCCAAGCCTGGATTCCAGCCGATCTCCCTTCTCCCCAAGCTTCTTCCTGTCTACAAGACTCTCCTTGCCGACCTTAAGGCAGCGGGAGCTGAGTGGGTCCAGGTTGATGAGCCTATTCTCGTGCTCGACAGCGCTGCTACCCTTGAGAAGGAGTTCGCCTCTGCTTACGCCGCGCTTGCCCCCATCGCCCCCAAAATTCTCCTCACCACTTACTTCTCCCGTCTCGACTCCAACATCAACTACATTGCCAAGCTTCCCATCGCTGGTCTCCACATTGATCTTGACCGTGCCCCAGGCCAGCTGGATGAGGTCCTTGCAGCCATCAAGCCCACTCCCATTGTCCTCTCCCTCGGCCTGGTTTCGGGACGTAACATTTGGAAGACTGACTTCACCGCCGCCATCAAGTTCGGCCAGAAGGCAATTGATGCTCTTGGTGCTGGCCGTGTCATCGTTGCCACCTCGTCTTCCCTCCTCCACACACCCGTCACTCTTGCATCGGAGAACAAGCTGACTGCTGAGCAGAAGGACTGGTTCTCCTTCGCTTTGGAGAAAGCTGCTGAGGTTGCCACCATAGCCGCAGTCCTTTCTGGCTCCCAGGACCCCGCTGTTGCTGCTGCCCTCGAGGCCAACAAGGCCTCCATTGCTAAGCGCCGTGAATTCGAAAGCAGCTCTGATAACTCTGTTCGCAAGCGCGTCGCTGCTATCACCCCTGATCAGCTCGAGCGCAAGAGCCCCTTCGCCGTTCGCAAGGAAATCCAGGCTAAGCACCTTAACCTTCCCAAGTTCCCCACTACTACCATCGGTTCTTTCCCTGTATGTTTAACATTCGTATTTTCTTTCTAGTACCACTACTGAATTTCGTTCCAGCAAACCAAGGAGATCCGTCAGGCTCGTGCCAAGCTCAACAAGGGCGAGATCACCGTCGAACAATACGAGGAGTTCATCAAAAAGGAGATCGAGACCGTCGTCCGTTTCCAAGAGAAGATCGGCCTCGACCTCCTCGTGCACGGTGAACCCGAGCGTAACGACATGGTCCAGTACTTCGGTGAACAGCTCCATGGATTTGTCTTCACCCAGAATGCCTGGGTTCAGAGCTACGGATCCCGGTAAATATGTTTCTAATGCATTTATTTCTTCTCAAAATCTAACAGTATTTTACAGCTACGTTCGTCCTCCCATCATCGTCTCCGATGTCAGCCGCCCCGGACCCATGACCGTTAAGTGGAGCAGCTACGCACAGAGCCTCACCAACAAGCCGATGAAGGGTATGCTGACTGGTCCCGTCACCATCCTCAACTGGTCGTTCCCCCGCGCCGATGTTTCTCGCGAGCTCCAGTCCAAGCAGCTCGCTCTTGCACTTCGTGATGAGGTTATCGATCTTGAGAAGGGCGGCATCAGCGCTATCCAGGTCGATGAACCTGCAATCCGTGAAGGGGTTAGTCATTATCTCGTTGACTTTTTTTTTATTCGCATCTAACAAGTATGTTCAGCTGCCCCTCCGTCGCTCTGACTGGGACGCCTACTTAAAGTGGGCCGTGGACTCCTTCAAGCTCTCCACCGCTGGCGTCACTGATCAGCTCCAGACGCACTCTCACTTCTGCTACTCCGACTTTGACGATATCTTCCCGTCCATCCAGCGTCTGGATGCCGACGTTATCTCCATCGAGGCCTCCAAGAGCGACATGAAGCTCCTCAACACCTTCAAACAGTACGGTTACTCCAACCAGATCGGCCCTGGTGTCTACGATATCCACTCTCCTCGTGTTCCCGGAGAGCAGGAGATCAAGGATCGTCTCAAGGCCATGCTTGACATCCTCCCAGATTCTCTGCTCTTCGTCAACCCTGTTCGTATTCTTTCCTATATGTATCCAGGCAGACACTAACTACTTTGTTTACTATTTAGGATTGCGGCTTGAAGACCCGTGGCTGGAAGGAGACTGAGACGTCGCTTATCCACCTCGTTGATGCTGCCAAATGGGCTCGTGAGAACTATGCTTAATTCGCCCTTGCCTTCCCGCTTCAACAGCGCTCGCGTACTGGTTATTTAAAAGACGTGATGCCTATGAGAGGTGGCGCCATGTGTTGTTGACCGTTGGGTAGCGACACCGTCGGTCGGCATTATGCCACCGACAAGTTAGAGGGGTGCAGATGCTGCTATATGGCCCGCGGAGTGCTTCTTTGTGAGGCAGGAGCTTTGCGTGTGTTAGTGTAGCAGTATTCGGATTTCAACAATCCTTAGGATTCATGTTGTATTTTATATTAAACAGTCTGCCACTGTGCATTGAAATTCAAATCAACTTGTATCAAACTTTTCCGCAGGTTGAAATTGAAAAGATTCTAGAAAGTGTTCTAAAGCTATTGTACACGATTATGAATTTACATAATTACAGGTACAATGTACTTTGCAGCAAAAAGTCCATTCTCCGTCTCTGCGCGGTATGCACTCAAATGTCCTAGCTGTCGTTTGTCCGCATATCGGTTGAACAGCGAGCATTTTTTGGTAGTTGGTTGGGGTTACTGCGTCTCAACCACAAGTTGTCGAGCATTGCCTCCACCCAATGCCTGACACGACGCTACACGGGACAAGGTTGTCTAGCAGCTTGTCCGACACAGGTCGACGTCAAATTAGCGGCTGTACGCATGCGTCGACTATATCGCAATTCAGTTTCGCTGCGGTCTCGAGCGAGCACACTATGTGGGCCTCATTTCTACCGGGCACCGAGCCACTTCTTCAATCCAAATGCACCTTTCCCTGAATTAGGGGCTCCCGCACGAGAACCGTTGCTCGAGCGGTGCGAGGGGCGCAGAATCTGCCCAAATTCCTCGTACATCGCGTGTGCTTCGCGGGGTGACACGGAAGCCTGAGGGATGAAAAGAGTAAAAGATCTGTTCAGGGAAGAGGTGGTGGGTGCGGAGGAAGCGGATGATGATGGCTTCCGTGTAGACTGGCGAGAGCGACTGTAGCTCTGGCCCAATTCCTCATATACGAGGTGATTGTCACGAGGAGAAGCGGAGGGGCCGAAGAGAGTGCGTGTAGAGGATGAAGTCGAGGAAACTGAAAAGAGCGAGCACACAGAGCCAGCGCTAATGTGAGACATAGCTACGGAATAAAGAGGATGATGATGAAAGATTGATGATGTTTTGAGAAGATGAAATTGCAATGCAGAAAGAAGCCACTAGTTAAAGTGCTTCAGTCGGATGGGATGTCAGATGGGTAGGAAACGAGCTGGTGATCAGACAGATGAGGCCTGGATGATGGGGGGTAAGTTCATAATTTGGTCCGCTTAAATACCTGAGAATGTAGGACTTAGCGGGTCATGAATGGCGACATGAGGGCCATAGTTCTAGGACGCTATCCCAGATATGACAGTTCGGGGGTCGAGTATAAATTCCCTGGTTTAGAAAGTGTTCTCCAGAAGCCCACAGAGGCAAATACAGTCAAACATGGTTTCCTAGTAACGTCCGAGATGTCATGGCAACGAATAACTGAGGATTACTGGTTTTGCAGTTTTACACAATGGGGTTCGTGGTGGCTCACTGTTCTGGCAGAAACGGAAATTCGTCGTATTTATTTGGCAACTTCATGATGTCCAAACAGTTGGAAGCTCTTGTACAAATAAACATCCCACAACCAACTTGGAGACGACCTCTTCGGACCTCATACTTCGCCTGGATTCTTATACCGTCTCAATGCCCTCTCCCTTGCCTCTTTGTGCGCTATAATGGGCCTTGGATAACCTAGTTTTGCTGCGGCCGATACAGAAGGGTTGTACAGGTCTGGATTGTGCGATGGAAGTACAGCATTGTCAACTTCAAGGAGAGGCGCAATAAAGGTGGGAGATGCGACGTACCTGGACCCCTCAATTTCCGTAATTCTGGTACCCAGTGCCGGATGAATTCTCCTGTTGGATCAATCTGTAATCAAATATTTACAAACCGATGGCAAGATATAACTCGATAACATACTTTTGCACTCTGTGTGTACGGATTGAATATCCTAAAGTACGGGCATGGATCAGTGCCTGTGCTAGCACACCATTGCCAACCTCCATTGTTTGACGCGAGGTCACCATCTACCAACATTTCCATGAAGTACTACAAGATTGAAATTCAGGTGGAAAATGGACAATACGGCGAATTACGCACCCTCTCGCCAATTCTCCAGTCAATCATTAGATCCTTCGTCAAATACATCGCACTTATCATCCTAGCTCGATTATGAACCCACCCCATTTCGTTGATGCACCGCATGGCTGCGTCCACTATAGGCACTCCAGTTTGACCCATCTTCCATTTATTGAGCGCCTCTCCGTCTAGATCGCCAGTCGATGTTCCACTGACTGTGGTGTCCTGCGGCAATTGGTGCTTTTCCCAGACCACACTGGCGAACTTCTCAAGGAAAGGTCGACCCATTGAGATGCGTGGAAAGTGTACGAGGACATCGGTGTAGAAGTCCCTCCAAGCAATTTCTTGTATCCACCGTCCGGTTCCAGAAGAACTGCCTCCGTCAACAATATCCTTTTGACGCCCCTTCATGGTTTCGCGCACGCATGCACGAACAGATATAACCCCTGATGAAAGGTATGGGCTGTTCACAGTGTACTTGTTACTTGCTGCTTTCTTGAACACTGACAGTATGTAGGACTCACCTTAGTCGGCTAGTAGTATCTCGATCAGCTCTATCTCGCTCGGTGTCATATTTGGATATTCGATTGCCTTTCTCGCATTCTTGCATGCCGGGAGTCAGGGGATCCACAGCACCGAGTTGCGAAGAGCGTGCTTTAGTTTGAATAAAATGTTGAAGGATCTGCAAACATTAACTTCAAGATGGACTAGCGTGCATTGCTCCTGACTCGCATACCTTTAGTGCTGTCTCTTCTCCCTGCGGCCATATTTCCTGCATTTTCTGCCTATCCGCCTCCTCTAGCTCGAATCCTGGAACAGCGGAAGGAATTTTGCAGTCGAAGAGCGCTGAAATTTTTTCTGAACTACGCATGGATTCAAGATTCGCCTTTGGGGGCGGATAATCTTTGAGATAGTGCGTGATATTTCCGTTCAAGGTTGCAAGCCAGTTTCTTTGATACGGCGAATATACCTGATATTCCCGGATCCAAGTATGTGAACTCCGTGTTATAAATAGTTCCAGAAATCCATGTACTGACAGTGTAGGGCTTGCCCTGTTTCGTCAAAATAACGCCTGGTTCGATTACACATTTATCATGCACAAAATTTGCTTGGATTCCTTTAACGCTTGCAAGCTGACAGATTTTCGTATCCCTTCTCAGTTCATCTACCTCGTACTCAACGTTGGCGAAGAGTTGAGTACAACTATAAGCCTCAAGCATATCGACTATTCTTGATGGAATGCTCGTTCTTGGGACAATCGATACAGTCTGAAGGGGTATTTGAAGTTTTTCGAGCGCAATCTAGATATCAATAGTGTGCAAATTATTATTTTTCATGTATAGCCAATTTTTGGACTCACTTGAAGGGACACTAAGTTGCGTAACAAGAAGTCTATTCGACGAGCACCTCTGTCATGGGCAATGTAGTCTTGGGGGCTTAATATAAACAGCACCACGAGAGGAACAGCGTCTTTCTGGGCTTGGTCCGAAGCTAGCGACAGCGCTCTATTGTCCATGACTGAAAAATACAACCTCGTCAGTGCAGGGCATGATATATCTATATAATATTGTTACTTCGCAAATCCGACATCCTCATCCAGTAAACAACACATTCGCCCTTCCTCGGCACCTTCACGACATTCTCTTGCGCCTTAGCTAGTTTGCCGAAGGGTGGATCTGCATCGACGGCTGCCGCAGTTTGTGCAGAGGATGTTTTAATGGGAGAGAAACGAGTATCCTGACTAGCAAGCGGTGACAATACGCGAGGGATTTTTGCAGGATAATGAATGCGAGTACTGTTAGGGGATGTTGTTCTGACGCGTTTAGACATTGTAGGGCTCGCTAAGGAATTGAAAAGAAGGATGGAGATCGCGCACACCGGCGAACGTGACAACGGATTCGGATTCATCATTGAGCAAGGCGCTATTTATTAGGGACATGTACTTGTAGGTACGTAAAGGTCTAGCACCGTGCGTCGATCTCCAGCGCCCCCAAGGATGGCGATCGAGCAATGAAAGCGGAGCTCCCATAATTGCCACTTCGGTCGGCGGTGATATGCTTCGCTGCTGTACTGTAAGCACTGCACGCGATGTACTACGCAGCATCAAGTATAACATGTAAATTATGGATATTCATGCAGCTTCCGAAGTACGGCCCCAATAATTAATGAACGTACGTTCACAACCCTATCTACATCTCTTCAGTCGCCTTCCATCTCTGCTTCTACTTCCTTTCTTTTCCTCTCCTCTTCCTCCTCCTTTTCTTCAGCTTCGACGACTTCTATATCAAGCGGGAAAGTCAAGATTGCAGCTACACCCGTTAACTGATTCAGTTCTGCTAATGGCGTCAATAAAAGGTAAATTCCACAAGAAATATGTGACTCTCACGTTGGCCTGATTCGTGCATGCTGGAAAATATGACCACCTCTCCGCCCTTCTGTTGGACGGCCTCGACCAGAGCAACATATTTCTTTCGTGTCACTGGGTCACTTGCTCTAAAGAAGGGATAGAACGTGAGGACATGACGTGGTGAAAACTTACACGGACCTCACCTGAATAGATCATCCGAAATGAGGAGAGTTCCTATGGCTCCCCGATCCGAAGCTAGACAAACATGGTCGGGACCGTACCATGCTCGCATCTCGTCACTTCCGAGCATCTTGAAGAATCTTGAGGCTCAAGCCGTCAGGACGACGAATAGCAAGTCGATAGTATCACGCACTTGTCTAGCATAATCCCTTCTCTCGCAAACTTGGTCTCCTTCAATTGAGCTGCAATCTATTGGATAACTTCATTTGGGTGTATGTCCTTGAAAAATAATGCAGACCTGCCTCTGGACTCTTCAGAACCTCCACCAAACTGTGAACATGTGGACTGCTAACATGGACCTTCACAACCTTCTCTTTCAGAGCCCGTTGGAGCGCCTTATCACCCCTTTTACTTGCTTCCTCGACGAGGTAACTTAGCACTGAATCCCTCACCCATCCCGGGCTGGCGATTACGATAGCCTTCAAACCCACATTTGAATACGGAATATGTCGCACAAAAGAGTCGTACAAAGTCGCATAGAACTTGAGTAGACCCTTCTCATGCTGAGATGCGCCTGAAGACGCAGATTTCCGGGGTATAGGAACAGATATCCGATGGGTGACTAGTGTCATATGTTGAGAGAGCAGACAGAAGGCTGCAGAACCTTCTCCGCATACCACAGCGCCAACCTCTGCTCCCCGTCCGGGAACGATGGCCTCCTCCACTCGAGCAATGGCGACGCTATCCCAGCCATCGGCTTTCTCGATCCGTATATCACGATTTGGCTCGATGTCAAGCGTATGGAAAGCGCCCAATTTGACGTGAGGGTTTTCAGCTATGACACGACCGGAGATATGGAGAGCAGCAGTGGCTGGTGCAGCTGCGGACGAAGAAGGACCTTGATCTGCGCCGAGATCTTGCGCGGTGCCACCAGGAGCGGCGGAGGAGGCGAAATCCACCTTCCCCACTTGAATAGTGAGGTTCAGCCGGACACGATGTGACTCTATGGAGCCCGTTGCTGACTCTGTTTGTACACGGCTGGCAGAGACGAGATACAAGATCAGCAACACATTCAAGTTGTCCACGACCGTGTTGGGTGCCCCGTGTGTAGCAACAACACAGTCGCTCACCGAACTGCAGGAGCACGAACTGAATCGCCTTGCTGGATTAAATTATAAAGGTGCCACATATCTTCATCGTCCTCTGGACGCAGAGTGACATGACCCTGGGGAGGATGTCAGGATCATTCGAGATGAATATTTGGCTTACAAGGACACGTACCGTGCCATGCTTGTCGATATATCTATTAACGAGCTTCATGGGGATTGCAAGGAAACCAGCGTTCAATAGAACGATGGATTCCGCGCAGCAAGCACTACTCTACTGTTGTGGTGGTGTAAACCGAGTGGAGTGGGTGAACGGTGCATTGCAACTTCAAGTCGATGAGTTCTGTGTGATCGATCAGATTTACATCTCGATTATTTACGGACTCGGCTGAACCTCTGCGACCCTTCATCGATATCATTCATGCTATAGCCTCGTTGCACTCAGCTCACACTCACTTCTTCATTGAAGCATCTTCTGCCACTCTTACCATGGATAGGTATGCAGTATTCTATATTCATTAGCTCTTGCTGATCAACTCGTAGCAGCAATTCGCGGATATCTTCCCTAGCTTCCCGTCTCGTCGAGCCGAACTATCCCCATCGCTCTCAACGTCATGATAATTACGACGAAGACGACGAGGATGATGATGCCTTGTTTGCTGAATTGGAAGCAGAAATTGAGAACGACAGCAATGCCGCAATGAGAGAGCAGGGCTTGCAGGTCCTCAGAAGAGAGTGAAGTGCTTTCCCCTTTCTTGTTTTGTTTCCCGAGTTCGTTCGCCCTCATGGCTAATCAAGGTTACCCTCTTTACAGAATGGAGCGCATGAAGGAAATGAAGAAAAGTGAGCATGGGTTATACACAGAAATTATGGACGAAAAGGAGGTGGTACGCGTAAGTGCGTGAGTCTTCCTACTCGGTATCGACGTTGCCGATATCTAAGCATGGTGACTATCCAAAGGAAAGAACCAAGATGTGTAGTGCATTTCTATCATTCCAATTTCAAACGATGTGAAATCATGGACAAGCATCTCGCGGTACGCATGTCTTTTCTGCGACGAGGACTCGCGCTCATTAGTCCCTACAGAAACTCGCTCCCAAGTATTTTAACACGCGTTTCTTTCGCGTATTTGTCGAAAATGTTCCATGGCTTGTGGAAAAGCTCCAAATCAAAGTTCTTCCCTGTATTATTTGCTTCGTAGACGGCGTGTCAAAAGACAGGTAAGAATGACAATACCCATCCATTCGCTGAACTAATACCTTGTGTGTTTCAGGTTAATAGGATTTGAAGAGCTCGGGAATAATGACGGTTTCGATACCGCCATGTTGGAATTGAGGCTCGCCTCTTCTGGTATATATATTCACTTGCTATGGTTTTTTATCGTTTTCAAGCCTGGTTATTTTCTAGGTGTCATACAGAAGTCTAGCGGAAACAACCTCGATCTCATATACAAAGCATCGAGCTCTCACACAAAGAATCGGGATGACGATGACGATGTCTTTGACTTGAATGACTGAAATATCCAAAATATATCTAAGGATCGCAGATGCTCGTGATGTATTACATGCATCAGGACCCTTGCCGCCGTACATACACAGCGCTCATTCACTCTCTAACCTTAAGGCAAGGTTGATATTGAAACAAACCCTTCTTACTTCCAAGAAGTTACGACATACACAATGAACTCCGAATTGGCCTTTACTTCTATGCCTTATCTTCGTGCACTGTCCTTTCCCCCGGTACAATGTAATCGTGTGCGTATTGTATAAACGGGCACCATTTACCGATGTGAGTGTGCACCTGTGTGGACTGTGAAGTAGTAAATTTGAAGGACGGACCGCCGAGACGCGACTTTCATACTATCATGAACTCCAACATCGGCCAGACCCATCCTTTGGCCAGTCACACTTTTTGGCTGGGGAATGTCATGGCCGGTGACGGACTCCGCAGATTTTTGGCTGTTTTTGGCAGGGTCGGAAGGATGGCCGATGTTTGGGTCCATGATAGTATTGAATATTGATGACATGATCATTGATGAGTACATACTTAGGTGAGGTTGGCAGCTCGTGCTCTCAACTGTCACCTTCCTCAACTTCTCCTCTCATGTCCTTTCTCCGTCTGTTCTTCTACGTGCTATAATTGCACATCCCAATCAGATGCTCAACTTGCCATTTGGATGTTGCGCTTCTCCACACATGCGGGCTTGCTCTGAAGCAGAAAGCTAGGCTCGAACGGGAGTAATCGTTCAAGGAAGCATTGCTGGTCGTGTGTATCAGTGACCCATGTGTACTTTAACCGTGATATTTTCTCCTGATCAACGCAATAATAGATTGTGTAAGTCCGGATTGACTTCATGATGTGTTTCCACGCTCATGTACGTCAACTGAAGTATTTTATTTTTCATTCAGAGAATTGGCTTTCATAACTTGGCTTCGTTGACATCACTGCTCGCGTTATTCTTGAATCTGGATCTGTGAGCTGATACTCGTTGATGCTTGCTAATATCCAATAGTTTATATGCAGAAAAACGCAGATTTGGACTTTGCAGCTGGCTATTGTTGCATGTTGTTTCAAGTAATTGGTTTTCATCAATGCGGTAAGCAAGCACTTACATATAGTATTGCAAAAGTAATCATTTTTGATAGATGGTCACGCACGTCAGTATGCTATGTATATAGTGTTACACAAGACCTCAGTTGATTTCTGTCGAGAATTCGGCTTATTAGGGTAATTTTATGAGGGGTATGGTGTCTTCGTACCATAGCTACGAAGAAATCTCAATGTTCCATATGATAATATCGGTGCATGACGGTCTGAGCGCTTGGTCAGATGATCCTTCCTTACATCCCACAGTTCTCTCATGATGGATTCTCGCATATGGTCAGCTCCTTCTCTCATCTGCGCCTTCTAATGACTGGCTGATATTGCATGTTTTTAGTTCACGGGCAGAGGAAATCACTATTCAGTGTTACTTCTATTCCTAAAGCATGGTCATCGCCCTTGGATCCCATGGTGCCATCTCATGATCTTTTTTGTGTATCCATCCATCACATTACATTCGGATCACCTTGCTATTCATGGGGATAATGGCGAGCATTTTACGTCGTCATATATATTTGCTGCATGACATTCCTCCGCTCAACTCTACCTGCAAACGATGAATCTATTTCCCACCAGCATTGCGGTTTTATGTCTCCTTGTCTCTGTGCAAGCGTTTTCGTGGACGGCGACGCCCTTCAATCCTCCGTCCTTTCCTCTTGCTGTTCGGACACCGTATCTCTCTGCCTGGCTTGCACAAGGATCCGGTACTTCTCATTTTTGTCTATTGTTTATCGTCCATTGACTCCCTGTTATTCAAGGTGCGGCTCTTAATGACGTTTGGCCGACTTTCTGGACAGGATCGACCCTTGGTTGGGCAGGCTTTGTGAAGGTAGACGGGAAAGCATACAGCTTTTTAGGTGATCCAAATGTCCCAGGGGCCGCCTTCACTAAAGCTACACAGAAGAGCTCCCAAGTATATTTATGTTATGTTTGATGTTCCACAAGTGTATTTAACAACCGATTTCGTCAGTTTACATCTACCAAGAGTGTTTTTGTGTTGACTGCTGGACCGGTTGACTTCACGATAACTTTCCTAAGCCCCGTCGAAGTACGCATTATCACAGTCATCATCGCGTTCTGCATCTAAAACATGGCTTTTCATATTTAAGCCAAATGATTTGGTGAAACAGTCTATTCCATTCGCATATATGGCAGTTTCCGCGATGGTGACCGATGGTGCTACGCATTCAGTGCAAATTTACTCTGATATCAGTGCCGAATGGGTATCCGGTGATAACTCGTTGGTAGCAAACTGGAACACCAGCACTGGCGGAGTCCTCACACATCAAGTGCAGCTTGCTACGCAAATTCCCTTTACGGAAGTAAACGACCAAACTCAGTGTAAGTTCGTTGTGGAGGTTACTATATCTTGATCATTGCATTGACTGCCGCTATTATAGATGGTTCCGCCTTTTACTCGACCACTAATGTGAGCGGTTCACTCCCCGGGATAACTTCACTTTTTGATGCTTTATGAAAAGAGCACCGGTGCTACTTATCAAACAGGCACTGATGTTGTCCTTCGAGCACAATTCATCAACAGCGGCCGTCTAGTTAATACACAGGATACAAACTTCCGTGCTATCTCAAACAACTGGCCTGTATTCGCATTTGCACACGATCTGGGCTCGGTTACGGGCTCAGTCAGTCCTGTTGTTTTTTCTGTTGGTCATATCCGGGATCCAGCCCTGGGCTACATTGTAGCCGGGGGTGCTATACAAAAAAGGAATCTCTATTTCTGGAGTCAGTTTTCTTCTCCTGCAGCTGTGGTACGTGGATCTATTCTCTTAGCGACGTTGGATTGATATCTTTGTCCAATAATCCTAGATATCTTCTTTTTTGCAAGACTACAACAACGCTCTTGGCAGAGCTCAGGCATTAGATTCCAAGATTAGTTCTGATGCTTCAAAAATCTCAGCGGATTATGCTTCCGTCGTTGCGCTTTCGGTGAGACAAGCTCTCGGAGCCACCGAAATAACTATATCGAAGAACGGTGATGGCTCATTCAACACCCAAGATATCATCGTATTCATGAAAGGTAACGATAAGCCATTGGTCAAAACTTGATATTCTGAAATATCCATCTTGACAGAGATATCTAGTGACGGGGTGCGTTTTTCATCTATCTTGCCAGTTTTACTTTGATACTAAAGACCACAGAATGTAAATACCGTCGACGTGATATTTCCTGCTTGGCCGGTGCTTTTGTACCTCAATCCTGTTCTTGGTAAATATCTTCTCGAAGGATTGTTCCGATATCAAGCGACTGGCCAGTATCCAAATGCCTGGAGTGTTCATGACCTGGGTCAGCATGCTCTAAGTGTAGCTCACCTTCAATTATATTGACACTGCTTCCCTTCCAGGCGCACACTACCCGAATGCTACTGGGCATAATGACGGACTAGACGAGCCTATGCCTGTTGAAGGTCATTGATTTTATGCATCTTATGGAAAATTGTCTGACAGATCCTGCATTTATTTCAGAGAGCGGGAATATGATCATCATGGCGTTGAGTTACGCTCAGAAAACTGGCGATAGCTCGCACCTCAAACAATATGTAATCATCTACAACTTACATTTTTACGTCCTGAAACTGAACTATTCACAGTCTAACCTTCTCGATCAGTGGACACAATTTTTAATCCAGGATTCTCTTATCCCTGCCAACCAAATCAGCACCGATGATTTTGCCGGAGCCTTAGCCAACCAAACTAATCTTGCTATTAAAGGCATCATTGGGATCAAAGCGATGTCGCAGATTGCTCTGGTACTGGGGGATACAAGCAAGAGCTCCAACTACTCCGTGCGTTACTTCCCGTGTCTGCATCTTTATAATTCAATGACATCCAAGAAGACTATCGCTGCAAACTACGTGACCCGCTGGCAGACGCTTGCAGCATCATCTGCTGGCAATCATCTCACGCTTTCGGTATGACTGTTGCTTTGCTTTTTTTTTCTTCCATTTTTACTTAGTATATGTTATTGCAGTATGGGGATTCTGCGAGGTTTTTGTTTCAACTGGAAAACGAAGTCTTAATTATGCTGACTGGCTATAATAGCTGGGGACTAACATACAATTTATATGCAGACAAGCTGCTAAAGCTGAATCTTTTCCCGTCTTCTGTGTATGCTATGCGTGCGTCCACTTTATATTATCATGATATAAAAGCAATCCACTAAAATCTTTGTAGAAACGGCATGGTATAAGACTGTTGCCGGTCAGCGATAATCAACGCATTGGTTGACATTATTTAACCCTCTTTGACTAGAACCGTTTGGCATTCCACTGGATACGAGGTACACTCAAGCATTCTTCTGATTAATTCTCTGAAACTCAATGTATTATATCTTATAGGCATACTTACACCAAGTCTGGTAAGTTATTGGACGAATATCAGTTCATTTCAATACATAATTTATGCGAGCACAGACTGGGAGATTTGGACCTCTGGCATTGTCACTGACAACTCAACTCGAGACCTCTTTATAACGTCTGTGAAAAAGTGGGCATCTGATGGGTTAAGCTCTCAGCCATTTGGAGACTGGTACGAGACGACAAATGGGCAACCCGAGGGCTTCCGAGCGCGTCCTGTCGTTGGTGGACATCTAGGTGTGCCATTTCGTATATTGTTGATCCGCATACTGAGATGGAGTCATTGCCATGCCATCTTCCAACAGCTCTCGTAAGTCCCCCATATAAGCTCTCGGATTCCAAGTGTTACTGATGTTGACATCCGAGCAGCTGGTATTATGATCTAATGTTCTAAGTTGTATCTCACAATCAAGAAGTTTGTTGGGCGGGACCGAGAAGAATGCAGTTGATTTGGGAAGTTCAAGTCTATAGCAGTGGATATGCTAATAGTGGCGCACTAGCCTGTGTGTATCATTGGCAGACAGTGGAATAGCGCAGCCATGCTTCACTCTCTTGAAAGTGTGACAACTAAATCCGTCAATTGCATTCACCTAGGGATCATCGTTAGCTTGAGCTTGGAGTTGGATGAGGTTCCAACGTTCCCCTGTCGTGCCTCATTTCCGCAGTGTGCACTGGAACAGCCTCATTTCTGAAGTTGAACGGTTTCTCCACAATACAGGAAACAAACCTTTTCATCGAAGTTCACGGAAACAAAATATAACCAGATTTGATGGGGTATTGCGATAGAGTGTCCAAGGCAAATTCAGCAAGACATCGCGACGAGCGTACAAGCGTTTAGGCGCCCAATCTGAGAGATGCTTTTGAAGTGGCCGCTGTTTTCGCGTCCTTCGCGCTATCGATGTGACCATGAAGTGCAAGATGCTTACGGTTCCGATTGCAAACGTTATCAACATCAGTACCTTTAATTAATTCTGAGCGTTGAGCAGGTCTCATTTATCGTTTGGCGTGCCATGTCAATCAATCTGTGGAGTTTTGAATTCGAAGGCAGTGCCATATCGAGCATATTATTTATATTTGTTTACCAGTGGCAGCTTAGGGTGCGCAGTGATTTTAATTTGATTTTAATCGTGCCGCCCTCAGAAATTTGGAAAAGTCTGGCATGAAAAACTCATAAACCGAATACAAGAAACTAGATAGACCTTGTTTTCCTTTGAAAAGGAAGTTGAGAGTTTTATGTGAGATTTGGTGAGTGCCTGATAATAGGCTCGGCATTATGCGGCTTAGTCGCTCGATCACATATGTTCCACAACAGGTATAAGGCAAAACGTTAGCACCGTCCAACCTCCGTCCCTCTCTTTGTGGAAACGGAGTAGCCTCCGATTCCTAAGTTCTCAACAAGTTCTCATTCGGTGGAAAACAATCGGCCTCAGAGGATTGCATAATGTACCTAGGGACCTATGTCTTTGATGTCAGCTTTCCACAGGCAACAGCAGCCCTCACTGGCAGGTACGTGGCGATGGCAGGCGCTGGCATTCAGTGAACCTGTATGTACACGGATATGTGCTCATCTTCAGAGATCTGGTATCAGATACCAGGCGATAGAAGCGAAATGTTAGAGACGGTGAGATTGTTGCGACAGCATACCAATTTGCCGACTTTCTAATTGGAGGGCACTCAGCGTTGTATTCTTCGGTTAAACTATGTGTAACACTCACTCTGACGCATTATTGGGCGCTAATTATACTTACGTTCCCTTCATTTATGTCCGATCCAGAAGAAAGCCTCGTGTTCCGTCCGTACCGCCTTCAAAAAGAATATAAAACCCGCCGCAGAACTATATGGCATCAGTTCAGTGTTACTTCCCATTCTCGCCCAAGCTATTGGCAATGTCGATCTTTACTCGCCCAGATTCCCCTCCTCCTAGGCAGCCATCTCCCGAGCCATTACACACTCCTTTACCTTCACCTCCCCCACGAAACCGGGCAATGTCAAGTCGTCCATATCCATCCAGAGCTCGAGCCAGCGCACCATCATTTCCTCCTGGTTTGAGCCCATTTCCAGGAGAGAAGGCTCTACTGAGTGTTCGCTCATACGAGCATATCGGAGGAAAGGAGAATAGACAGCAGGAAGTAGGCGTGGATGAGGAGCCGAAGCGCAAGAGGACTCGATCGGCATTAACTGTGCCACCCACAGAAACATATATTCTGCCCTCTCCATCTTCTCAACGAAATCCGGGGTTTAAGCGCCGTCATCGTCGGTCCCTTTCCTTCGCCATTCCGTACCGTTCGCCTCCTGCGAGTCCCACACTTGGCCCTTCCCCTCCTCCCGTCCCACCTATTCCCGCCTTTGTACTCGGGGCATATTCCGGAGCCGCCAAGCCTGTGCTTTGTCCCCAACCACTGCCAATTACCCCTGTTTATCTTCCTGATCTCGACCAGCTCTCCCCCATCTCTGAACTGCCCATGCCTATAAAATTTTCGCGTAGGGAGCAGAGACCAGCGTCAGCCCCAGAGAAACGGAGACCCACTGGCATAACTTGCTTCAAATTCTTCACTTTACACAACTCTAGCCTGGGCCAGAGGGGCGCCCGGACTGCAGCGACTTAATGAAGTTATAGCCACTTTCCTTCCAACAAAGCCCTACATCAGCGCATCCTACCTATCACGACTGCTTGCGGCCCGTTATTTCTAACGGCCTGACAGAAGTTCTGTTGGTCACATATCTGACCCCAGCCATCCGCCGCTATTACAATTCGACATTCAAATGTAATCTTAATGTTCTCATTGCTAAGCACATAAATGGCTTCGTCTCATACATATCATCACCTTCGTTTTTACCCTAATTGTAGTAGTAACAATAGTAGTATATAATAATGCTATAGTAATATCTGTAGTCTGTATGTATTGTACATAAAGTCTGCCTAGTTTGTAACATTGTTCACTCCGTCGTACTGTAATATTAGTATTAGTATCTCGTAAAGTCATCCGTACACAAAAATATTGGCAGTTGATGCCAATTATTACATACTCCATGCGACAAATCAACAAACCGGAACCGTGGATGGTCCGAACTTCGAAAGATGTCGATGAGACAGCGTGTGTCTAGCTTGGCAACGAGTAGGCATGATGTATGTTTCAACTTGGGCGGGAGCTTGGAAGTGTTTGGAAGATTTGATTCCATTAAGACACGTTTGCTCGTTGATCTAGAGACCAGGACTAGATCATTGTCGTGCACCAGTTGCTCAGCCTGGAATGCTGGCTTTGACACGCAGCCTTTCTTTCCTACGGGGGACACTTTATACAAACAGAGGTTATTTTCTTCGGCCACTTCGATTTTGTATGCTGGCATGGAAGATACAAATGAAATAAAAGCGAGCCACAGTACACGCTATTATATCCTATTTCGCGCGCCTGGAATCTTAATATTTTGCCATTAGACCAATAAAGAACACCGTAACGTTAGCTACTGACGTTACTACAAGTATAATATGCGCATAGCGAATAGCATCACAGCAAGAAAGGAAAATATGAATACATGACTGTAAGTGAATAAGTCAGCTAAGGCTACAGAGAGAAAGGTATGAGAATCATACCATATATACTACAGACGAGCAAAAAACTGGCCGTTTTTTGGTATGGATACTGGGAAGGTCCGTTCCAGAGATAGTAATGCATGCAGCCCAAAAGAAATGAGAGTGAAACATGAGTATTATTTGTCAGAGTCCCAACCTCTCTGCCAACGTCCGATCCCCACCATTGAAAACATTATTTGTCATATTCGCGCCACGATCGCGATCAGTCCTGCGTCCTGGGCCACCCGTATTTGCTGCAACCCCTCCGCCGCGATTTGAATTCCCTAAGAAATTCCCGTTCCCGTTGCGTCGCGGATGAGAAGATCTATTGCCGTCACGATCACGCTCTCTGTCTCTATCGCGGTCTCGTTCCCTGACACCACGCTCACGATCTTTGGTGCCCCGCTCGCGGTCCCCGCCGTTGCGTTCCCGGTCACGGTCGCCATTGCGTTCCCGCTCGCGGTTAGCACCGTTGCGTTCCCGCTCGCGGTCGGTACCATTACGCTCCCGCTCGCGGTCGATGCCATTGCGTTCGCGGTCACGATCATGGTCTACTGCTGGAGATGGTGGACGAGCCTGATCATCGTCTATCTCCATCTTTGCGTGATTCGACTTTCGGTCTGGAATATGTCGAGGAGCGAACTCCCTCGGCTCTCGAAAACTGTTCGAGTTGAAATGGTTGTGATTTTTTGATTTATGAGAGGATGAAGGACCGTTGGAACGGGGTGGTGGAGAGGCAGTCGCCTCGGAAAGGCGGGGTTTCTTATGTGCCCTGGGACCTGTGGGGGGCAGCTTCGACGTGCTATATCCATTCCCTGGTAGGTTGGAAGACGGTAGAGGATGATAAGAGCTATGTGGTGAATGTGACTGTGATTTGAAGTTGTTCGTGCTACGAGAAGAGGATGCTAGTGCTTCGTAGGACTTATCAAGCTCCATACTGCTTGATTCATCAGTATATATGACGAAAAGACGATAAAATGACATACGATAGGTTGTTGATTACTTGGTGAGATTCTTTGGATAGGGGTGTGAGCATGCTGCCAAAGTATCTGAGGCATGGTATACACACCTCGCAAGGCACCCTCAAGCTTCTCCACAACTCGTCGCAAACTACGTACTTCCTCCTTCAATTTACCCGTCTCCCCGCGTTTCAGAAGTTCGTATAGTTCGTCATTTTCCTCCTGAAGCAATTTAGCTCTCTGGGTAAGAGCTGCTGTCACGGTGTTGGAAGTTGACGCCGTAGAGGTTGCACTTGATGTAGCGCCAGCAAGGCGGGGCAGCAAAACAGACACGAAAGCCGGGGGTAGAGACACGGGATCCGATGTTGATGGGCCTGGTTGTGTCGAGAGATATTGTCGCAATCGCGTCACTTCATCCTGCAAAGAACGAACACGAGCAGGCAGGGTAATGTCAAGGAACCGGGCGAGATTGCACGGTGGTGAAACTCACGCTGATGTCCGCCAATTGGGCATCCCGTTCCCTAAGGAGGATTTCCAGCTCCAGCTCTCGCGAAGACGGGAGTTCCATGACCGAGAAGTGGTTTGAAGCAGGACAGACCTTTGGAGACTGGAGGATCCACAGGAGCACGGAGGAAGCTGTATTCGAAACACCGCTAGCGGCTCTTGAATTTCATTTGCGCCCATCGCCAAATCCCAATTGGGGACTACGTTCCATCATCCATCTCCTTTCCCGGGACTGGTGTACATATACATCCAGTGCCCGGGCACCATATTGTCTTTCTGTAACATTATATTTCTAATGATGATTTAGCAGCATATTCTTCTATTCTCGTATCCTGACATGTTCCATTTTAGCCTATGTACCGCCTGTAGGCTGAAGTAGGCTGTAATAATCGTATATGCCATTTCTTGGCACTTGCGAAGTTTGGCTTTCCCCCCTTATATAACTCCGACGGCAGCCTCCAACGGTCAACCTCACGCAAAAGTGCTGCGAGGTTGCATCCTCACAGGCTATAGCCGCATCTCTTCTAAAAAATTAATTACTATACAATAAATGGCTAGATTACGAAATGTTTTCCCCTTCAAATGCATCCGGCGGTACTTGTCCTTGCATTTGAGTAAGAGCCCCTGAAATAATGTAGAGAAATGGGCCTGACTTGACAGGCGGAGGCGTCGACTGGTAACCAATGGGCAGGGAGCATCGGGGGCAGTGGAATCGGTATTGTCGTTCACAACCACTTTGTCTGAATGCAAGTCGTTAAGCCAACAAAAGATATCCTGCTTCATAAATACGACGTACCTCTCCAGCAAAATAGGGTCTCCAGGGACGGCATTCAGCTTGAATATCCTAGCTTTCCCTTCATCGCTATCTCGTGCGCGCACGATAACGGCATTATCTGTCTTGCGCCTTGGCAGTGTAGCCAGATTTTTATCAATAACAAGCTGGAAACGAACTAAATGAGTAAGTATGCTCACCAGCAGGTAAGCAAAGAGACTTACGATAAACTCGCCACAAATGCAATCTATTACGGATAAAGGATGAGCTCAGCAGATAAAATAGGAGGCAAAATTACGCACAGTAGACTCGTAGAGAGGCTGCCGAAGATGCAGTGGGCTGTGCTGGAGAGGTACAAGATTAAAGAGGGTTCGGAAGTATAAACGGACCGACTGCGACAAACCATCAGTCGAAGACGAAACGGCCGACCTAGAGACGACCTTAGGCATTTATCGTTGAGTGTGATGTATACGCAGCAGAGCTTGAGTGAAACAAGAGACGAGCAATTGCGATTTGAGCGTGGACGGTATGTGCGGCCACTAGCGTGGCGGAGACGATGAACATGCTTTATAAATAAACCGTCCAACTTGCATCCGGCGGTTATTCAAATTAGTGCAGTGCACATTCACGTGATCCTTGCGTTGGCCCTCTGGGTTCCTGTCTCTGACAGTGAAAGGCTTTCCGTTAATTGTCTTTGTTCCTGACTGTGATTCTCAGTCCACCTTCTCGTCTTTCTGCCTACATGGCTGAGAAAGATGCCACCGCTCGACTGCGAAGGGCAGTTAAAGGTATCTCTTGCTCTCGACTCGCCTCGTCATCGTACTAATTAATCTGGTTTAATTTAGAAAACAATCTCTTCCTCGTCAAGCGTCTCATACAGAGAACGGATATGCGAAATCCAGACACTGCCCCACGCCGTCATACCTCGTTAGCATGGGCCGCTGTCCTGGGTCATGAGGAAACGTTCGAATTTCTCTTGACTGCCGGACACGATGATGAGGAGTTAAGCAAGGCGAGTTTTTCGTGTTTACTACGCGTAAGCTAGTACTCATTTTCTCTTCCTTCAGGACTCGGAAAATAACACCATTCTTATGCTCCTCGCTGACCATAAGCCATCACATCCTAATCCTTACACGCCACAGTCCTCGTCTGAGGATTCCACGGGTGCCGCCCTTCGCATGGCTCGTATGTATTACGACCGGTATTCATGGATACTTGATTGGTCGAATGCTCAAGGGAAGACAGCGCTTCACATAGCGGCGTTGAAAGGGAATGAAGAGCTAGTAAGAGTGCGTCATACATGTAATCATACGCCAAGTTTGTGCACAATGAACTGACTTTCCATTTCTTACTAGATGTTATGTGATCTGGGTGCCGATTTCGATTTGTCCGACAACCTGGGAAATACTCCGTTGCACTAGTGAGTCCTAAGCAAGTATTTGTCGTAGTTCTATTTTCTAACTTTTGCAGTGCGAGCTCTTGGGGCCATATACCAGTCAGCGAATTGTTACATTATCAAAACAGGACTTCTAATAGCCTTTTCACAGATTGTACAGCTGCTTATTGAGAGAGGTTGTCAATATGCTGCGCGGAATAATGAAGGTTTTACACCGTCCGATTACGCCTATTCGTATGTAAAGGCAAAATGCGATGTGTTTGATCACTGACTCCCTCTCAGGTTCAGCACACGAGATACCCTACAGGATACTGCACGTTTGCAGTATGAAAACAACAAGAAGTCCCGTCGGCAAATTTTTGCTCAGGCGGCCGAGCGAGGGAATGAGTGGGGTGGCTCTCCTCCCATGAGCATTCCACCACCAGTGCCAACAAAGGATCGTACTGCTATTCCACGAATGCGAAGTGGATCTGGCACAAGTCGCACTACGGCCAATTCGGATAGTGGGGACTTGGATGGCAATGGCTACAAAACGGGACAATCATCATTGACGGCTTCATCTTCACCTTCGCAGCCATCTACAACGTCGAACTCCAACTTCTATAGTTCGCCATCCTCAAGCTATCATAATCCTAACGCTTCCTCCACGAGTAGCCAATCTACATTTGCGACTTCGTCAAAAGCCTCTACTCTCAGCGCGCCTTCCATCCATCCTGCATCCGCCTTGTCACCTATTGCCAGTCGCATGCGAGAACGCGATGCGGACGCAATGGAAAAGTACATGATGCGCAACCGGAGTGGCAGTCAAGGCACTTCCTCAACAGATAACAGGTCGCAGAATGGGTCAATTTATTCGTCAGCTGGACCGTCGGCCAATGGAGACGACATCGGTGCATTAAATCAACTCGCGACTGGTGCAACAACACCTCGACGGTTACGCCCTTCTTTGTCGGCCGCTCAACTCAGAAGTACACCCGAAATAACGAATGGTGCTAATGGAAAGCATTCACTAGATCATCGAAGTCGATCGGGTACAAATCCCACGGCGCCTCATCCAACCGTATCCCCTATCCCATTGCTTACACGGTCTTCCTCCACCTCGAACTCACTGCGATCCATCGTAAGCGCTGATCGTAGTTCCTTTGACGAAGAGAACTATATGGGTCCTCCGAGTCAATATGCTCAGTTTCCTGAGCCACCTGTGACTACAGAGGACAATAACACACCGACCGCGGGGCGTCGGAAAGCATTCAACCTTCTGTCGAAACCTTCACAGGGTTTAGATTCATCGTCGAGCCACCGACGGGGAATGTCGGCAACTGCTGTACGCGGTGCATGAGCACCAATCTGAAGAATCATTGTACATGTATTATGGCTTGTATGTATGACCATATTTTACTGTTTTTGTGTCTGTTGTGCTGTTATTACATTAGCACTAGGACTTGGGTTTTTTTAAGTAGCTATTTATTCATGTATTGTTATGGCTTCTGTTGTACGAAAACTACCTCTATACAAGGGCCGTGCCCGGGGTGCCGCTTACACCCGTATGTTGCTATAGATAGGATGCACAGAAGCATTTGTGAGGTGGATGGCCTTAATCGGGTCGGAATGAGCAGCTGCAGGCCGCAGGGAAATGAAAACGGCAAACGCCGAGTGAGATGGCAGTGGTGTCTGTTCCAGGAGTCAGACTTGGGGAGCTCTACATAAGGAGCGGTGATTCAGCCTGGATGCTCCTCGCCTTCGTACCACGACCAGTGGTGTCTGCCTCGTAATTTGTCCTGATGATACCCCCCATCGCTGATAGCGACCCAGACCCCACCACCCAAATCCCATGGCCAGCAGCAAGAGCAAGGCAAACCGGCAATGCTACCTCTCCTCCGATTGACGCGACTACCAATGGTGATAGTACCGTCGTCGCCGAAGACACAAGCAAAAGGCAGACTTCGCCGGTTGGGAAACGTCGATTGACCACATGGGATCTCTTTACCCTCTCCATTTCTATGGCCGGCGCCCAAATCGCATGGACAGTCGAGCTGGGGTGAGCCTCATGTTGATCGTGCCACGTCCACCTTCCTTGGACTCACTTCCGCAATAGCTATGGGACTCCATTCCTCCAGAAACTTGGTCTTTCTGAACACTTAACTTCTCTCGTGTGGCTTGCAGGACCTATAAGCGGATTGGTAGCACAACCTGTTATAGGTACGCGGTTCTCTTTATAGTGTCAGTGAGGATGAGAGATTTACGCCGTTTGCTCTGACCTTAGGCGCATTGTCTGATTCCTCTTCATCCAAATATCGTCGCCGCTTCTGGGTCATCCTTTCGACCTCTGCCCTCGTGGTGTCTACACTCACTCTGGCCTACTGCAAAGATATTGCCGCATTTTTCGTAGACCTACTCGGTGTCGGTGCAGGAGACTGGGATGAGAAGCGCAATGACAGGGTAATGAACATGTATTTCTTTGAATAAGCATGCGTAGATACTAACACAACGCGAAACTAGGTAATCTCTACCGCTATTGGATTCGCCGTCGTCTCTTTCTACATTCTCGACTTCGCCCTTAACGGACTGCAGGCCTCACTAAGGAATCTGCTGCTAGATGTGGCGCCGCCAGGTCAACTGAACGCAGGTAACGCGTGGCATGGCAGAATGACCAATGCAGGAAATATTATCGGCTATGGATTTGGTCCGTTAATCCTTTGTTAACCTTCTTCAAGATAACTTATTGCCTTCTCCAGGTTTCCTGCCACTCGCCGAACTACCTGTCATCCGATGGCTGGGCGGTGACCAATTCCGCAAATTCTGTATCATCTGCATTGTGATTCTCGTGATCACTGTTTTCATCACATGCTTCTTTCATGAAGAAGAAGAGCGCGAGAAAATCCTTCGTAACAACAGTAGGATCCGAGACGTGCTTCAGAACATATACACTGCTGCACTGAATCTACCCAGACCAGTAAGACGAGTCTGCTATGTGCAGCTGTTCGCCTTCATGGGATGGTGAATTATATAAGCTTCTTTGTTCGTCTACATATCCTAATAATGGGTATTTTTAGGTTCCCCTTCTTATTCTATTCGACTACTTATGTAGGCCAAATCATGGCGTATGAACATCAAACAGAACCGGATCCAGACTTAGCTACAAGGAAAGGAGAGTTTGCTATGCTGCTTTATTCTATTGGTGTGTATCTTTTAAAAGCTGCTAATGGATCTGCCTCTCACTTTAATATTCTAGTCGGCGTGATTGCAGGCTCTATCTTGCCACATCTTGCAGGCCGCGATCGCCGTCTATTGGCACATAAAGGCGATGTTGATGAGGATGCAGAGCTTACTCGCATCAAAGAAACTGTGCGCCAATGGCGCGTTGAAGCAGCCAGAAAAGGAAGACCGCTACGTCTTCCGGTCATGCCCTTCTTACTGCGCAACATCTGGACGGGTGCACTGTTGTTTTTCTCCTTGTTGACGTTCTCTACCTTTTTCATATCAACCGTCGTGCAGGTATGTTATCAATTATTTATCTATCAATCTTTAATGACATAATTTTGCATAGGCTACTGTCTTCATCAGTCTTGTTGGAGTATGTTGGGCGGTAGCGATGTGGGTTCCCTTCGCCATCATCATGGAAGTGAGTTTGGTTTCCTTTTTTTCTTGTATCATTTTTAAACATATCTTTAGCTCCTAAAAGAACCTCCAGCGCCTGCTCCGAGGCGACCTGCACATATCCGGAATCTCTCAACCCCAGTGCGCCGTCCCAGCGATACCAATGAAAGAAGACCGCTACTTCGTCGTCGCTCTTTCGATGAATACGATGTAGTTCAAGACGGTGTTCCTCTAGCTTCACCCTTAGCTGGAGGTACGGTGTTGGGTATACATAATCTGGCCATCGTGATGCCTCAGTTCATTGTATGTATGACTATATCTTATTCTTAGCAACTCTAAACGTTTCCACAGGTTGCAATAGTCACAAGCACGATTTTCCGAATCGTTGACGAGACGCCTAGCAGCTTAGCGGAACCTGGCAACACATATCTCGACAAGAATGGAGTAGCATGGGTGTTACGTTTTGGAGGTATATGTACACTCTTCGGTGCGATGATTGCACGTATGGTTCCTCCTACGCCCACAGAGAAGGCCATGCGCCGGCGATTAGGCGAGATGAGGCTGCTCGGTGAGGAGGCCACCCCATAGTGTAAGACTCATGCCATCGGGCATACCGGTAGGCAATTTGAGATACGGCTTCCTGATTGCTTTGTTACACCCGACCCTAGTGTTTTCTTTGGAACCAGTTACCAGGTTTCTGTATAGTATACTATATTTTCCAGGATATAGAACCATGTATAGATCTACGGAATACTTAAATATTGCGCCTTGAGTGACCGGTTGCCGAGCAAGATGCAACTAAAGGTGATTCACTGCTAGACGGAAAGAATACAAAGAGCATAATCCCAGTTGTCGTTATCTATTGTGGAGATATATCGGCAGGGAACGCAAGTAACGGGAGGACTTTCTAGCGTGCCGAATATCGCTTCGTAAATGAATGACCCTACGAAAAGTTAGTAGGATAGAAATAAAGCCTCACAAAGTGAAACTTACATGAGTCCAATCCTGTTCTAGATGGTACATAAAATAGTCGGATGGATAGCGTGTGAGCGACAAGCGGCCCAAGAGCTGAAGCCAGTGTTTGTACGTCCGCACTCATTTTTGTCGCTTTCACTAGGAGATAAGAGATCGCACTAGCAAGAACTGATAAAACTAGATTACCTTCGCCCTGAATGCAAACGGTGGCACATGCAGCATTCCTCTCTTTAAATCTTGATATTTCCCAATGTAATGCCCCCCAGCCGGGGAGAGATAGGTCATCTGAAGTAGATCACGTCAACTCAACTCTCTGACGCAGAAAAATGAGTTACCATGCTCATAGATGGGTGTACAACATTGCAGTGACAGATCCATGTCGTCTTCCTCGAGAAAGAGGCAGCGACCAGTATGTAGTATCACTTGCTTCTCTATCAGGGCACCTTTTGGTAATGTCGCTGCGACCACAAAGAGAGTAGGTACTTGCATAGACTAACAGAGCAAGTTGAATTTAGCGCCAAAAGGGCCGTCTGAAAAATGTATGTACCTTAGAAACCAGGTGTGTTTGTTTGACATGGACCACGTTGGAAATATCGTCTAACCAGAATATGGCAACTTGCGCATGTCCGTCCCACCCACCGCCCGACCCGCTTCTGAGTGCTTCCGTTACTCGAGCCACATGTTGTGATGCAAGTGCAGTTTCAGTGGCTAAAGACCTCGGCGACGGGAGTTCAAGGGAGCTAGGAATAAGTCCAATCTGGCCAGAAATAAAGATACGCTCGTCTGCCTATAGCTGGGGTAAGAAAAAAAAATATCATCAGAAAATACGACACACAGTGATCGCTTGCGAATATGGACCAATGTTCGCTGGTGCCCAGTAACTCAGACTCTGCACATGGAGTGCTTGTCGGTCCAGAGGGGTATGTTCGGCAAAGGCTATGCAATCCAGCCTGACTTGGACAGGGTGAGGTAAATCCAAAGCCACGCAAGCTCTCGCGGGTGGACTAGTCCCAAAAAATGTTGCGTACACGGCATTGACGCGTGCAAAAAGATCTATGGAGGAAAGAAATATATTTATATGCGCACAGTTGGATAACTTCATGCCATAGCCCGCCAGATGGTCTATAATAATGCTTAAGAATTCTCCTACAGGAAACTACGATGTTGAAGACTCACCTCTTAGAATATTAAAGCATTCTGTAACCTCGTCTTCGAGCGAAGTTTGTTTTGAAAGCTCAGAGACGTTCCTCTGCACATTGGTGACAGCGACCCAAGAGCCAATTTTTTTACTTGAGATGGGGCAACCGATATGCTGTTCTGGATTAAAGGAAGGGTTTGTTCCGGGAACTTGTGCAATTGCTGCACGGTCCTGTGATAATAAGACGGCATCTTGTACACTATCGAACCCCTCATCCAGAACGCGAGGGACAGTAACTGTGAGTGATGCGCTGCCCGTTTTCGGTTCCAGGACAGCATTTTTTATCCTCAGGAAGGCAACTGTTGCAAAATCATTGTCAGAGTGAATCACGGTTTCTACTTCAGTACTTGTGAAATATTATTTCAGGGACAACGTAAGAAAAGGAAAGGGAAAAGTAGCACTTACAGAATGATTCTATGTTTGAATAGCGAGCAGTCGATTGTGAAGCTCTCATATTCACCACCTTCACCGCAGATATGAGCTCCATAAAGGGAGTTCTGCCGGAACATATCAGAGAAACTCCTGAAATCATTAGATTGGGCTTACTAATTTCAGGAAAGTTGGGTACATTTCTTCCAAAGTTTTTCCAAGATGCTTAGTTGTGAGTCCAATTCCTGCTACCTTGATCAAGACTGCTTCTAATCGCGCATCTATCATCTCCGACAGTAGCTCTCCTTGATCCCTTTGCCATAGATAACAAAGCGGTGTTAAGCTTAGTCGACGGCAGCTTCACAGATATGAATCTTAGGTAAATTCAGATTTTTTGGGTTTTCTGGTGCTCACACATGTTCAACTCTTACGCGTTGATAATTAGACAAGATAGCCCCGACCGAGACAGCCTGCACATCGGGATGGTAAGACTGCAGAACGAATTGATGTTGAACATAGAGTATGGAGGCGAGATAAGCAAGATTTACTTTGACTGTCGACAATAAAGCAAACAAATCTTCGGTTTCATCTCCTTGTACCCCGCCAGCTTCGTTCGCATTTCTACCACCGTATTCGGATCCTTTCTCGACGGCATTTCCGCGGATTATTTGGCGGTATAAAGGAACCTCTAAAGCACGCGCTACAAGCTCGATGGCGTCTTGCCCGACAGTTTGATACATGTAAGAATCAAGTTCCTCTGAGACGAATGGTTGACATGTAGTTCACACCGAAAATGAGGTGGGTGCCGGACCTTTTCCAGGTTCTGGTCCCAATGATGCCGCAGCCAAGAGCTCGTGTCCATTTTTTTCACAGTGTAGAAGATTATAGCAGCTGTCTTTGCCGCCGCTGAGCAAAGCAACATACTTCATTTTTACGCGGAGAAGCTGAAAGACAAAGAATTCAAGATGAATCGACTCGGAAGATCAAGCTCAAAGATAATCTTACGTAGTAAAACACGCTGCTCACGTGCTCATTACTCGCGATTAAAGATTGACTCGATCTTGAACTCGAATAACCTTAACCTGCAGCAAAGTTCATAATTCGACAATAACTCATCATTCAAAATGCCCACCGTGGCCGTAGACAAGGCAGATATATGGGAAAGGCTCGGGAAGGAATATAGTGCGTTACAGCACCTCAAAGGCTTGGATCCGCTCTCATCCATTACCTTTGATCCCAGCTACTGAGGAATTTGACGAGCTATGCTTTGCCTACGGGCTAGAATTGGACGAAGATGTGTGCCTATTCTGTGGATTTACGTTCACGGACTTTGCTGATTTCAATCCGGACATCAGACCACAGAGGAGGTTGAGGAAGCAAGGAAGAGAGGCTTGCCTGCTGAACGTCCAGTGAGTATCTTATGACATGATCACTACAGTTCTTGCTAATATCCTTCTCATTTATCAGCAACTGAAGATAGAGATCCCCGCAAATAGGTCTGTTTGATGTCGAGAAGCATCAAAACTACTAGGTCTCATATTATTCCAGATACGATCTCCTGTGCATAGAAGGGATTGCGCGAGCACTTCGTATCTTCCTTGGAAAGCAGGAGGCTCCAGTCTACAAGCTCGTATACCCCCCAGGAGGAGAATCTGATTTATTGACTGTATCAGTTAGTGCTGAGGTATGTCGCATTACTATTAACGACACTACTAGCTACTTATCATTTGATAGACGAAGAAAATCAGACCATATTTTGCATGTGCAGTCCTTCGCAACATCAAGTTTACACCCAGGTCCTATGCCTCTTTCATAGACTTGCAGGACAAGCTCCATCAAAATATTTGCAGACGGCGACAACTTGTCGCTATTGGAACCCATGACTTGGATACCCTAAAACCTCCTTTCAGATACGAAGCTAGGCCGCCAAAAGATATTAAGTTTGCGCCTTTAGGAAAAGACAAGGAGTACACTGCAGAAGAGCTGATGGTGGTCTATGAGGTAAATGTGCACAATTAATTAGACCTAAGACGCCTCTCAAATATTTGCATTGCAGTCCGAAAAACATCTGTCAAAATATCTGCACATTATTCGCGATTCCTCCGTGTATCCCATCATCTATGATCAGAACGATCAAGTTTTATCCATGCCTCCCATTATCAACTCCGAGCACAGCAAGATCACGTTGAATACACAGAATGTCTTCATCGATGTCACTGCAACAGATAAAACGAAGCTCGACATTGTTGTAAACATTGTGGCGACCATGTTCTCGGAATATTGTGCTGAACCATACACGTGAGTGACTCAGTAGAACGCGGTTCGCTACAGAATACTGACATACTCCCAGTATTGAACCGGTAAGAGTCGTCTATCCTGATGGTGAGACGCACATCTTCCCAGATATCTCCGGACGCAAAACAACCGCCCATGCATCCTACGTGAACTCGTGTACTGGCCTCTCCCTTAGCTCGTCTGAGGTATCCACACTGCTGCAGAAGATGAGCCTTTACACCAATGTATCAAGTGCAGACCCAGACGAAGTTTTCGTACATATTCCGGCAACACGCCCAGATATTCTCCACGAGTGCGATGTCATGGAAGATGCTGCCATTGCGTACGGGTTCAACAACCTGCCTGACGAGTTCCCAGCTGTCAATACGGTTGCGCAGCCCCTAGCAATTAGTAAATTAAGCGACGTTATCCGTACGGAATGGGCTCTTGCTGGCTGGGTTGAAGTCCTTCCCCTCATCCTCGTGCGTTTGAATCTTCGGATGCATTGAATTCGTGTTCTGACTACATTCGACCTGTAGTGCTCACATGAAGATAACTTCGAATGGCTAAATCACGAGGACGATGACAACACTGCAGTAAAAATCGCGAACCCCAAAACGCTGGAATTCCAAGTTGTGCGCACAACGCTTATTCCTGGGCTACTCAAGACTATCCGGGAGAACCGTTCACATCCGCTGCCTATCAAGGTGTTCGAAACCTCAGATGTGGTCTTCAAAGACACGTCGAGAGAACGCCAAGCACGGAATGCGAGACACGCAGCTGCTGTGTGGTGTAACAAGAGTGCAGGCTTTGAAATCGTGCATGGTATGCTGGACCGTGCGATGAAGATGCTCGAGATCCCTCGGATCCAGGGCAACTATACCGAGGCATCGACAGGTTATTACATCAAGGAAAGCAACGGTAAGTTCTCCATATAATTTTGTACCAATAATCCAAATGCTGAATCATTGGCCAGATCCTATGTTCTTCCCCGGGCGTGCCGCCACCATCTACTATCGTCCTCGTCCAAGTGCGTCGTCGACGAAGCAGGAAGACATGCAAATCGGCAACCTTGGCATCTTACATCCTAGTGTATTGGAGAAGTTTGAGATCGGTTTCCCGTGTTCGGCACTTGAATTCACTCTAGAGCCGTTCAAGAAGCAGATGCAGAAAGTCTGGACGAATGAGGAGTAATGGCTAGAAGCAAATTAGAAGCGAGATGTGTCTATATTGATGTACAGCATAAATGAAAGCCTGAAGTGTGCTTTATTGTAAAGCCTTAGATGAATGGGTTTATCTTCCTAACATGTGCGCGGGTATTGTGCACGGGTATAGTATGCATTTCCAAGAATCGAGACGGGAGAACCACGCATGTTCTGGAGTAGTCTAGTCGAGGTATACATCTGTCTTCTGTACAAAAAGGCTGTGAGCCTCTACTGACCACCGCGTCTAGGCTGCTCTTCTTCAGCGCCACCGGAGAATACTGCATGTGAAGATTAGATGATAACTCTGGATTAGGGCACAAAATGGGAGAAAGGACATACCCAGAGCTATAGCGATGGCAACCATATACATCCAGTACTTCTGGAGGAAAGACTTCTCGGGAATTGGCTGAACAACCTCTCCCTCGGGAGTAAGAGGAGGAGGAGTACGAAGTTCAGGTCTATATGTCCCCAAAGTTAAAGCCAAAACGTGGGTTCAATAATGCGGACACACGCACAGTGGAGGCACCACGGGCTCTCTGAGGACGATGGTGGTATTCAAGCGGCTGACATTCTCGCTGAAGGCTTGGAATGGAGATAGTTTTCCTGTAGGGCGGGATTTCGACTTTGATTTGCTTGTTTTTGGACATGACCCGTCATGTGGAATCGGCGAAAAGAAGTAGTCCAATGCAAACGGTGTCAGACTCTGGTTGTCGACCACATGCAAAAGCATATATTGTGAGGTGGCCTGCGGGAGATGGCACTACGATTGGAATAAGTAAAACCCCATCAACATGAGAAGATACAAAATGCGCACCACTTTCACGGAAGACACGTCCCATTGGCCCTCGGAGGTATCTCCCTCCCGCTGCAATGCAATCTGATACAGAGCGTCTTTGCTGCTATTTGGAATTTTATCCAAGACACTAGAGAATGCAGCAAAGTCCTCGGAGAGCGACAGCGCTGACTCTAACGATGGCTGGGCGTCTGAGGCAATTGTTATAGAACCGCGTTCGACATATGATTGTTGAGAAAGAAGGGGATGGAAGACACGGTGGAAGATCTTGACCTTGACGGATTCTGCGCAGACCAAGGGCAGAGCAGTAAATGCTAACAGAGCAGGCGCTGTGAACTTCATTTCCTGGACCTGCGTGAACTTGACTTCCAGTGCAACTCAAGGTCGCGTCACAGCCTCGGGCTGGACGAGACAGCGGCGTCGTTCCATTGCATTACGTAATGATAGTCCGATTGGCTCGCGGGATCTGCAACCATTGGCTGTCACCAGCTGGTGGGCAGCCAATGGGAGGCAGTGAATGGATGCCATAATGGGTGGGTCGCGGATCAAATCGATGCGTGTAATTGGCTGGAGATACGTCTAGACTGGATTGGGCACACAGTCCCAGGCTGTCGCTACTCTTCTCTTCTCATCTCGACAAGATGTAAGGGTCTCGGTCTTCATCCTCATATATACCCGCATTGCCCTCTGTTTTTACTATACCCACCCCAGTTCTTTGTTCCTTCCGGTGGACCCCACAGCCAATTGTGAATCAGAGTCATCACTTTACATGGCAGCCAACTACCAGCATTCCATGCCGACTCCTCCCTTTTCGCCCCAAAATCAGCAGCCATCGGTAGAGCAAGCCGAAGACCCACTAAAATCTACCATGAATCTCCTCGACTCTCTCGTCGCGTTTTACCAGCATGAGCGCATGTGGGTATACAGGACGCGAGCAATGTTGGAGAATGCGTTTGATGACCCCCCACAAATGAGTAGCAGTGGTTACTCGGACCAGTCCTATGATGGCCAGTCCTTCACGCACCCAATGCCCTCCCCATCTACATCCTCTTCAATCTCTTCGGCGCGTCTTATGCAGCCGGAAATGTCCGAGCGTGCACAGCAGGAATCCGGACACCAGCCAACGCGTTGGATGCGGAGAAAGAAGGGCTTCAAGCTGCGGCTGGAAGGCCTTAGTGCCAAGAATAGACGCACGCTATCGACGCAGCCGCAAAAACAAGAGAGCTTGGAACCGAGGGAACAAATACTTGAAAAGTTTGAGAAAATGATGGAGGCGAGAATGGAAAGTTGCGAAAGAGTTAACAAACTTGTGAGGAATGCAAACAGGGCGAACCTGCATAATCGCTGAATTTGTGGTAATGGTCCCATCGAGGTCGTTTCTGCACTCGCTCTAATGTCGCTGTCTTTAGTGTGTTCTGTGTGCTGCTGCGGGTAGCGGCACTTGTGGGACTGGATGGTGTATTTGTTGTTGCTTGGGAGAGAAGGTACAGGAATATACTGGGAATTTATTACGTCACTCTGAGCTGCCGTCCTATTGGGTGAACTTTGTGGTCGGCAACTAATATTAATAAATGTGGGAATCGAGCTGCACGTGCAGCTGACCTCATCACAAACTCAGCCTCCAAGTCCTACTGTCTCCACTTCTATCCTACGCTACATATTATCCAATTCCTCATTCTTTCACAATTTCCTTGATTTATTTCTCCTCTTCCTAGACACATTTTGTGTCCATGTCGAACCGCTATGCTCCATTGCCTACGCCCAGATCAGACCATAATGCCGAGGTCGAAATGGAGGCTGCATTTGACTACTCAGATGATGAAGACGACGACGAAAATGTCTCCGAATCCAAACCCTTGAATCCTACTTCTACCTCTCCTTCAACTACACGAGCATCTCCTCCGCATCCCCACACTCCTGGAGAGTACGATTTCGAGAACATTGATTACGCCAGCTATCCTCCTCCTGGTTCCCCACCCCCTCCCTCCGCAGTTGCGCTCCCGAATGAATACGGGAACTCAAATGGCCTTATACCCACCTTTAACCGCGATTCGGTACCTTCCCCGAGGAAGATGTGGCTGCAACGGGCTGCTTCTGCGATTTTACCAACAGTGGTTGCAGAGCGGCTTGGACTTACTCACCCGCATCCAGCTGGCCCTATAGGTGGCGGTATTAATAATGATGGTGTCTTCGCGAATGTTACTGCGAAACCATCTGCTCCAGTACGGATACAGGACGGTGAGCTATACTGCTTCTATAACCTGTTGCCAGGATTTACCATGCATTATCAGGTGATGACACGTACATCGTGCCTGAGGATTCTCAGCGTGAAGCACCTCCATCCTATGCTTCGGCGCAGGCCGACGCTGTACCCCCATATTGGGAGACCACAGTGCATGCTCCTTTCTCCCCCGATTCAGCAGGGGACATGATCGTCGATTCGCTCCCCACCGGTTCCATATTCTCGTTCCTGTGGAACATGGCCGTATCCATATCTTTCCAGTTCATTGGATTCCTACTCACTTACCTCATGCATTCCTCACATGCATCCCGTATGGGCTCCAGAGCAGGGTTGGGAGTGACGCTGATCAATTTTGGCTTTGCCCTAAGGAGTCGTCTTGATTCTACCAATGGAGGTAGCGGGGAGAGCACTGGATGGGGTGAATCATGGAAGTCGGACGCTCCACACCCAATCTTCAGCTCTGCAGCTGAAGCAGATGCTTGGTATAGTAGTCATGGAAGTGCCGGTAATGCGACATCAACCTTCCCCAGTACAATGTCTGAAGATCAGGCCAATATGCTAGTCACAGATGCAACTACAGAGTGGCTCTCGTTCTTCGTCATGACAATGGGCATGTTGATCCTCGTATATTGACTCGATTGTCTAACTGACCTCTGATATGATAGGCTGGTTTATACTCCTGATATCAGTTCTTAGTTTCTGGAGAATCAAACGCTGGGAGCGTGGCATCCTCGCGTCTCAGCGCAGTGCCTCTGGTGCTCCTGCAGACTCGCAGCCTAGTGTTGGAATCACGTCGCAACCAGAACAAATGTTCGCGCTTCGAGGCATCTCGCGCGGTGACTTTTTCCGCCAAGGCTTTGGTCTGAGTCGGAGAGATTCTACTGCGAGTGAGCGCGATAACCGTGCATTGGCTCAGGCGGAGGAGGGCGAAGCTGAACATGCGGAGGAGACCGATTTCATGATCCCTGGTGATCACGATGCTTCTGATGAGGCAAGAAGAGCTGAAGAAGAAGCGATAGTGACCGAGGGTAGATTGCGAAGTCACTTGAGCAATGCGGGGCTGATTTAGGCTGAGTTGGACGGACTGGTAGGCTAGGTCAATCATCAAGGACAAACAACAGTAGGTATTATATCGACAAAGTTTACTCTCATTTACTGATATCCGCAGCGGAGTGGTCTTGTTAGTTCTTGCTGTGCACTTGTGTATTATATTATAAGTTACATATACCGCATTATTGGGACTCTTTAGAACCATTCAGCAATCCAATAAACACTTTCTGTATCGCCGTCCGAATTTTTTCCGAACGATAACTCATTTAAACGGTCACCAGGTCTACGAGACGCCGTTTGGCTACTTACGTCCAGGTGAGTGCTGTGATCTTGTCTTCCCGGTAATCCTCCGACGCGTTCGTATAAACAAATGTCCATCTTATGCTCTCAATAGAAACTGAATATGCCTTTGGTTATCAGAAAGGCTACTGAGGACGATACTCCTGCTTTGTCGCGTATCTGTTTACTTACAGCGGACGCGGGCGCATCTGCTGAATCACTCCATGATTTTGGGGAGCTACCTGGGCTTGTTTATGCAATCCCATATGTGAAATCGCCAACAACATGGGGCTTTGTCCTGGTGGACGAATCTGCAGATGAGGTGGTTGGGTACACCCTCGGCTCCAACGACACTCGTGCATACGAACGTTATACTGCCGAACATTGGTGGCCGACATTGGCAGAGAAATATCCACCTTCTCTTGCTAAGAAACCTGCCGATGAACACTATATGAAGCTGTTGAGGAACATGCATACTGCACCAGAGGCGAACATTATGTTCTCCAGTGCACATCTGCATATTGACATCCTGGAGAAATACCAGAAGCAAGGATGGGGAAGGAAGTTAATCGCGACAGCCGTTGAATACTTAAGCCAGGAAGGTATACAGAGCGTCTGGCTGGGATTGGATCCTAGGAACGACGGAGCGAGGAAGTTCTACATGCGGGTTGGATTTGATCTTATAGAGGGTGCACCTGATAACAATCAGCTAGGACTCAGGTTTAGTAACTTTAAATGATCTTTAAATCAGTAGCCTCGAATCTCTATACCTTCGATACCTTCGAGCCTCCCAACCTCCTAAGAAAATTTGTGAAGATATGTGGCCGTTCGCAATTGTATGGGATGCAAATATCTGAACATCTATGAAGCATATAGGATCCATTGATCGTTGTGTCTTGTCTATCTGACGAAATCAGATCCGTTGTCCTCTATTGCAGGAATGTCTACAACAGCATTGCCTGGAACGAAATAAAAATACATTTTCAGGCATGTCTTCTTCCAACACCCAACATGTTCAGAACATAACCGCCGGAGAATTCTCAATCCCCTCTATTGATACTTTGTGGCCAACCAGCGTTCGGATGTTGTTAATGCCATATCTGGAATATCCATGCGTCAGTTCAAGAGGAAGTATCACTAGACTTCAAATTTACCGTATCATGGTTGGCCTCTCCAAGCTCAACCCCCATCCATATACCCGAACATCTTTGGGGAAACCCATCGGTTCCAGCATTTCAGGTCGGAACATTCCGCTATTTCCTACTTCAACCCAACGGTCGAGCATAGGGTGGAAAGCAAAAATCTCCAGCGAAGGCTATATACTGGTTAGTACAGGATAGAATGAACATAGTAGTCGCGAACTTGCTTCGGTGTATGGATTATAAGCTGGCTTAAATCTTACTTTCTCTATACCCATCTTGCTGAAGAAAACTCTCATGAAGCCTGACAAGAAATATATTAGATACGGAAATATCGTGTGGATAACATACTTACCAATCAAGGCAGCTAATGTCAACCCGCGATCAGCAACTACACCCTCTACTTGGTGGAATTCCGCAAGATGTGTAGCATCCATGGTCTCGTTTCGGAAAACACGGTCAATACTGAACAACTTCGCAGGACGGAACCCGTCGTCCTGCTCCCCTGCCGTCGATACGTTGGCCCCATGTGTGAATTCCTTAGCATCACTTTCAATTGCCTCTCCTCTAAGCTTTGCGGCCAGTTTGTAAAGCATATGTGCTGATGAGGCCGTGGTGTGTGTCCGTAGAAGAAGCTTGCTCGACTCTTCGTGGGACCAGGGTGCACGATAACCAATGGAGTCAAACGCTCCCTTTTCGTGGACTTCAGATACACGTTTATAGTACGATTGTTCGGGTTGAAGTGCGTTTTTGGGATCTGGAGATAATTTAGCTCGAATTTCAGCGGAAATACGAGCTCATTTACCTGACAGATAGAAGGTATCTTGGAGATCTCGTGCCGGATGCTGTTGCGGCACGAATAATGCATCGAAGCACCAGAAACCCGATTCCACGAAAGATGATGTGGGCATCTCCGCGAAGCTACATATATTTAACACGGAAATCTTATGATCAATTATGAAATGGCTTACCCCATCTCAAGGAAAATATTGCGAATCTCCTCGCGTACTTTGAGGAGCGGATGCAGAGCACCACCATTTGTAGGGATGCCTTCCGCTTCAAAGTTGTACTTTTTGAAAGTCGAAGTTTTCCATGAGCCGCTAGAACGAGTGAGCTGTGTTCGGAGAGGCAGAGTAAATACTAGCATACGAAGCAAGCATGTCGGCAGTCAAATCTGTCTCTGGTTTCGCCGTTGACGTGCTGAAATTGGAGCCTTTATTCACTGTGAACCACTGACCCTTCCTACTATAAATGAGTGCCTGCAAAGTATAAGTTGTGGATGATTTGGGCGCACTTCTGTGTAACCAATTTTCGCTTCCGAAGGTCGGCCAGTGCCTTTTCGCCAGATTTCAGGGATCCAGTCGATGAGATTTCCTGCAAGTCAAGTTGTGTGATATCTCTGATTGTGTCCACCTGAAAACACGGCGTTTAGCCGAGAGATTGAATGATAACAGCAAGTGTTGCATGCACCAGCTTCACAAGGCCATCTCCGTCTTTCCCGATCCATCCGTTCTTAAAGGCGCGACCCTGTCCGACCTTGGCTGTTTCGTCACCAACAGACTTCTTGAGTTGAACGGGAGTAAGAGGAGTTCCTTGCCCCTTTGCAGGCAGGGCGGACCAGACGCGAGCTTCATGAGAACCATCTTTGACGATCAACGCGCCTTCTGGAGTAATGATGTGGGATGAGATCTCATGTGTCTCGTATTTTATCATCTAGGGCAAAATTAGGGACAAGCATGATTCTTTGAAGATGGAGCACGAACATCACGACTGAGCAGGGAGTTAAGTGCCCCGAGGATGACGATCTGGTCCTCATGGGTGGTTGCGGGCTGAGTGTGACCAGGGAGAACGAGAGATCTGGTGTCGCTGATGGAGCCCTGTGCATCGAGGGTGTCCAGGACTAGCTGTTGCAGCGCTTCAGCCATGTTTTGATGCAATTTCGATGAGAATGCTTGAGGAGAGCGTGTAGACCAATTGTAGACCGAGATAATGATTGAAAGTTGACTCGATAAATATATATCACGTGCACAGCTGATCGTCCGGTCCGGCAAGTTGCCGTTTGACGTGCTTAAGCGCTTAACGTCAACTCTGCTTTACTCTTAACGCTCTTCAATTTGCCAGGCTCTCTCTGCTCTCTCCCGCGTATGCCATCGATATCGACATATTAGCTTCCCGCACACTATACATGAATAATCACGCGATTTGGGAGGAGGCATGGCATAGAGCTCAGCCAAAGCTTGCTGCCATCCGAACCGTGCTCAGCTCAGCCAACCCCCCAGACCCCAGAATCATACGTGTCGGTCAGCTTGATGCAGAGCTACTAGACCAGGAGCTTGCTCAGTTGCTACAGGATCCCATCAACAAGGCTCTGGCCTTGCTTAGTGTATGTGCTTCTTCTCATATGCAGGACACACTCCTAACATAATACCCCAGATTTCGCTCAAAGCTAGATTTGAGCCCGAACTAAGCCTCCTCATTCACTTGACCTTGTATAAACTTTCCATATGGAACACGGGTGCAAGCTATGGTGCCAAGCTCCAAGACCTACGCTACGTGGTGACGTCCACTGCAACGCGTTCCTTTGCTCGTGCGCTCATTCTCTTGCTGTTGCTGTCCTATCTCACAACTCCTTAGCATCCGGCTTACCTCGAAGGACATTACTGGCACATGGCACACTGACGTTACTCCTACCCTATCTTCACGCCCGGCTTCGCTCGCATGCACTGTCCTATGCATGGCCGGACGCGCCTTCATCGGATCGACGAAGAAAATTATGGGAGATGCTAAATACAGCCGAATCCATCTACACGCTGTTTGGCCTCTTAAATTTCATTGCATTCCTGTGGAACGGACGGTACGCTATCATTGTTTTTGTGTATCAGACAATCATAAACAACTTTCATATAGGTATCGCACAATGGCAGACCGACTTCTCAGAATGAATCTAGTGCCTTCTAGGAGACTAGTGAAGCGCGATGTCAGTTACGAGTTCATGAACCGCCAAATGGTTTGGCATGCATTCACGGTGCATTTTCATCGTCTTTTTCTCTTTTATTCCTCATTTTAATAACACTATTCTCTATAGGAATTCCTCCTCTTTCTTCTCCCTCTCATCAATGCCCGTGCCGTCCGTCGTCGTGTATATCGGATCATCGCGTCATTATCTCCAGCACCTGTGCTGTCCTTGCTTCCTTCTAGAAGTATCGTTACACTTGGACTCTCCAAGTATGTGAAAGGCAGCCAAGGTCATGTCGAGCAGATCCGAGGCAAGTATTGGTCTTTATCAGAAGACCAATGTGCTATCTGCGCCGAAAATGCCTCTTTCAGTCTCAATCTGTCCGAACCCACGAACATGTTCACTGCTTTAGCCGCCGCTGCACCGACCTCCGATTCATCACACTCCGAAGCGGAACCTCCTGCATATCCAATACATACTCCCTATATAACTTCCTGTGGACACATTTATTGCTATCATTGTGTCGCAGAGCGTTTAATGCGTTCCGGGGATGAAGCCGATGACGACGTGGGATGGGACTGTTTAAGGTGCAGTAAACAGGTCAAAAGCGCAGACAGATATGTTGTGGAGGTTTCGGAGAGCGACGTGAGCGGAAGTGATTATGAGTTTAGCAGCGATTTGGACATGGACATTACAGACATGTCTGGCTCTATGGGGAGCTATAGTGAATCCGGATTATCAGAATGAAAATTTTCTCTGAACACCATAACGTCGTGAAAACGAGCAAAAAAAGAATCTGAATGACCCAAAGGGTTATATACAAGATGCTAGAATATGTTGTCATATGATATCGGACCTCATCCACATAGATCATCTAGGTGTTCAGACTGAAACCGTAACTCGTGCGTAGTAGACTGGACTAAGCACGAGCCAGCTCTTGCTGGATCTGCTGTAGCACGGTAGGATCAGCTTTTGCGAGGTAGGACTGGAATGCCTGCGGTCCAGACGCCGTTTCGGCATTTCGAACATGTGCACCGACGTAGATGTTGAGTTGTGTCATGCGAATGGGGTCGGAATTGTACAGCTGCGGTGCTTCTGTGTTAGCAGGTGCTTCATCAACAAAAAAGCAAAGACTTACGGCCTTGCGGCGTTCATATTCAGGTGTACCTTCTGTGTCTTGATAATAATCAGTGGGTGCTTCGTCGAGTTCCCAGAACCGCTTCAAATTTGTAGGTGAAGCACTAGGAGACCTAGGGAAAGATGATGAGCAAACTCTCAACGCCACGAATGCAGAAATCTTACCCGTCACCTTGATAGGCTGCTCGATCGGCTTGCACCTCCTTTATTTCTCCGAATACGTCGAGCCAAAGGTTAAAGATCTCCGTAGGGAGGCGTTGGAGCACTTCTGGACGACCCGTAGACACCAGGGATGCAATCCCCATTGCTACCAGCTTACGATGTCTAGGTTCACTCATGTTATCAAACTTGAGGATCACATCAGCATCATAGCAGCATAAGGGTGGCGAGACTTACTTTTCCCCACCACTGATCAAGTAACCCTTCGTATAAATAAGACTCCTTTTGATTCAGCGCAGTAGCTGTTGCATTCATCAACTGAAGGAACATCTGGGAGTCTGCCATTACAATCCGAGAAAAGAAGAAGAGATGATGGGTAAGCAATGTGGTGTCACTCTACAAAAAATAACGATACGTTCAAGCCAACTCCAAGTAAAAAAGGGGCTAACACTAACCTCTCCATCGATAAGCTTTGTTAAGAGGAACGCAAACAACCCAGATGTATGAAGCGCTTCGCCCCAAAGAGAGGAGGGAGATAGTTGGATCAGAAGGTTCAAGGCAATCATCATGTCTTTTTGGTTTAACGTGACAGCTCCACTTTTCAGTGCCGTCAAGAAGGCACTGAACAGATCACCCGAGAATACCTAAATTGATATGTAAGACTGCCGCCACGACCTCCATATCTACGGGTATGTTACGGACCTGCAATATCCCCGACGCGTCCAACAAGAAATAAGATTCCATAATATTTATAATTTTGCCCAGCAAGTCCAAGTTTGTGGCCAATAACGAGAGAGATTGAGGAAAGAGATCAGACAGTGCTGGGTTACCGTTCACACTTGAAATGGTGACTGTGTTTCGAAGTGCAGCCAACCAAAGATTTAGCCCGTCTTCGTCCAGATTTACAATAACCTGGCAGGATCAAAGTCAGGCTCAACTAACAACCTAGTTGACTGCAACGTACACCTGGTAGTAAGCTTTCCCGAACAAGAGGCACAACAATTGCTCCCAGGGTGCTAGACTGTTCTTTGACAGACTTTTTTTAAAGAAATAAGAAGTCACCATGGTGGGACAAGGACGACTGTCCGCACCTCGATGAGCTTCATCACAGTCACCAGAAGCGACGCTTTAAACAGCCAGTCATCTCCTGCAGTGGTCCCTACCAGACATTTTAGACAATAAAATTGATGATGACAAGCAATCGACTGACAAATTTGTGGCAATGGCTCCGTGATGATACTTATGAAGGGCGTGATCTAGCGAACCAGTCGTAAATAAGACAGAAAATTCGTTGCTGAACAACTCACGCGTTGTCCAGCCTGTTCGATGATAGTATTGAGGGCATTATCCACTCTTCGCTTTGTTTCCATCGTTTCTGTTTCGCCAATCAACTGCACTAACTCCGACACTACTTTGGGTAGGAAAGGCTCAAATATCTCGGGATTGAAGTCAAGAGTCTGGTGGGAATCAATATCAATGAAATTAAACGTCAAGAGTATACGTACATCCGCACATTCTCTCATCGCAGCCGCTGCGGTTAAACGAACAACTACATCGGTTCCTGATCCTCGATCCTGTAATAGATGGACAAGGATACTCCACAAAATGGAGTTATTCGGCGAAGTGCAGCTTTCTGAGACCCATTTACCAATCATCCATGCGATGCGTCTTTTGATTATTGGATAGCTACATGGACTTCTGTCAGAGGCACCATCATGCATTAAAAAAAAGGCGACTAACTTGGGGTTTGGGTCGCGTGCCTCCGCGGCGAGGGTATGTTCAAGCCACTCTTCGAAAGGAATCACACCCTTAAGGCGGATCGCGCATCGCCCAATTGCGCAGTAAAGGGCTTCCTTCTGAACAACGTCCGAAAGCTCGAGAGCACGATGCGCTGAAAGTTGTTCAGAAACAAGAAGACACCACTGAACCGGAAGACTTACGAGCCATTTGTTTAAATGTATCTGCTAGTAGAGGTGTGACAAAGTCACTGAATTGATTCGAAAGTTGCATCAGAACCCTTTCACTGCAGGGCTATATTGAGCTCCGGAAATAAATAAATGCTCATTCAGAGAGTTAATATGGAAGATCTACCCTGATCTCGAATTCCCACTGGTCGTTTTCTTTGTCTTCGAGATTCACCCACTCCTCAGGATCGGCCATCCAGTTGTCGAGATCTGCTGCATTCAAAGGCATAAAACGAGTGACCAGCAGTCTCACGGCGTCTTCAACGAATTGTTTTGAAAGTGCTGGAGATATTTATTAGATTCTTCCTAGCGCAAAAACTAAAGAAACTAACAGTTTTTATTTGCAGTTCCATCTCGCCGCAAAATCGTCCATTGAGCTAAATTTTCTTTAAAAAGGACCATCCCCTGCACTAAGAAACGAACAGGGTAGACTGCATCATCGGCGTCTGTAGAGAATTAGATCATTGACCTGGCAGCAAGCATATGCACTTAGAGCCTACCTGCAATGAACTCAGCCGGACCACTAGTAGCTTCTACGACTTGAGACCAATAAAAGAGGACTAAATCTCCGCACATAGGCAGCTCAACAAAGCGTGGGTGTGATAGCTGCTGTAATCTACGGAAGAATTTGCCGAATACTTTTACGTGTCGAGTGAAGATACGTATTGAGCGTTGAGGATAGTTGGCACCCAATGGCGGAGATTGCTTCAAAGACGTTACAATTCCCTTGCGTATCTCTGTAAGCGTTTTCAATTGTATCCCGGAATTTTGAAATAGATCCCGTATCTGGAAGGAAGACTGATAAATAGCAGGATAGAGAGAGCAAAGGAAATTGCATCACCCAAGCCTGATTTCGCTCGCTTTCCTCCCGTGATACTTTGTCTATTCTATTCCACAGCCATATGGCCATCTTAATCAGGCACTTGTAAACCAGGTGAGTCAATAAAATATCATCATGGACTCTCGAGGAGTCGATAGTCTCTAAAGTGATCGTGGAAGAGGATATGCCGATGGACATTTGGGAATAATAGCCAGACAAAAGGAGGCGTAGTTGTTCCACAATCTAATACGTAAATCAGGTAAGAAATAAAAATCAGTCCACGCATCACGCACATTTGCCATCGTTTTCACTCCAGTCAGCATTTTCAAGCTTGCAAATTCCTTTATTAGCGCGTTCAGTAATTTAAGGCTTCTGCGTAACGTCAAGGTGTCCCGAAAATCCTCCTGTGTCGATGCGTAGCGCTTTTGCAGGTTTGCATCGATAGCACCCACGAGTACCGTGATTAAATTAGGCCTAAAGAGAAGTTATAAAATTGGAAATGGGGCGGACCAATAACGACCTCACCAATTGACTGGATAGTCCTGTCGTGAGATTTTGGATACAATTACTTGATTGCATTCAGCGATCTAGGAGCTACTTAGAAATAAACACACAAACATAACAAATTTAGACTTACGGTTTCATCCTCCTCGTCAAGGAATGTCAAACATCGATTCCTGATACGTATTCGCTGTTCGTCGTTAAGCAGCCTGCAAAACCGCTGCCACCATGAGTAGAGTCAAACGAAAAGACAACAATATGACAGACTTTCTTGACTTCCAGTGTGGCACTGCTCCGTTCTTGAATTGAATAATAGCTTGTTGTCGTATGGGCAAGGCAACAGTCCGCTGTGCTGCGATCTCATGCAGAGCATCGAATGTCCCGAACATAGTATCCATCATCACCTTCAACCGCTTGCTAGACGATTGTACGCTAGCAGGATCTTGAGAACAAGCAGTCACTAGAACCTCATAGAGTTCTGAAGGTGAAACGGTTTGCACAACCACACCCATCGCCATGGGCCTCCCCACGTTCATGGCAGTAAACTGAGAGGACGGTTCGGATCTCAAGTTCTCGCGTCCGCTAAGGAAAATCGAATGCTTCAACACTCAGATAAAAGCGTGATCCACGACGATCTTGGCGAATCGCGAGGGAAACAACGAAGGTTACAATGGGAGTGAAGTCTGCTGAACTTGTGGTCGGTTTTAAGCAAGTCGTAAATTTATCAACACCTGTACATAACGCGTCGCGTTATGATGCGTAGTCACACGTCACACAATTTGGTTACTTAGAGTTGAGTGTTGGTTGAGTGCCGTACAAGCCACTGCATGCTTTCACTCCAGCCACCATCCTATCTTAGGCCACTGCGACGTTTCTTTCACATATCTCGAGCTACAATTGTGCCACACATTTCTTTACGTGACACCAAACTAACCATGCGTCGACGTTCTTTTGGCGAGAGTGTTGATGACTCGGAACCTGAACGAGGGGAATTACGACGGAAACGCACACAGGACAAGCAGAAGCAAGTAGAGATTGGGCGCCAAGAGCATGCCCATTCCGAGATAATCGAACTCACTGATGATGAGTTGGATAGTGATACCCCCAAAACTCCTGGTTTGTTGTGGCTGCCCACCTATTGTAACCTAGGCTGAGTACATTACTTCTAGACCTCAATTCGACAAACCCGTCTCAGTTGAGCATACATCACGTTCCAAACGCACAAGATATGTCACAACCACACATACTCGCCACCGAGAATGCCATCTCACCTTCAAGCATGTCATCGAATAATATAAGGCTAGTCGCCCAGGATGCTCCTTCAACCGATGAAGAAGACACCGAACATACGAGATCAGAGTTTAAATTCACTCGGTTTGCATACAAAGATACGAAAATTCCCGTTGATCTTCGTGGCCTCTCAAAGCCTTCGTTTCCAGCCTTGTCTCAGGCCAGCAGTAGTAAAGCGAAAATCTCAGTTAAGAAAAAAGTGGCATCCAGAACTGCACACCGCTTCGCTGCGGATTTTTCTGATGCTGAACTAGCAAAAGTATCTAGGTGTGTAAGCTGTGATGTCTGCTGGACGACAAGAAAATCGGCTTTACAAAAAATGCTGCATGTTCAGTCTTGCGCGAAGAAGCATAAGCTTACAGATGAAACTGTGCGCTTCCTTCTTCAAAGAGAAATTGGACAGGCCGATCTTCTGCAAGTTAGGGAGATAAATCTCGATCCTTCAGTAGAGGTGCAGGATCCTCCCTATCTTTCCAAAACACTTTTCGACAACTATGTCGGTGTCGCCATCCCGAAGAAGGGCAAATCGAGAGATGTTGGCACGACCATTACTGGCATCTCGGATGCCAGAGATGACATCCTTAGTCGCGCACGGGCTTTACTTGGGCCGATGGCGCCTGACGATTCCGTCGTCCACCTTGAAGATCTTCCTATATACTGCCAGGACTTACGAGAATGTGGGCCCGACGACAACCGGCTCGCTTCACCGTCGACTCAAAAACTCAAGCGCAGCACATTAGCTGAATCGCAAGTGCACCTCTCGAATGGTTTGCCCGACACCGTCGATTCTCGAACTTCTGACTCTGAATATACTGGTGGCGATTCCATGCCAATCGCAACACAACAGTTCACCTCCTCAAAGCTAGCCCCATCCCAATTTTCACTCCACAGTACTTCTAGCGTCCTGCCGCCTCATCACTCTCCAACACGAGTCCTTAATACAAATGGTACAGGGATTCTCAAGGTCTGTGTCCTAATCATTCGTCTGGTCGAACGAGGCTAATAACTTACAGGGTACTCCTTCTCATCATTCCCCATCTGTCTGCTCGTCTTTCAATGATTCCGTCAACAGCACAAACGGCTGCTCTCCACAAACATCGACCAGCAGCATCCTTCACTACACCCGTACTTTCGTAGTCCAAAAGCCACACGCGGTGTCGAAGAAGCGTGCTAGGAAAAGGGCGGATGCCATTAACGTTCTCGCCAACCAATTCAGTGACTGTGAGATGCGCAATGATGACCAGAGCCATGTCACTTCTGAAGGAACGGACGGTGCCATTCCAACTACCCAAACACCCCCCAGTTATATTTCTACAGAACCAACTGTGGGTCTTCCAAAGTCACGAAATCCTCTAGTATCTTCGAAGAAACACAAACCTATGACTGACAAAGAAGCAGATGAAGAATGGGAAAACACCATTAAGTCGATAATTCTTGAAAATGCAGATCTACATTTTCGCGTCCTCCGTTACGAGGTAAGATGTTCCAGTATTTAGTGCAGAAGATTCTAATCTGCCTGATCCCTGGACAGCCTGTTAACTTTAACATCATTCTTAATCTTGTGGGTAGCCGTTCTTCGGCCTCGGGAACTGTCAAGGAAAAAGTGAAAACGTTCTTGGATAAGCAGGTGGATTTTATTGATTGAACGCAGTTCACTGACTGCGTATTGACGACTCTTTTAGGGGATAAATTTCTACGGATTCACCGAGCAGAAAAGCCGAAGACGTCAACGATGATGGAATAATCGTTGGTTTGTTCCTATCAGTATTGGCAAGTTACACAACACAAATCCGTCTATATATATTCCATGGCGAGAAATATCACTAATACATACCTGTAGTCTACGAGATTTGTAAGTATAGACTGAAGTGGCCTAGAGTGATTCTATAATGCTACATCCGATAACCCGGCCACTTCGATGAGCCCACCGACAAGATGTAAACTTCCAGCCACTAGCACCTTTAGGGGCCTCGAGTTGTCCAATCCGACCTTTTCGACCTCTTTTACCGCGTGCTCAATGGACGGTAGTGTATGAATATTCGACACAGGGAACGATGGGACTAACGATGCCCAAGCTGAAGCAAGTTGTTGTTGTGTTTTCAGTTCCGTCAAATCAGCATCTGGGATCGCCTTCGTGGTTAAATCTGGATCTAAGTATCAGTACAAGGAGTGCTTTTACGGGTAGATTCACTCACCGCCCTTGAAATGGCCATCTGCATATGTAACGTTGGTGCAAAATATGACATGGTCAAAGAAACAGTTTGGATCCTCTGCCTGTTCATATAACTGTAGCTGTGTTGCAATATTTTCCTTCATGACTCCCAAAAACGAATGCCCCGATCGACCGCTCGTACAGTTGAATATCAGCACACGAATGGGCCTTGAAAATAATCATCTTAGATATCTTTACCATCTGAAAGGCAACGGAGCTTACTTGGCCGAGTCCGAGGAAGAGGGGTTCGATGAAAGACCTACGCCTCTATCTACAAACCATTGCATGCACGATTCCAGGCTTTCGATTGTATGTGCGCCATCGAGATACCATATTGTGTTATGGCGTCTGGGATCAGCAACCGACTGGCAGCGGCCAGGCCACTTTGTACTCTTCAAACCCTCTATGAAACTCTGGGGTAATTGGTCAGGAAAAGAGTTCTGTTCAGAAAATTCTCCTTTGGAACGGAGAAAGGACCACACAAGGTGGATAGCAAGATTAGCATTTTGCCGCTGATGAGCACCGGCAATGCCTACAGAAGAACAGTTAGTTTCTCACAGACCTATCGATGCAGGGAAATCTCACCCAGCTTAATTTTATCTATTCCAGGTGTTGACGAACAGACTTTAAATTCAGATGCCTTTCTCTTTTGCTTTGTTACTGCTATAGAACAGAATTTAAAATGGGCCTACCTTCAGTTCTTGAGCTCTCTGTGCGAGTACGTCCATGGCTTCTGGAGGTTGGTGCACTGTGAATGCAGGAACATTTGACTGCCGAAGAATTAAAATCACGCGCAAAATGATACGGGAATGAGCTAACCTTGAATATACCTCCTTTCTGCCAGGCTATCTCCTGTAATGTCTTTCCCAACACAGAAACGTGATCTAGACCTAAGGCTGTTACCCCAGTAACGACCGGCTTCGGTACGATATTAGTGCTATCATAAGTGCCGCCCACGCCCACTTCTAAGATCGTCGCGTCGACTTTGAGCTCTAAGAATGCATGAAATGCAAGCAATGTGATGAACCGGAAGTACCCAGGCATAGGCGGAGTGCTCTGCTTTTTTCTCTGAAATGAGGTCGTCATTCAACGAAGAGCTTAATATTTCCAATACACACTGTATCCTTTGCTTTTAGCTTATTCCACACTTCATAGAAAAACTTGGTGAATTCATCCTCTGATATAGGTAATCCGTTGATTCGTATTCTTTCACGCACAGCGACAAGATGAGGGGAGGTATACAGGCCTTGTAGTCACAAGACTTGAATTAGATACCTTCTGCATAAATCTAGATGTATATTCGCACCGACTTTCCAGGTTGGCATAGCATGACGGATAATGGAGTCCGTGAAGGCGCTTGTAGAACCTTTCCCTTTTGTGCCCGTTATGTGAATTACATGGAGTTTGTTGAGTTGTTCTGTCTACAATAAAATAAGATCATGGTATATGCTAAATCTATTAAGGTCACGCACAGTATAGCCAATACCTTCAAGATACTCAATCATCTCTGGGATCGCAAACTCGCTCAGGCGCCCCCCAGATGCACGGACAGCCTCTAAGGTTGCAGCGTTCGATTGCAGTGAGTTTAATTTCTCAACAGCATCTGCGTATGACCTCGTAGACATGGTCCTAGAAAAAATTGCTGCCTTCCTATAGTTCACAGAGAGAGATTGATAGAAAGACGACAAGAGATTAGTTGGGCGCATCCAGTGTAGCGCGTTTGCTGATCCAGCTTTCAAAGAAATGGGACGTGACTTGGGCGTGACAAGATGAAGAGATGAGTCAATACATAGGGGAGATCAAAGTGGTCGGTTCTAACCCCTGTTCTGGCATTGGATCTGGCAAAGGTTTTTTTGACCAGAACCGGGCTAGAACCGGTTTCAACTCTGAATACCCCGGATCTATAACACACGTTTGAGGCCTGTTCTCGCTCTTCTGTACTGCTTATATTTAATGATTATCTACTCTATATTCCTTGTCTTATCTTATGTATGTCCTGTCTCGTGAAATTACCTCGATTGCCCACCGACGAACTTCACCACACTGACCGCCAGAAGCGTGCTGGGAATGCTATCAAAAAAATTCTTCAATTCTGTAAGATCAAGGCATAACTATTCACCTGTCGTGCTATACGGGATCGCCGCTTTCTTCGTCGAACTGGATTGACATAAAAATTAAAATACATTGGGGACGTGGATATGTTTATTTTGTCTTAGAATTTAATTTTAATTTACAAATAAATTCAAATAACAAAGGGACATTGGGCAGAACCGACCAGACAACCGAGTCAGAGAACCAGGTTCTTGTGTGTTCGAACTCTAGAGCTGATTCTTACAAGTCGTCGGTTCTAATTCTTCCCACTTTTGTGGGATCCAGAATCGATCCAGAACCGAAGGTCAGGACCAGCGTAGAACCAACCTACAGTACTTCCCCCTAATGACATACATTGCACGTGATCTTACATCGGGCCGGGAAGCTTGAGTTACATGCATTCTGTGGCACTCCAGTCTCCCACACATACTGTATTTGATATTTGCGCTCAAGTTCAAGAGTAGCTACAACTACGGATTGTAGAAGAACCAAGCATATTGTGCTGCGTAAATCTTTTTATATTTGACGTATTGTCAGAATTTCAAGCTAAAAGCTTATGAACTGTGGAGAATTATTATCCAAAGGCGTACGCGCGCCGTAGTCATTGCCGTGTTCAACTCGCTGCCCTCCATCTCTGACCGCTCTGGACTCCAAACAACCTCTTTCAAGATATGGATCGTTATTTGCCTTCAATTTCTAAAAAATCTTCACTTCAAGTCACGAAGCACCGAGGTAAGACAGATTCTCCAAGATATCGACCTTACAAGAACGTGATCTACTCAGGCCAGGCCAGCTCATCTCAGCAAAAGGAGCACGACTTAGAAAAGGCACAAAGGTTAGTGCACAACTTAGAATTTTGCCATGCCGCCTCTGACTTGATACATGAAGGATCGGCGTATGCAAACCTTGAGAAGGAAGGCGGTGCTAGTTGCACTACTCGCCTCTCATCCGAGGATGCCACAAAGATTTTGCTGAACACGTTATCAGCTGAGACAAACCCCATTACACACTCGGACGTTTCACAACGTTCTGGTGCGTAAAGATTTCTACAGCAATGCCTCATCTAATAAATACCATTGCCCTAGACCGCGTCGTTTCTACCGCAAGTGGACATCAGGTGTCGGATGAAAAGATCAGTCGACGCTTGTATATGGATCTTCGCGAGCGAAAACTAGCGTTTCAAAGAAAAGAATCTCCGAATGCAGCTCGCAAACCTATGCGGGGTGTTCGTGTCTATATTGATGGTTATCTGGCCGGTTCGACAGACATTGAAATGAAAAGAATCGTTACTGAAGCAGGGGGGCAAATAGTGTGAGTCCCGCGTTCATCTTTGTCTTTTCATGTACTATTTTAACGACATGGCTTGCGTTCACAGGTATAAAGCTGCTCAGTGCACCCATATATTGACATCCCAATGGCTGAGTGGAACCAAAACACACAAGCTTCTGACTTCAAGGTTGCGGAATAGAGTGTTTGTAGTGAGACCAGAATGGGTGACCGACAGTATAGCAGCTGGTAGTAGGAGGCGGCCCGAACGGGAGTATTCGGTTGTGAACAGCGGGCACACGTTGTACGATATGTTGAAGAAATGATGTTAGAAGCGTGTACTAGTGTCGCTTAGCTGAGTAGAATTCTATATGGTTGCTTTTCATGTTATATTTTTGTCCCATTGATCACTGTGGATTGCCTACAGAAACGCGAAAGCGCTGAAAGACCGGCTCATGTTCTACATCATGCGGTGTAAAAGAACCCACCGTGGAAACAGTGAGCACCTGCTCTTCAGTCACCTGTCCTCCCTCTCTGACAAGAATTTATAGTGTCGGATGATTCACATATAAATGGGTGGAGGTAAGGACATCGTGGTGATCATAGCACCCAAATCTATTGAAGATGTTCACCTTACTAGTTTTCTGGAGTCTTGTTTGCTTTTCGTCTGCTATATCAACTAGCATCGCTTCAGTGCAGCCGCGAGCTCAAATAGATGTAAGTGTTCCAGCATTTCTTTTGCATATGTTGGTAATATAATGATGTACGTGGTGCCTTCGCGCAGCCACTACAGACGGTGAATTTGGTGGCGCCTGATTCCTCTATCAAGGCGAACTTCATTGCGCTCGGGGCAACTACTACCAATGTCTGGGTCAGGGATAAGGCAAATAACTTTTGCATAATTCATCGCTACCGAGCTAAATAAACGTTGTGTTCTTAGAAGGGAGTATTTCGGGACATCATTCTTGGTTATGATAACCATGTATGTTTGACTCCAACGTTGTTAATTATCACTTCCGAAGCATGCGTTGAGTTTTGGAATATTTCAGACCTTTTACCAAAACGACGCACTCGGCCATCCATACTTTGGGCCTATCGTTGGTCGGTAAGTAGCCAATGGATACTTCCTTTTAAAACCCCTCCTAACCACTGAGCTTTAGATATGCCAATAGAATTCGCAAAGGGACATTCACCATTCCCATCAGTAAGGACGCTTCTGGACCCAATAAATTTCATGTCCCGTTAAATGAAGGTAAACCATATTCGGAGTTGTTTGATATCAATGCTGTGACTTATAGATCTTTTCGGAAGGGAACAATACTCTCCATGGTGGTGTCGATGGCTATGATAGGCGTATATGGACGATCTCGAAGAAATCTCTCAATTCAGTTACCTTCAGCCTTGTTGACCCAGATGGCGAGCAAGGATTTCCAGGAACGGTGGTTACAACGGTGGGTGGTAGCCTTTCTTTAGCCTTTTATGTGACAATTTGCCTCTACTTATTTTATATTCATCGTGTGTGATAGGCTACTTATACTTTGGAGTCTAAGTCAACTTGGAAGATCACTATGCACGCAGTCGCAACAAAGAAGACTCCCATCATGCTCAGTGGACACCATTACTGGAACTTGGAAGCTTACCAGGAAACGCAGGATTTGGTCGGACATAATGCTCAATTTCAAGCGTCCAAATTTGTGGCTACCGATGGTCAACTGATACCGACAGGAAAGCTCACCGATGTAACCGGTACTGCTATGGATTTCCGTAAAGCGAAATCAATTGGGGCTAGCATTCCAGATACCGCTGCCGCTCAATTCTGTGGTACAGGTTTGTCGTGTTGCTGAGACTCGTCTCGAATACACGTTCATAAAGAGATTAGGTTGTGTGGGCTTCGATAATTGCTGGGTGTTTGACAATGTCCAAACCCAGAAACCAGCCTTCTCCATTTGGAGCGTGAATTCTGGTATAAAGTATGTCTTTCGCCGTATAAAAATTGCGTTGATAATCAAGTGATGTTTTATCGATTTATGTTTCTTAGGCTCGATATCTTTACGAACCAAGCTGCGCTCCAGGTATGACAATGTTTTTCTTTTCGCTCCGTTGGCAGTTGATTGGCAGGATTGCTGATTTATATTCTCGAGGTTTATACTTGCAACGGTATCTTCAATGCCTCCCTCCCTATTCCCAGGAAAATTGACCAAGGCGGCCCTTCCACTGTATATGCTGACCACTCATGCCTTGTCATTGAGAACGAGAGCCTCATTGATGCTATTAACAATCCAGAGCTCGGTGTTGACCAGATCTATGGCCCACTTAGACCATATGATTGGGAAGCATCATACGTATTTTCCATTGCATAGTAAACTACTAGCTAGTATTTTAAATACTAAGAATGCCCGAAAACATACACATAGCGATTTCCTTGAGTTTGGATTCAGTACTCCAATCTGCCACAGCGATTCCCTTAATGATAAAGGGATGTAAGTAAGAGTGAAATACACGTAAGAAAGTTGAAAGGGAAAGGAATAAAAGTTCAGGGCACTCGAGCGTATATTGAGAGCCAGGGAGATATGTCGTCAATGAGCAAAATGCACTTGGTCTGGTGCACAGCAAGAAGTTCATCATAGAATGAAAACAAATTATAACAAAACGGTAAATACCTTTGACAATGATGTAGACAAGAATGTTGCCGAGATGGTGGATGACGAACAGAAGGCTTAGCAGAAAATTTCAGCTTTTTAAGCGGTGTTTTATTGACGGTTATTGATACAATGCAGCACATGATCTACGCGACGTCACACTGTGAGTCACAGGTACCGCTGATGTCACGAAAACGCATTGTCACGAAGCCTGGAGCTAGGTTTCATGGTCATAGCGCTCACTGCTCATCCCGTCAATAGACATTTAACACGTCTTCTTCTCTCATACTCGTAATCACACCCAACCTCCATAATTTACTGCCATATTTCAACTCTGCAGCTGGGCCTGGTTAACGCTCCTTTTTCAATCTCATCTGTGCTATGCACTTGCTCTTCACTCCCAATCACGTGCAGCTCCTGAATGCTTGCTATCCACCATCCTCTGTTCTGCTAACAGCAGGCTCTGACCATCTTCCAAATTCTCATGAACTGAGCCGTTTGACTTACTATGCGTGCGTGCTTGTTCAGGTCCTATTTATTACCATTCAACGCCCTTCTGTACAGGTCTAATCATCCTGGAAAGCAAACCAAACTAGGCAGTGAGCTGGAGAAGCGTTTGAAAGCAGAGTGTCGAAAAGCGCGTCATGGAAATGCTCGTAGTAGAGCGTGAGTTTATTATTATCAAGCCAATGTATATAATCTAATAATTTACTTGCAAGGTCTCTCCTCGTAACACTTTCAATTTTTCGGTCTCTTGCAACAGAATGCCGGCGAGACATTGTTCTTCTGTCTCCTACTCTTATGGCATCAGTTGATGCGACACTCGCAACTCTACCTGTCGATCTGGAGGTAATAGCGAGAGCAGCTACCGTTGTATGTGATGTTGCTACCATTTGACTATTTCTCATCTTAAACTTGCATTTCAGTTTACAGCGTGGACCACATATACCGACGGCCATTTAATTGGTGCAGATAGCAACATTACACGAGACTATCTCTCTTGTTTGGGTCAATTTTCTGCCCTCAGCTGTAGTGAAGCTGTCGATCACGAAATTCGTAATCGGTACGTACTGAGCCACTGAAGAACTTTGCGTTAGCTAACTTGATTTTAGTACTCGGCTTATTGGGTTTGCTGCACTAACAGGGGCTCTGAATTCTGAAGCACTCTACAGTGATTCAGTGCAATTTAGAGCCCAAGTTTCCACCGTATTGCGACCAATTTTGGTCGTACTGTTCCAAACGGATATTTCTATTTTGGATGAACAGTGAGTTTATAGTTCTTTTAATCAATCACTGATACGATAGCGTCATTCAGAGCTTCAGCTGTGAAAGATGCTCCCAAGTCACACTATCTGGCCGAGTTCAGGACAAGACCAGCGATGGAAAGGCGGGCAGCATCAATCCATGTGCATGTTGATGGCGATAACGGCCCTTCTAAAGGTGATGTAACAGATGCTGCCCTTCGCGCCTTGTTCTCCCTTCTAAGCCATGCCAATGGAGTGCAGTTGGGATACATCATGCAGTCCTCTTTTGATAACCTCGACGGTTTCAATGGATGGGAAAAACCTGACCATTGCTGCTGGTTTGTACAGAGAACGGCCGAGTGGGCACAATATCAATATCGATACGTTGTCCCGACTTGGCTGGTCGAGCGTTTGATGGAAAACCAAGAATCTCCTACCGTGACACCGCTGCATATTGCTCTTACCGCGATGCTTACCACTGTCTTTAATTCCTCGACTCCTCTTGTCAACCTATCATCCTCTGATATCATGGCAAATCTTATGACATTATTACTTCGCCGAGTAGCAATCAATCCCGGAGATATTTTACTACCAGCCGTAGTTGAATGTATTTCATCGCTAGGTCGGCATGTATATTATTCTGATCAAATTCAAGATCTTGCTGTGAGTTTATTTTTCCATTGTGTATTTTTAGTGTTAACCCAGATTCAGGGAGAACTAGTTAGCCGCCTTGTTGTCATTGAAGTGCAAGGTGTACTGGCAGGCCAGAAACAACCTGGATTCGCAGAAAGTCGATCGGCAGCTATGAGGTATCTCCTACGAGGTCTCTTGGGTCTCGTCAACGCTGCAAACAAGCATGAAATTGGGGGCAATGAAGCGAATTCGTTGATAGACATACATCCACCAACGCCACGAGCTCCATCACCTGAGGCTATCATCAAGAAAGAGGCCGGTGCTAGCGACCGTGGCTCACGCAGAACAAGAATCCCCCCCGATATATGGCAAGATACATTGAGCCTTTTATGTGATCATGATTTTGCAGTGCGATCGGATTGCTCGAACGCCCTCGTTTTTTATCTTACTGAAGAGATTCCCAAACGAGGAGACCGCGCCGATTCTGATGGCGTCAAACGAGTGCGGAAACTCGCTGATGGGCCTTTCCTTCAAGCTGCCCATACCAATATCTTGCTGAACGCAGCAGATGCAGGCAACAAATTCCTGAATGCAATTCATGCGTACATCTACATCCTCGCGACAGCGCCATCCTTAGGTTTACTGTCGCACACCTCAGCATCTCCTTCTCCACGTAGAGATGTTTCCCCCGTCCGGCATTCTACATCCGATAGTGGTCCTGACCTTGGAAGCCCGGATTTGCCTGATTCTGCAGCCTATTCCCAGGCAAACGGTCGAAGATCATTCTCCGCAGCATATGGTCCACAAGCGAGGAAGGCTTCGCTTATTCAAAAGTTACTAGATCGCACCCCGTCGTACGTGGTAGAAGCAGCATCAGCATCTTTAAGCGATTATGGAAACATACTCAAGGTTCTAATTACTGTACTGGAGCAAATACCTGTACGAGGATTGCTTACAGGGGTCCCAATGTTGATCGCTTTAGATGCAGCGACAAAATCACAAGACATGGATTCTGTCTCAATGCAAAGGATACTCGTTCTGAAGGAAATAATATGCCAGGTATGGTTAGCTATCGCGAGGGTATGGAGTGCGCCAGTCTTGGCAGGACTGGCGGAACGGGTCAGTGTACTTTCCTGTCACGTTTTCTGAGCTTATTTATCTGAATATAATAGGCCATGTCATTAATGCCTATGCCTTCCCTTTTACTAAATGGAGCGCGCGCAGAGCTGAAGAAGGAACTAGCGGTTCTGGAGCCGGTTCCTTTTACGGTTCTTGATTCAGATAACGCCATCAAGCACTGGGAGGGGATTGACATGGACGAAGCGCTAGCCATCCTTTGTTCAAATCAAACCGTACAGGAAGCTATAGGGCTTGATAGAGATGGCTTATACCGAAAGCTGTCCAGCAAATGGAGTGTCGATTCGGCTTTACGAGATGGTATGATTCAGTCATATAAGGGACGTTCATATCGTTAATAGGATTGTCACAAGCAGTGGTTGACAGATCTTCGAACTTCGAAACAACCATCCGTGGAGATGGCCTCTCCCCTCTTCTGAAAATATCTCCTGCGCTCATGCATATCGAAAACATATCTCTGCAGAGCCTCAGCCGCTCTGCCCGGGGGTTAGGTGTCACGGATTTAAGAGAAGCACTTGAAGGCAGAAGCAGCATGTCTAATCCCGCCTTAGCCCGGCCTCCGTCTATATCAACCCTTGACCATGCGTCATCTATAACTGGAGGCGATGCAGCCCTCAGGCTTACACGAACTCGTTCGCGGTCAAGGACAAAAAAGAGAGCAGCGCCTTCTGGGGCTGGTGAAGTTCGGGATGTTCTGACGAGGCTTGGAATAGGGAAACAGAATGGAAATCTTCTCAAGGCTTCATTTCCAGCATTACAAAGGCCCGAAAATCGATAAGCCTAGCCTGGTGGAAGTGTGCATCATGTGTGCACATCCATTCAATTTCGTGCGATGCTATTTACCATCGTAGTTCGTAATTCCGTGCCATTACAGATTATTTAATTTATGTATTTACTGCCAGGAAATCTAGATCCGTTAACTCATACCGGTGGGATACCTATTGTGTACACTATGATATGAATTCGCCTTCTCTATATAATTTCCTTATTACTCGTTCGTATTTTGACCTTCCGGGGCCTACTGAGTTTTAGGTCTCAAAAGAAATGGCTTTCGTGCATTTTGTAGTAAAACTACTTCACGTGATGACTGGCTGACCTCCGAAAGTTCACTGAAGACGGCCGCCGGTCCCGAATCCCCATGCACGTACGCGCTCAGCCGAGTCAGGCTTTGGAGGTCGATTAGAGCTCTCGTGATTGGCTTAACAACACGCTAACCTGCATTTACATCTTATCGGGACTTTTGACACACACTGAATCATTTGCAACCACAAAACATTGTCGCCTGTGTGTAAACAGTCTTAGTGTAGCATATGTCTGGAATACTTCGGCACTTGGACTTTCTGGTCGGAACATCGCATGACGCGTCTGAAAGCGACAAACGCCAGCTGGATGACTGGGATGAGTACGTTGAAATGCTCTTATACATCTACATGTGCATTGATATCTTGCAGGTTTCTTAGAGGAACACAAAGTACGACCAATGATGATCCAGCCGATTCTGATCATGTATGGAGTGATATTTCAAATCATTGGGACTCAGTTCTGGAAAAATACGAAGCTAGCACGCATTTGACTTCAAAACCACAAAGCGACGTTTTAATTAGGCTTCTTCAGTAGGTGAAGTTCGCGCACGATTCTTCAGACGAAATTGATCAGCTAAATATGCAGGAAGTTACATGAACGGACTTTACTGGATACATTGTTTTCCATCATATCCTCTACTCGCCCTAGTGACGACATATCTGGGGAGATAGCTGAACTAGTTGGATTTGATGATATCGAACTAGTAATGGACATAATTACTAATCGCGACATTGTGAGGCAGGAGGTGAGATATATTTCACTAAACTTACTATACTCCGACGCTCATCTCCACAAGCTTGAAGATTATTTACTTGTGGATGTTCCTGGATCCATTTCCTCCTTTCATGAAACGGTTGCCGAAGGTACAACATGTATAATATTTGTTGATTATTTTTGACTGATGTCCCTCAAGATGATATCCAGAAATTATCCACCTACAGTGCGCGCAGACGGATGGAGGAGAGCTTCAAAAAGAATGCTGCTCGACCGTTATTTTCTGGAACTGCTGTATGTGCTCTCAGTGGTATTTTATCATGAATGTTTAATCGAAGTTATATTTAATAGGAAAAATCTGCAGAAGTTCTTCCACATGTGTACTCTTCTTCATCGATGACTCAAGGAAATGTACTATCTCAGTTTGGAAGCAAATACATGTTGCCAATTGGAACGACTCGTCAGATGTACGAGGTTAGTCATTTAATCAGGCTGAAATGGACAACTTGCTCATCTGTCCAATACAGGAATACGAGGAAGTCATCATTCCTCCTGCAAATGCAATTCCCCCCACTATTGCTGAACGCTTGATACCAGTGGTTGAGTTAGATTCTTTAGCAAAAGGATGTTTTCCGGTACGTGTATTTTTTTTCTGTGTTTGCATGTTATTGACACTCTTGATAGGGTTATACATCACTCAATCGAATTCAATCCATTGTATATCCTACAGCATACAGCTCAAACGAAAATATGCTTATTTGCGGTAAGCTTTGGGCAAATTTTGTTTTATTTTCCTTACAAGCGATGTAATGTAGCTCCTACTGGTGCTGTTAGTACTCCTTACCATCACACGATTCAGAACATTCCTGAAATCATGTCAGGGCAAAACCGACGTAGCCATGTTGACTATACTTCGTGTCATCGATCAACATCGTTCACAGCCATATACTGGAGCACATATCCGTACTACGATTAACCGTGACAGCTTCAAGATCATATACGTGCAAGTGCAGCCACTATGAATGCGAATTATTAGCTAGATTTTTTTTGTAGTGCCCCGATGAAAGCTCTGGCGTCGGAAATTGTACGAAAGCTCGGGAAAAGGCTCCAATGGCTTGCCATAGAAGTACGGGAATTGACCGGTCAGTCCCCTCGTTACCACTCATCTGTCCAATCTAAATTTTGATACAGGCGATATGCAATTAACAAAAGCAGAAATCGCGCGGACGCAAATTATTGTGACGACCCCGGAAAAGTGGGATGTTGTTACGAGAAAGCCCACTGGAGAAGGGGAGCTAGCCTCGGTGCGCTGTTGCTTGCCTTCTTGCCGTCTCCTTCTAACGGGTTATTATAGAGCCTAAAACTGCTCATCATAGATGAAGTACATCTTCTGAATGAGGAACGTGGTGCTGTAATAGAAGCAATCGTTGCTCGTACGTTGCGGCAGGTGATTTTTGTTCATTCCCAGTTGATTCCGTACTGAATATTCACGGTCGTTCAAGGTTGAATCTAGTCAGTCAATGATACGGATTGTTGGTTTAAGTGCTACACTCCCGAATTACAAAGATGTGGCGGAGTTTCTAAGGTACTTTACTTCAGGCCCTTCTGTGATATAGCACTCAACAATTTTATAGTGTCTCGCCATACAAAGGACTGTTTTATTTCGACTCATCATTTAGGCCGGTCCCTCTTGAACAACACTTTATCGGAGTGAAAGGAAAGCCTGGCAGCGCTCAATCTCGTAAAAACCTTGACCGCGTCACCTTTCAGAAGGTGTCCGATTTGGTTGAACAAGGTCATCAGGTGATGGTATTTGTTCATGCTCGGAAAGAAACAGTGAAGACTGCAATGAATCTTCGAGAGACGGCCGTTCTTGAAGGGAGTATAGACAATTTCAGCTGCGAGGATCATCCTCAGTGGAGTCTTTTTCGACGAAATATCGGCGAGTCCAGGAACAAAGAAATGAAGCTATTATTTGACAGCGGCTTCGGTATTCATCATGCTGGCATGCTGAGATCCGATAGGAATATGATGGAAAGGATGTTCGAAGCGAGGGCGATTAAGGTGGTATTAATTCAGCTGCACTTTATCAACCATTGACATATTTTGTAGGTTTTGTGCTGCACTGCGACACTTGCTTGGGGTGTCAATTTGCCCGCTCATGCTGGTAAGAGACAGTGCTTGGGACTTTTTGTAATTTCTCACTATTCCTCGTCATAGTCATCATTAAAGGGACTCAAGTATACGATAGTTCGAAAGGTTCTTTCGTGGATCTCTCAGTACTTGACGTTCTACAAGTCTTTGGAAGAGCTGGTCGTCCAGGACTCGAAACTAGCGGTGAAGGGTATATATGTACCACGGAAGACAAACTTGCACATTATCTAGATGCTGTAACTTCACAAGTATGTGATTCTTCTCTCTCTAGGCGATGTAAGCGACTTAGCGACCTGCAGTTACCTATTGAATCACAGTTCGCAATTTTGGATCTTTTGTTACGGATTTCATTTGACCGATTCCTCCAGATTCCAAGGGGGAATGATAGATGCGCTCAACGCAGAAGTATCTCTCGGCACGGTGGCTAATGCTCGTGATGCAGTACGGTGGCTTGGTTACACCTACTTATTCGTAAGAATGAGAAAGAATCCTTTTATCTATGGTTCGTCCTTCTTCTTTAACACCATGTCCCTTTTAAGACTATTTTTAGGCATTGCACGAGAAGCAACAAGTGATGACCCTCAGCTGGGAGGCAAACGCAATGAGCTTGTGACAGCTGCTGCCAGCAAGCTTGCTGAAGCACGCATGATAGTATTCGACCGCGCTACTGACAGCTTCAGTATAACAGACCTTGGAAGGATTGCTGCAAAGTATTATATCCGACATGCTTCAATCGAGATATTCAACAAAGAATTCCGGCCAAGAATGTCTGAAGCGGATGTGCTGGCGATGGTTAGTATGAGCACTGAGGTAAGTACATCGATAGAAATGGAGACTCCACCAGCTCTAAATGATATTAGTTTGAACAAATCCAAATTCGAGAATCAGAGGTCAAAGAGCTTGAGAAATTGATGGAATCGGCTCCATGCGATGTGAAAGTAAGTAGGCCTGGTAAATCATTCGTTCTTCGCGATTAATGTGTGCTTTTCAGGGTGGGGTCGATAATGTGCAAGGGAAAGTCAACATTCTTCTTCAGGGTTTTATTTCTAGGGAACTCGTGGACGATTTTGCCCTAGTTTCAGACATGGCATACGTTGCTCAGAATGCAGGTCGCATCATTCGTGCTCTGCTCGAAATAGCAATCAGCCGCAAATGGGCCAATGTCACAGCTGTGCTCATGGGTATGAGCAAAGCCGTCGAAAAGCGAATGTGGCCATTTGATCAACCACTAAGGCAATTCGAGCTCAAGGCCGACGTATTTTATGGCTTGCAGCAATGGGCCGATGAGTGGTCAGTGGCACAACTGGCGTCATTAGACGCGCACGCACTAGGCAACCTGATCCATCTCAACGAGCATCACGGACTCGCCCTTCTCAACGCTGCAAAACAATTTCCGACTTGCAAGATTAGCTATGATCTCCGGCCACTGGGACCTGATGTTCTAAAAATTGTGCTTCGTGTTACTCGCGATTTCGTCTGGAACTCCAAGATACATGGCAGCGCTGAGCCCTTCTGGATTTGGGTTGAGGACCATGAAGGTCTAACGATCCTTCAGCTATCACACCTTGTCTTCCGACAGACCACCGAAGTTCTAAATGTCGACTTCATCATCTCTATCCCCGACGGTCATCCACCTCCCTCCGTTACTATTCGTTGGGTTTCTGACCGCTGGATGGGGGCGGAGGACGAGCTTCTTGTTCCGTTGGAATTAATGATCATGCCGGCACCATCAAAATCTCATACACCAACACTAGATCTGCCTTTTCTTTCACTGTCTGTTCTCAGCTCGCAGACTTTAGAAACAATTTTTTCACCTCGTCTTCACAGTCTTAACATGATCCAAACACATTCATACTGGAGTCTTGTAAATACAAAGTCGCACGCGCTATTAAGTGCGCCTACTGGGAGCGGAAAATCCATGATGGCACAAATGGTGATCTGGTAAGAAGTTTTTTCCAGTGGAAAAAGATGAATTCATGTAAAACATCATCCAGGGCTTCTATTTTGAAGACCTCTCATTCCTGGGTGCTCATCGTTGCACCTCAAAGGAGCGCAGCTGCTGGGCTATTTTCTGAGCTACGAATAGCTTCCCGATCAATGGGAGTGCAAGTGGAATACGCAACTGATCAAAACGTGCTATCGCGACCGAAGAACAGGACAGTGCGAATTGTGACGGCGTTCCAATTGCTTGCCAGTCTGTCGCGACGGAAGGCAGCATCTCCCCCTCCTACAGGCCTTGATTTAGTTGTGCTCGAAGATTTGCAGCAGCTAGATTCTAGCTATGAATTTGCAGTCTCATTGTTGCGTTATTACACGCAGTCTTTGCCGACAAGATTCATGGGTATATGCGATTCTTTGAATGATGCAGCGGATCTCGGAGATTGGCTTTCAGTTGGCCCATCTGCGTTGTTCAGCTTCCGCCCAAGAGACCGCGATCAATCTCTCAGCCTTTCTACCCAAATATTCACCATACCTCATTCTGCGTCTCTTTTCAAGGCAATGGCGAAACCTACACATATGGCCATTCAAAGTGCACCTCCCGGAGAATCTGCATTAGTTTTTGTCCCTTCCCGTGGTCAGTGCCGAATGATAGCTCTTGACCTTATAACACAATGCACTTTGGAAACTGAGACGGCGACCGGATACCTTCCTAGTGATGTCGATCACAACATTCTGCAGCAACGATGCACTGGACTCCAAGATCCAACGCTAATTGATTTCATTTCAAAAGGCGTTGGTTTCTGGTATCAAGGACTGCAGAAGTCGGATCGGGAATTGATGCTTGAGTTGTACGCTGAAGGTGCAATTCGTGTGCTGCTCGTTCCGAGAGATTCTTGTTGGACGGTGCCTGTGCGTGCTGCAGTCGTTGTCGTGATGGGTACTCAGTATGTTTACGTCGAAAAGGAGGGTTCTGATCGACAGATACGCGATTATGGGTTGACGGAACTTGTGCGCATGCAGAGTCGCTCTGTACGGCACTCAGGGTCTGGCCATTTTTATCTGTTTTGCCAGTCTGAATCGCTAGATACATTCACGCGGTTCTTGAATGATGGTCTCCCCCTTGAATCACAGCTTTTGGAAACCGGTGCGCTGGAGTCGTGGTATAAAATGCAGCTTAGGGAAGGGAGAGTTGTCCAGAAGCAGGATTTGGTTGATCTATTGTCGTTCACATTCCTAGGCCGACGGATCGTGAGCAACCCTTCTTATTACGGCTTCGAAGCTGGAGTTCGGGACGAGAATCTTTCTCGCATAGCCGACAACGTCGTCGACGCTGTGCATAACGAAGTCGCGGGCCCACCCAACACGACTACGGAAAAATAAATCCGACAAGGCGTATATAGTCCTCAATCTATGCTGTAATTCTAAACAAATTTAGGCTGAATAATTAGAAGATAATTAGAGGAAGTTCCGAAGTTTCTGAAGCCTCTCAGCCGCTCTCTTTAGAGTGTCAACGTCTTTGCAGAACGCAAACCGAGCATATGCTTCCCCGATGTTGGCATGCTCTTCGCAGTAAAACTAAAAATAACATATTAACACTTCTCTATTACAAGATGCTATTTTGCTTACTTCGCTAACGGGGATAGAAGAAACACCGACTTCCATGGCAATGAACCAACCGGCCCTATCATGGACACTTTAAGACCGGCCAGGCAAAATAATGCTGCAGAAATCACTTACCTGAAGTCTCTGCCCCTTCCCTTAACACTTGTAGGGAACGGATAGTCTTCCGGGAAATTGACCTTGGAGATATCCTAACAGACAACGACTTCAATGAATACGGTTTTCAGATTTTTATTGGACTCACCAAAAGAATGAAATAGCTGCCTTGCGGTAGAATGTATTTAAGACCTAATTTATCGAACGCATCTGTAAGGATGTCCCGTCGCTCGCTATACTCAGCGACCTGTGTTTCGAAGAATTTATATTTTTTCGCTTGTTCCAATCCTGCTGCCGCAGCTTCCTGAAGGGGAGAATTGGTACAGAACACAATGCGCGTCGTTGCAGCCAAGGTAGGTTGTATAATAGAAGATGGCCCGATGAGCCAGCCAACGCGCCATCCAGTCGCAGCGAATGCCTCTTTAATTTACAAAAATACATGAGATACATGCACGCCCTGAAAGCAGATACAAACTTACTGCCTGCCGACCCGACAGTAACAGTCCGATCCCACATGCCAGGCAGATTCGCGATGCGGACATGCTCTTTCCCTTCGAATACCAGACAATCATACTGAGAAGGTAACCTGTCAGTGGAATTTTGGAGCTCGAAGCCGTGGCTATGCCTACCACTTCATCAGCCATCACAAGAAGATTGAATTCTTCAGCCAATGCTGCGATCGCCTCGAGCTCTTCCTTACTGAAGACCTTGCCAACAGGATTATGCGGCGTATTGACGATGATCATTTTCGTGCGCGGCGTAATAGCGCGTCTTGCAAAAGGAGCGTTGGGGGACGAAGTAGATAAACGAGCACATTCACTTACCGAAGTTCGTCAAAGTCTATGGTCCAATCATCACCGGTGGGTTTCTCTTTTGACTCATGTGGAGGATGCAATGGAACGTAAACAGGTTTGCCGCCATTGAAGGTGACTGAAGGAAGGTATTGGTCGAAGAAAGGCTCAAACATAATGACTTCATCGCCTTGGTCGAGGAATGCTGTGAAAACAGAATACTGTCCTATTTACCATGTATTAGGTTACTAGTGTAGTGATGTGTAGTTTTGGCATGCCTTCATTTGCTCCACTGGTTACGAGGATCTCCTTTTCGACATCAAGGTCCCTGTTGAACTGGGGACCGTAGAAACTCTTGATTGCCTCTCTTAGACGAATGCGGCCCTTGGGATGGGAGTAATGATTGGGCGCGACTGACTTCAGTGCCTCTTCAGCTGCTTCTGTGACCCATAGCGGGGGAGGAAAGTTCATGTAACCCTGTCCTAGATTGATACAATCGGCTGGCAGATTAGCAGCACTATCCGATAAGAAAGTCAACTGATACGTAATGGAAACAATTCGGCGAGACAATATGTACTTGAAAATAGACCAGACATCTTGCGCGAGTGCTCTGCCCTCTTTTAAACGGGAAGAGAAGGGTATCAACGTGGTACGATCTTGTGGTGCAGATATGGGATTCTGTGCAGACATCTTAGCTATGGAACGGAAAGAGGGTCTTGTGAAGGATGAGCGGATGGTTCTCGAGAAAAGGAGTGCCAGCGTGCACGGGATCTATAAGCCGGACTGGCGACAAATGGCGAACGAATAACTCTGTAGGAGACCCTATATTGTAACCCGTATCCACCGCTTTCTGCGGTCATCTTCGGACTTTCGGCCGGTGAGTGGGAGACTTGTTTGCCACGGCGTCTATCGCCCTCTCAATAAGCGCGTAAGTGACGTTGCAACGTTGGCCAATTAAAGCGAGGCACCAATTGCAGGGCAACTCCATCGACATCAGCTCCGACGCAGGCTCTGGGTTAATATACCAAATGGACGCGAACCAGCCTCTCTGCCTCTGCTGTCTCACATGCGTCGTCGCCTTATCACCCCTCACCGCACGGATGTCGAAGGGCCGTATCAGTCCTTTCTGCGTTTAAATATTTTTCTGCACGCGTTTCTAGAAAGGGTCGCTCGGGCTCCGCCTTGCCCTGCTGCTTCTTTTATTTCTTCCAATAGTAATTGCTAACCGTGGGACTTCTCGCGAAGCACAGTATCAGAAAGTATCCATCATAAGGTTCATCGACATCACTCCAGCACACCTTTGTTCACCATATTGTATACGATGCAGCGCATACAAACTCGCCTTATATGGGCTGTCGACCGCCGTTTTTTTGCCTATCGCGACCTCGAGCGCATGGGCGGCGATAAACATTCAGTTCCGGCTGTTCTATCCTGGAAGAGTCACTGGCAGTTACTGCATGATCATGGGCCCTCCGTAATGCGATAACCTCCTTTGACAACATCGTGCCACGTCCTCCGTCGCTATTTCCTTGTATTATAGGTTCTGCCATGGCGTCACCTGCAATGACCGCAGCTCACGCCCTTTCTTTTCTGGGATTTTGGCATCGCCTCTCCGAGCCTCATCCGCTTCCGAAACCGAGTCTTCTCCGGTGGCCAGTTTATCACAACATGATGGGCGAAGCGCGGCTCTATTTTCTTCGACTGTCTGCATGCTCGCTGTGGGACTGTAGAACGTTTATTTACTGTCACGCCAGCGATAGCAAACTTGCTCCAACCAGAATTGTTCCGAGTATCTAGAAGCCAATAGCCCGAGATGTGCTCATGTGCTGCTACGCGATTACAATTCAGATGCTCAAATGCTCGATCGTCTCGATCGTCTGGATGCGGATACTCCTCATGGAGAGAATCCTAATGCCATTCAGAGCCATCGACGAAAACAGTGGTTTCGTTCCCTCGTCGATTAAATAAAAGAGTGCCTACTGTTATTAGCCTGTCTATAAGGTCTTCAGCGTCTTTATTTTCCTCTGAATTACCTCCAGTTATGCCGGGAATTCTCTCTACCTTGTCGCCGCTGGAGGTCAGAGCTACGCCTAGCGCTGCCGACCGCTTAATCCGAAACCAAAAGCAGTTGGAGCATGTCAAGGAATTGTGGATATTCCTTTCCTGCGTAATAGCATTCTTCACCTCTATACGCATCATCCGCGCAGTCTACGCTTTGCTCTGGAAACCAGCACGTCCCGACGCGGAATTAGTCAAGGAAAAGGCCGACCCAGAAGCCACTGTCACTCCTACGGGGGTTGGTAAATTCTCACTGCGCTATCTTCCCTCTGCTATCGCCACTGGATTCAGAATCGTAGCTTTTCGCTGGAGTATCCCTGTCGGCCCTCAATGCATCGCATCTGTCTCTGAACTTGCCTTCATTTTAATATATATCGCCGCCATGTTCATCTGGCTTCTGGTGGATAGTTCGTAAATTTATATTATTACGTGATTTATGCACTGACAGCCGACGACCAACTAGCGCGAGACCTTCAGGCACTGTTCTACCAAGACCGAGCTGCCCATCTTGCCTCGTCTCAGCTGCCGCTCATCGTTGCTCTCGCCGGTAAAAACAACGTACTTTCCTGTAAGTGACAGACTCTTCGGATTTAGCATATCTCTAACGGATAGCATTTCAGGGATGACTGGTGTTAGCCATGAAAAAGTAAATCCCCCCTCTGATTAACGTTGAAGGACTTTCTAACCGTATTTCTGCATTTGCAGTTAAACGTTCTCCATCGGGCTGCCGCCAGGACCAATCTAATATTGTTGTGGCTCCATGCCATCACTCGCACAGTATCCGGGTATGTAAATTCGTACTCTGGTTCTTTCCCTCGTCTCATAGCCCATAGTCTTCCGGCGCAGTTTGATTTTTCCCACCACTGGATGCGCTCTGGCGCTGTCGGCTTGACCGCATTTTCGCTTGCAACTTTTTTGTCCGTGAGACCCATCAGGAATATGGCCTTCGAATTCTTCCTCGTCTCCCATATAGTGCTCATTCTGTACGTCAAGTTCATTCAATATTGCTTGCAGTATTTGACTTACAATTTCTGCAGGATTTTCTTGTTTGGAGGCTATTTCCATGCAAAGGAAGTGGAGTAAGTCAAACTCAAATTTGTTGTCTATTACGCGGATAGCTAAATATATTTTTGCAGGTATGGCACCTACATATGGCCTGCGCTATTGGTTTGGGCGTTCGACCGTGCGCTCCGAGGAATCAGTCTTCTCTGGAATAATAGGGTGTGGTCGTCAAAGAATGAACATTCAATCGCGACTATAGAGTTATTATCAGAAGATACTGTTCGCATTACTTTACGCCGGAGGTTTTCTTGGAAGGCGGGCCAGCATGCATATGTCATTCTTCCGACTATCAGCACCTTGCCCACGGAAGCCCATCCTTTCACTATTGCTAGCATTCCGGAACCTATCGAAGGATCAAAAGATAAGAATGTCGTTTTCCTCATTCGAGGCCGTGGCGGGTTTACCCAGCGTCTGAGAGACCATGCGACTCGCAATGGCACAGGGTCAGTTCCTGCGCTTTTAGATGGACCATATGGGTGCCCACCAGACTTGCGCCCTTTCTCCACTTGCATCTTGATTGCAGGTGAGTTCTAAGTTCCAAATAGTCTCTTTCCCCACTCATTGGCTATTTCCAGGTGGTTCTGGTATTTCATACACCCTTCCGCTTCTCCTTGATTTAATTCGGTCGGTTCTTTTACTACATATTTAATGACCCGTACTGAATAAAACTGTAGCCACAATGTTCGGGGCAATAATTCTGCTGTGCGACGAATCGTTTTTGTGTGGGCGGTCAGAGATGGAGGTACGTATATATTGACTATGCTTCGCCCGGAAAAACTAGGTTGACTTTCTAACCTTAGAACATCTGAAATGGATCTCGCAGGCTATCACGGAAGCGTTGTTTTCCCCCACGACTTCATTGGTTATCGAACCGCGGATTTATGTTACTGGTTCGAACTACCCCATCCCGGAGGTCCCAACCCTCACCAATCGGCAGTCGGATTCCTCCTCGGTCTCGAGCGGTGTAAAAACTGAGCCCGAATTACCTGTATACTCATCTCTCAAGCTTATTCATGGTCGGCCAAGCGTCCGTAAATTACTCCATGATGAGATTTCCACATCTTTTGGACCAGTATCTGTCGATGGTAAGATCTTCATTACTTTCTATATCAACGCCATTTTATTTACTCGTGTTGCATCAGTCGCAGGGCCGGCGAGTTTAACAGAATCCATCCGGCGGGCACTCAGCTCGGATATGGCAGGTCCTCAAGCTGTTCTTAAGGGACTACCACCTGTTACTTTGCATGTGGAGTCATTCGGCATGGTTAAGAGCTAAATTCAAACATCATCTGAAGTACTCCTGCTTGCCCCCTTCTATACGTGTAGTAATATTTTTCGGTCGCAATGAATGAACCCTACGGACTATTTACGTTTGGTCATACACCATATATCCTCAATAGCCTCAACTCCGTGGCTAAAGCTCATGTCAATTACTTCCGTGAAGAGATATTTAGTCCGATTGCCGCACGAACTTTTGCCGAGAACCAGTGTACACTACAAGCCGTGATGTAATCCAAGGCTATTTATTATTATCAGACTCGTCCCAGGGAAGCACAGGAGATAAAGCTATATCAGGCATCTACGTCAGTGTTGCTTGACGCGATAAGCTCGGCGGATATTCGAAAAATGTCGCCAAATTTACCAAACACATGCTGCTGACCTACTAGAAACTCTCTAATTTTTAGCATAGCACTGATGACATGAGCGACAAATGCTTATCGGCACGGAACGTACTCCCAGAAACATTGCTGGCCAGTGCACAAGGAGATTCAGTCGATATCTGTCCATCAACACCCTTCGAAGTTGACTCAAAATTTACATAGGTGTCGCACCGAGATAAGGCCTAAATCACCGAAAGTATCAGACTTTTGACCTTAAGAATTCACTGGGCGGTCAGGTAATGACACACATTGCTTCAGGTTCCTTCTGTCCTATGGCCGTATTGGCATCAGACTAACACCATCTGGCGTCGAAGCTCGCAGGTGAATTAGAATTTGAAGCTGCGTGCGGCCATGCGGTAAAATCGTCGGGGTACCCGGTAGACAGATACGGCATCTGTAAATTGAGCCTCGCCCGTGTCGGGGCTTCGAAAAAGATGCATACTGTACGTACATATATGTGGCATTTTGCAGTCTCGGTGCCATATGTGTCATAATGTTTCCACAGGAGAATGAAAATGAGATCCGTCTGACTCGGTGCATGTTTAAAGCTTGGGAACATTATATAAAGCATATTTTACTGTTAGAGTGGATTTGAAGCGTTTGGAAGTCCTTTGCTTAAAATGTCAACCGTAGAACTTGAAGCTTGAAATTTCAGGAACATAGTCATTTTCGAGGTGCCATAGTGCCCTCTCCTTGATACCCTTGCTGATATGACGAAATACCATTGGATTGGTGGGATGTAAGTGTAGCTAGTGTGGTATATTGATCTATCAATGTCAGTATCAATCATTGAGCAATCATTGACAGCCAATCAGGTGCTGTCGGACTTCTCCGGATTCTCTCATTATTTTATTTTGTGTCATTCGTCAAAACTAGTGCGGCCAATCGTGCTGTAAATATTATGGGAGAGAATCAACTATGTAGCGACTAGTCAAGAAGTGCAGCGCAGTCCGTTGCGCAGCCAGCTTGTTGCATGAAGCACGCAAATCCGCCGTGGCGACAGCATGGTTAGGGAAGACTTGGCAATCAGAAAACATTATATCCTGAATCATCAGATAGTCGACAACATACCGGTTCCACCATGCTAGCAAACCGTCGACTTGCTTCTTTGATGCGTCATCAGGAGCGACTTCAACTTAATAATCAACAATAAAGTCGTAGAAAGCAAGGAAGCTGAATCCATTGTCACAAAGATCGACCCATTGGGTGGCATCTGTGCGAGATTAAATATGAGCTATGAAGCCAAAAGATCTTGAATCAACAACAGCTCAGTAAAACTTTCGAGTGACGTACCAGAACTGCTGCTTCTTTCGATGATACCATTAACGACTTATTTGTACGTGTAAATCTTATCTCTTTTATTCTTTCCTTCTGTTCTTTACGCCATTTGAAACAGTAACGTACCTCTATTATGTTTTTGAATGCTTTTGTGCGTAATGAGCGAAATCGAGTTGTACCTCCACCGTCGACGCATTCCTGCTCTTACAATTTGGGAACTAAAGCCGCTCTACAAACTGCGGCCAACACTCTACGTCCAGGAGACGACAGAGGTACAAAAATCCCGGCCAGAATCTGCAACAACTGGAACGAGCCCGTTGTCTAACTGCCGTTTGAGTCTACCACCTACTCGAGGTCTCTTCGTTTGTTGCCTGTGTCCGTCTCTGTTTCTCATAGATCTAGGTATTCGCTATAAGTTCGCGCCTGCTCTACGACGCACAAATCGATAATCGATACTTCTAACGGCTAGGTACTAGTCGATCGTCCAAGTCAACCGTTGGCGCCTGATTGAGCAACAGAGAAACGATTGAAAGTCTGATAAATTTAAGCGTAATGAGATACATTCCAGAAGTGGCGAGTTCGTAACAGCCAACACAGTTTCGATTCCAATTCTCGTGCTAGGCTTTCGACGACTGAGACGATATATGATTCGGACGCACAAGTCTATAGTTGCACAAACAAAGTTCAAATTCCAAGATGTCTAACGGATCGAGGTAACCCATCATATCTCAAAGAAGTATGAAAGGCTTTGTATAATCTAAAATGGTTCCGTTAGCCGACATCTCAACAAGCTCCAGAAGAGCTCACCTTAGCACCCTGTGGTCCCGCTGGCACAGTCAAACGCAAAACACCCAACATCATAAAATGTCGCCACCTGGCCGTACGGGTTAAGGACAGGCACCAGCTCGAGCTGCGCGTCTGTATACGCAAACAGCGAGCATTCGAGTCCGGTGGCGTCCGGCTCGTTGCTTGGGGGGGGCAGGGTGAGGAAAGACTTGCACAGATTGTCGGAATACACGAGGCAAGCGCGCGCGCAGGACGCGGTGTCCGGTACGGGGATTGGGGTGAAGCCATTGAGGGCGAACACGCCAGATAGCGAAGCGGCGCCAACGAACCCGCAGGTCGCTGTCGGCGGGGGTGGAGCAACAGCCGTAGCGGATGCGGCGCAGGTGCAGGTTGGAGTGGGTGTAGTTTGGCCGGATGCGACCACGATGATGGAGAAGAGGGAGGTCAAGACGGAGAATGACTTCATGGCTGGTGGAGCTGGGCGATGGGAGGGTCGGCGTCGTATTGTTCGTACTTATAGGTTGTAAGGGCGGCGACCATTACCCGTGGCGAGAAAAGTGTGGGGCTATTGGCCGACTTGTGCGCAGCCCGTACCTATAAAAATAAGTCGTAAGTACAGTGCACGTTTTCATAATACATACGACCATAACGACGCAGCATAACACATAGCCTTTTATGTGGAAATAACGCCAACGATAGGGCATCCAGTTACTTGAGTGTAAACGAGCGAAGACACAAACTGTAAACTACGTCGTTTATAAGTAAATAAGTGAAACAAAACTGAGTATGAAATATAAAACAAATGTAGGAACTGAGATGAACGACATACTGCGCCGCACATTTCTTACTTCCAATTCCGGGATACACGGCAAGCTCGTAATATTTCCAACATTTTAGGCCTTTAGACCTTTAGGGATAGTCGTTCTTCAGTACCGCGCCCTGGGCCGGCGTGATTGCTGAGTGAAAGCCTGACAAGTCACAATTTCGCGTATGTCACGTGGTGATAACGTCCCTTGAACAGCTGTCGTATTTCCAGTGCTGGTCCCAAGCTCGTCCGAACGACAAAAGAATCGTTCGCAAACGATGGTTTACGCTGTGGACGCAGAGCAGGACGCGATAAAACAGCAAGAGTATGTGCAATTTATGATTTAACAAATTTCTTCATGTGCTGACTTCTATTAGCCCTAACCTCTCACAGTCTCGGCCTTCAGTTGATTCAACACCAAGCCAGAGCGGGAATTCTGGCGATTATACCCATTTCACAAGTGAACCCCACGGCACTGAAGCAAACGATGACGATGACGATGAGTTTGTTTATCCTGGAGCTCCCTCGGTGGAACCCAACATCACAATACCAGAAACCCCCGAGCCTCGACAAACTCATCCATCACCGGCACAGCTTGAATCGTTATATGCTGCAGCATCGTCTGGAGATCTGCCACTCTTGAAACGTTTGTTTAAGAATGCGCTAGATTCAGGAAACGTAGAGCCCTTCAGTTTGGCCAATGATGCATCCTCTCGTACAGGCTTTACTGCCTTGCATGCCGCTGCTAGTCGAGGTCATTTAGACTTGGTAATTTGGTGTACGTATCGTCCTTACGCAACTAACTTAATGTGCATCAACTTAAAATTGCACAGTGGTGGAGGATTGCGGTGCCATGCCTGACCTTGAAGATAGGGAAGGTGAAGTAAGTGGCACATCGATATTCGAACTCGCAGCACTGCTAACTATCACGGCAGACAGCTTTGCATAAAGCTTCTCTTAATGGGCACATATCTGTTGTTCGCTATCTCCTGCCGCGTAGAGCCGATGTTCATGCCAAGGACGCTGATGGTTGGACCGCCTTGCATAACGCGTGTTCGAAGGTATGCCACTTCTGTAAGCTTTTAGAGCCTCGGTTTGATTATTTTCTAGGGATACCTTGATATAGTAAGGTGGCTTTGCGAGAAAGGCGGTGCCGCTGAACCCAGCAACGGGGTTACTGGAGTAGATATGCGTAGCAAAGATGGCTGGACCCCTTTAAGTGAGTGGATCTCATTCTCGTTCAGACTGATGTAACTTGCTAATTTGAATCACAAGTGAATGCGTCCTCCAAGGGTCACTTACCTGTTGTTCTATATCTCTTAACGAAGCAATCTGCAAATCCCTTGATAAGGAACAAATGGGGTGAAACGGCATATGATGCTGCCGCTGCAGTCTTCGAGGTCTGGATCTGTGAGGTGAGTACGAAATCTTTTGGAAATTTTGCATAGTTTGAAATGCTATTCAGGTACTCCAACAAGCGGAAGCAGAACGCTGGCAAGGGACCACGGCCCTCTATAATCCACTCCTTGTCCACACTACATTACCGCTGATTCTATACGAAAACCAACGCCTGGATACCCGGCTCAAAACCATGGCATTGTCAAGTGGTAGACCAAAATTTTCGGCGTCAGGCCTGGGAAAACACGGACGACGATCACCATTTGAACTCAAGCTACCAATGCCTGATGAAGAATCAGGAGTTCGTGAGGTTCCAGCATGGCGTAGCGGTGTTCAGCTTCCACTCCGTGAAGCTCCATGGAATTTCCCGAAACCAGGTGCACAAGATCGGTCCTTTGAGGGAGCAGAAAGGAGTCATTTCTGGCTGCATGTTGTTTCATTATCTTGTCATTCATCTGCTCACGTATTTTCGTTTTTCAGGTCTGACTGGACTCTGGACGTTACACACCCTGGAGTTGATGCAGAAGAAGGATGGCAATATGCCCAGTCTTTTAATGATCCGGATGATAAATGGAAGGCTGAAAGGCCTCCACAGTTAGAGCGCATCCTGAATGGGACTGTTGTTGCTGCAGGATTTGCGGGTTCTCCTTCGAGAGGCAGCGGTTCCCTATCTTCATCCAATCCTAACCGTGCGGGGCCGGCCTGGGTGCGACGCAGACGATGGGTTCGGATCATGCGCCGGAGATTAGACATCCCTCCTCTTCCTTTCCTTGAACCTGATGGCGCTTTGTATCATTTGGACGAAGACGGTAGCCTTGTTCCTTACGTGGAGGACAACTATCACGATATGCCTGACGGCGAGAGACAAGAATTAGGAATAATGGCTTCAACTTCATTATCGTCCTCTGATTATGTCGCGCGTGCACGATATCTTGTAGGCAACCAATCTCAAGATGAGACAAACGAAGATGCCATCTCTGGCATTGAAGCTCGTCGCGCTATTGCCAAGTTAGAACGCGCAACTACAGAGTTAAGACAGGGCATTTTGAGTTCGTTGATTTTCATTGCGCAATCTCCATATCATAGGTTTATTCATCCTTCCTTCTAGGTGACGAAGATGCAGAACGCAAGATTCAAGCTGAAGTACTGCTTAATGCTTATAGCAGAGAACTTCAGCGTCGAAGACTGTCTGCCGGTGCAAAGGGCCTACTCATATCTGAAAACGGTATGTATCATGTCAATGTTTATAAACTTCCAGTATTGAGGAATGGCTTTTTTGAAGATGATGTGCTCGAGCGAGATGATGATAGTAGTTCCGATGAGGAGTTCCATTATCCGGGATCTTCGCCCCATGAAACGATTAGACCTGTATCGAGGGCATCCGGCTCTACGGACTACTTCACCAGACCAGCAATCTCTCGAGTTCCCACTGATCTGACCCCGCAACTCTCTCAAGCACCCGATTTCCGCGTTCCGACCCATGAAGCCCCTCAGAAAGTTCTTACTCCGAGATGGACGCCTCCTACTCCGCATCAGCTCCACGCACAATGGGAAAGGGATGAAACAGTGCATAGCTGTCGTGATTGTCAGCGTCGCTTCAACTTCATTACCCGTAGAGTAAGTGTTGGTTTATCCAAGGTTCAATCTGTATTAACTCATGCTCATGTAGCATGTGAGGCGCTTTTCTCATCATGTACCAAAAGATGACTAACATTATCTGAAGCATTGTCGTAAATGTGGGAGAATATTTTGTGATCGCTGCTCTTCTCAAAGGACTGTTCTTGATCCTTCTGACATTATCCACGATCCCTCGCTGCCAGAGACTCCAGCGACAACCAGTTCGCAGAGGGTATGCCAGACTTGCTTTGACGATGTCAATGCTAGTGTACCAAGCAGACTTCATGGAGGAGGTTTGACAGCCATGGAACGAATTGTCGTAGATCAAGAGCGCCTGACCGTCCCAGGAAGTTTGACGAGAAGACAGTCCAGCTCGCAGCTCAGTGACCTGGCAGAGTGCGTTTTTTCTCTGTACATTCGTATTGTCTGTTACTGAGAGCATTATGCCGCGTAGCTGCCCCGTATGCAACCAGAACTTAGATGATGTGGGAGATGCCGAAGCGCAAGAAGCTCATGTGAAATCTTGTTTAGAAGGGGACTCTGGAACCACACCTCAGTCTGCCAAGTATCTCGTTTACCGCCTTCCAGCGGAAAGTACCCTCCTCGGTGTTGAATGTAGGTGACTTCTGGAAAAGTGCGATTGTCAATATTTAATGAATACTGTTATAGGTGTTATATGTCTGGAGGAATTCGTCAAAGGTTCTTTATTCATAGGTTACTTCGACATCATTTTGCTGATTTTTCTTCAGGTTCTACTGTTGCTCGACTGAGCTGTTTCTGCAGCTTTCACAGTGGTATAGTGGCTTACTCATGTCCAAGACTTGATGATGATGCTCACTCCATCCTATAGCCTGCCTGTCATCCTGGCTTCAGCGAGGGAAGAGTTGCCCTGTACATGCACGCTAGCTCGTCCTTTGCAAACTTTGCCATACTCAATCGTACTCTTTCGAGACGCTGCCTACGTGATCGATCTTCTAGTTTCTGATGTTATATATATTTTGTTGGAAGGATACTAGCCACTAATCACCCTCATCGCGAGGCTCATAAAACGTACTATAACGAATTCTACTCTCGTCGATCCGAATGACATCCGAAAAGTCTTCAGTATCTGGTTCGATGATGTCTTGACCTTTCCGACCATCATCTTGATCATCCTCGAACCATGTCGACGGGTCGTCGTCACTGTCCTCGTCGTCGTCGTCGTCTTCTAGGTCAGATTCGCTCGGTTTGTAATTCCTGGGAATCAAGTTTTCATACAACAATAATTTGCATCGAAACTCAACAGAGCTTACATGAATGCCCATATCCTAGCTTCTCGTTCTGCTTGTGTTAGGATCTCTCCCTTGAGTGGAATTCCTTGCTTCTTCTTCTTCTCCTCCATGCGTTTATGTCTTTCCATGTCCAACTGATGCGCTCGTCGCTCAAGCTCGATAGCTTCCTGCATGTTCATGGTTCCAGCCTGGCTAGTGCCATTACTAGGTCCCTGTATATAACAGTGGGTATCTGTGGACGAGGAAATGTTTACATATCGGGACTTACAAACTGAGCTAATGCTCTACGTTTCGCTTCCAGAGTCCTACTTGTCGGCGGTTCTGGTGAAAGGTCGACCATCATCTCATCTTCTCCTTTGATCTTGGTCTTCTTCAATTCTCTATTGATGGTTTCCATTCCATCAAGTTCAATTAACCGTGATTCTACAGCAGCTTGCTCTTCCAATACTCTTTGGATGTATGTCGAAGTCGATGCTCCACTACAGCAACTGTATTAGCGAATATAAGAAGTCGAGTAATCAAGAAGCCAACGTACGGGGAAGCCAAAAGTCTAGTATTCAAGGCATGCAAGTCGTTTAGCTCTCGGAGAGTCATCTGAGGTATGCAGTGCTTCGGTCGAACCGATGGCCTGAATCCCGGCGGAATTGGAGGCTTGTTCCTTCCTGTCGACATCGGAGATGGTGGGGTAGTTCTGTTCATTGGTGTAGTTGCGCGATAGGCTGTTGGCTTTATAGTTGAATGAGAGACGTGCCAGTGATTTATAGTCGGTCCCGGCCAGAAAGCGTCACCTCCCCACGGAAGCAGTTCAATTATGTATTACAATAAATTTCCATTTTGGGTTAAGGTGGCGTATGTGGCTTATCCAGGAGCGCTAAGACGTACTCACTTCTCACCCGCCGACGGTGCCTTGAACAGCCATTCCGTATTTATTACACGACATAATATTAATACAAATTTCAAGAAATTCTACAAATCAGCATGAACTGAACATCGAACTGTTACATATACATATCACCCTGTATAGCATAGGCATTAGCTAGGGAATGGCAGAAGGAGATCAAAACTCACCATCCCGGGTGGTAAGAACTCATCATTATCAGGACTTCTCATGTTACCGCCTCCAGGAGGGCCACCCCTTCCTCTCCCGGGACCAAAAGGTCCTAAACCACTTCCGTCAACGCTTGGCCCTACGGGATCAAACCTCGCTCCCGGTGGTGCCCCCATGGGCGGAAGAAAACCATCGCCACCCCAAGGACCGCGATCAGGGTATGCACCTTGATCTCTGCGAGGGTTGAAGATAGGATGATTAGGACCGACAAACATGCCATCACCGTCGGGCGGGAAAAGCGAAGGCGGAGCGAACGGGTTTTCGGGGAAAGGGTCTCGATCCCTTCGTCCTATTTCTAGTGGATTCCTGGGAAAGACGGTGGGTGATTGGTTTTGATCACGATCAGGAGCATTCGGAGGTGACTGAGGATAAGGACGAGTTGGAGGTGGGTTCTGCGATGTTGAAGGACCGGTGGCGGAGGTCTCTCCTTCTTCCAGATAGCCCTCTTTCTGCAGTCCTGGTACCAATTTCTGGATAATTCTAAGTTTATATTGGGCTATATAATCGGAAACACGGTTTGATGAGATGAAACCGTGGACAAGAGGTTGGGCAGTCTGTGTAGCCAGATCATGGGGGAAGAATGAGGGCGAAACAAAATCGTTCGTCGCGACATCGAAAGAAGTGACCTTATCGCTCTTCATGAAAGTTAGAGCATAGTTTAATTAACAATAACGCTATTTTCCCACCTCCAAGGCGATAGCGTTGAAAAGTGTTCGGGTGCCCATTTTGGACACCTTTATCACGAACTGGAGGCTGCTTTGCTCGTGACGATATTTGAAAGTGTAGTCTTCGGGCGCATTTTTATTCCAGTCATCGGGAAGAACGCTTCCTTGGTGAGGGTCAAGACGAAACCCCACAGCCGTAAGAATGGCGTGTGAGAGTGCAGCGAGGGCGTCCTGCGGGGACGTGAGCACTTTGGCGGCGGATGGCAGATAAGCGGGGAGCTGGGATATCACAGCGGAGGGGTCGAGCAGCGTAGACATGTCGAATGCCAGAGAAAGATAGAGAATTCGGTCTGATATAGAATCTGCAACTCCACAGCTGTGAACAAGCTGTAAAGGAGTAATGGAGTCACCACAGCCACTAATGACTGCAGCTTGCAGGTGATTGGGTGACGTGGCGACCAATAGCGCTTCTCCGGCCCGCTATCGGCTCCGGATATACAACAGGAAGCTTTAGAAATAAACAGGCACAAATACTCGCTCTCGTCTTGCTTCCACTCATACCTGGCCATGGCACGCAGGGAAAGATCCTTCTCCCCAGAGGCCCCAAATAAAAGGGTAAGACCATCTCATCGTTCTTCACCCCGGTCCCCGTCGCCGACCAGGCGCAATGCACAAAGGCCCAGTAACAGATCAAGGCATGACGACGACAGAGACAGGGATAGGGATAGATACAGAGAGCGGGACAGAGAGAGGGACAGGGACAGGGATAGAGATAGGGACAGAGAAAGAGACAGGGATCGTTACAGAGACGATAGATATCGCGACGACAGAAGACGAGATTCGCACAGGGATGGTGGACGTGATGACCGTCGGCGCTCCCGTTCACGCGAAAGAAGGGCCCCTACTCCACCACGACCTCAACTTCCTGCAGATGCAACTCCAACTCCGCCCCCGCCTCCTGAGGACGAGAAGCTGAAAGCAAAAAGAGCAAAACTTGAAGCATGGAAGAAAGAGCGAGAGGCCAAGAAGGCTCTCGACGAAGCCAAGGCCAAAGCCATGGCATTAGCAGCGAAATCTGTCGCAGGTGAGCATATTCTCGTGTTTTAAAACGTCCATTTCATGATTTCACAACACTTGATCATGCCTCTCTCTAGCCCCCGCTCCTGCCCCTGCCACAAAACCCGTTGGTCAACTGAACCGCGCTGCCTTGGGTGGCCTAGGTCTCAAAGGATTACCGTTGAAGCCGGAATTTGCAGTAAAAGGTGGCGTCGCTGCTTCCCTGGATGATGCTGTTGAGTCCAAGCGGAAGTTGGAGACTCTCGGCGAGATGCCTGCCGTCGACATGACGATGGCAGATGGGGTGGCTGCTGTTGGGGATTTGGAAGTTGACGACGATGACGAGGAGGCGAACAGGATGGACCAAGCCATGAAAGCGAAAGCTAAGGAGAAGGATACTATGGATGTGGACGAAGATGATGAGGTGGACCCGTTAGACGCGTTTATGAGTGACGTGAAAGAAGAAGTGAAGAAGGTCAATTTGGAAGATATGAAGAAGATTGTAGGTGCAGCTGGTGGTCGCTCTAGGATTCGTCTGGATGAGCGAATGTTGGAGGATGGCATGGAGGATGAAGTTGAGAACGTGGTAACTGATGAGCTCGACACGACAGACCTGAATCCGGAGGATATTTTAGCACTTGCGGCGAAGAAAGCTAAGAAGAAAGAGTTAGCCGCTGTGGACCATACGCGTGTGCGATATGAATCTTTTCGCAAAGAATTCTACATCCCTCCTCCCGACATTGCTTCTATGACTGATGAAGAGGCTGAGTTGCTCAGGCTTGAGTTGGATAGTATCAAAATTCGAGGCGTAGATTGTCCAAGGCCAGTGACTAAATGGAGTCACTTTGGCCTACCGGCGAACTGGTGCGTACAATTGTATACAATAATCGTTTTACCCAATGTCTAACCGCTGTTCGTTTGTAGTCTCGACGTTATCAAACGACTCAACTACACCGCGCCAACTTCTATTCAAGCCCAAGCTATTCCTGCGATTATGTCTGGACGTGATGTAATCGGAGTCGCGAAGACTGGTTCCGGAAAGACGATCGCATTTTTACTGCCTCTATTCCGCCATATCAAGGATCAGCGTCCTCTGGAGCAAATGGAAGGCCCTATAGCCGTCGTGATGACACCAACTCGTGAACTTGCAGTTCAGATTCATAGGGAATGTAAACCGTTTCTGAAGGTTTTGAATTTACGAGTGCGTACACTTGCAATGGTCCTCCTTACTTTTGACTAATTGGTGTTTCTAGGCTGTTTGTGCTTATGGAGGCTCCCCAATCAAGGACCAGATTGCTGAATTGAAGAAAGGAGCTGAGATTATTGTATGCACCCCAGGCCGCATGATTGATCTTCTGACGGCCAACTCGGGACGAGTCACTAATCTCAAACGAGTTACTTACGTCGTTCTTGATGAAGCCGACCGTATGTTCGACATGGGATTCGAGCCGCAAGTGATGAAGATAGTCAACAACATACGACCAGATAGGCAAACCGTTCTCTTCTCTGCCACTTTCCCGAAGCAGATGGACTCACTTGCTCGCAAGATCCTCCACAAACCACTGGAAATCACGGTTGGGGGACGATCGGTCGTAGCTGCTGAAATCGAGCAGATTGTTGAAGTCCGCCCTGAAGATACCAAATTTAATCGCCTGCTTGAAATTCTCGGTCAAATGTATAATGAAGACCCTGAGTGTCGTACTCTGGTCTTTGTTGATCGCCAAGAAGCTGCAGATAATTTACTCCGTGAGCTTATGCGCAAAGGATACCTTTGTATGTCCTTGCACGGTGGTAAAGACCAGGTTGACCGCGATTCCACCATTGCCGACTTTAAGGCTGGTGTTGTCCCCATTGTCATTGCTACATCAGTAGCTGCGCGTGGCCTGGACGTGAAGCAATTGAAGCTGGTGATCAATTACGATGCCCCGAATCATATGGAAGATTATGTTCATCGTGCTGGGCGAACGGGCCGCGCAGGAAATAAAGGAACTTGCGTCACCTTTATAACCCCAGAGCAAGATAGATATTCCGTTGATATCTACAGAGCGCTCAAAGCCAGTAACGCGAATATTCCTAAGGATCTCGAAGAACTAGCCAACGGTGAGCTTGTAATATTTTGGATGCTGTCCAATATTCTAACGACTCTTATCTAGGCTTCCTGGACAAGCTTAAAAGTGGTAAAGCGCAAGCTGCTGGATCCGGCTTTGGTGGAAAGGGACTTGACAGACTTGACAAGGAGAGAGATGCTAGAGAGAAGGCGGAACGCAAAGCTTATGGCGAGCCTGCTGGAGAGGAAGAGAAGGTGACTCCTGCCGAAGAAATGGCCGTCAAGGCTGCCGCAGCCACAGGGGACGATATGACGTTTGGGAATTTCAAAGTGGAAATCAAACGTGGTCCTGCGCCCGATTCTTCTAAGGGTCTTCTTGGAGTGGGAGGGGCAGTTGCGGCTGCTCGCCGCCTTGCCCATGCCAAGGAGGAAGAGAAAATTCAGAGCCAGATGCGAGCCGCTGAGGAAGCTGCTGCGCGTGCTGGTAAGGATAGTGCTGCCCATAAACAGGCCCTCAGCGTTGTCGCCAAACTGAATGCTCAATTGAGGGCCTCCAAACTGGTGCTACAGTCCCAGTTGCAAATGGAGGACAGTGGGAGGAAAGCGAACCCGGACTCTACCGACTTCCATGCCATTATACCCATCAATGATTACCCTCAAAAGGCACGTTGGCGTGTTACTAATAAGGAGACTATGGTGCAGGTATGTGGTTTCATTCTTATTGACGTTATGCTATGCTGAAGACTGCCTTACTTAGCTCATTGATATGACGGGGGCATCGGTTACTAACAAGGGTACGTGGCCATGTTTTAAATGCATCTGCTTCTTGCTGATCGATGTCCATGCTCAGGTATCTACTATGAACATGGCAAGGAGCCCCCTCCGGAAGGCCCACCCAAACTACACCTGCTTATTGAGTCCAACGAGGAGTACAGAGTGAGTGACCACCTGTCATCTGTGTAACATTCACTGCTAATGTGGGTTTCACAGGTCGAACAAGCTGTACGTGAGATCAAACGCCTGCTTATAGAAGCATCTGCAGCAGCACTGCAAGCAGAGATGCGCAATCCGACGGCCACTTCCGGGAGATACACTGTTCTATAAAGTGGGTGTGTTTCATGCAGCGGTGGTGTTTTTGTATGATTGCGTGCTGCTATTTACGTAGTGCATAAGTAATCGATATTTTTATTTTCAGAATGGACTGTCCTGACCACAACTTGGAATTGACCTGGAGGCTGGAATGAGTCCGACGAACGTTCATAGCCCGTATTTGGATTCTATTTGTCGTGCTGTTCTGTTCCAAGCAGATGCAAGCAGCACTGACTCCGTCATATGACTGCTCGTGACTCGAATTTCTTCCAGCTTTCATCTTATAATCGCTCACTATTTCGAGTTCGCTTCCACGACCCCAAGTCTTACCATGATCCCTCGAATAGCACCATAACATCAATCGTATAAAAAAATTTAGATTGTTATACAAAGTCTTATATCACCGTACTCCATCATCCACTTTGCATGTTCGGCGAATCCGAGTCCGAGAGCCCTCGTGTCCCAAGCCCATGGGATTCTCTCATCTCCTCATCCCCTTCGCCTTCTTCCCTTCGCGCACATACACCTAGCCCTTTAGCAGCGGAGCTTATTCCTCGTCTTGTTCCGGAGTCTGACGACGGAAATGTCGAATACAAACTCCAGCTTCTTTCTCCATCTCCTGCGCGCTTTGCCCGGCTTGTCACCCAGATGAAGTGGAGACTCTTGGAAGGCGGGGGTCAGGCGTATTACGAGCTCGGCGTCGCCGATTCGGGCCACCTCGTCGGCTTGCCAAGGGCGGAACTCGAACAGAGTTTAGAAACTCTCGAGATGATGGCAGGGGAGATCGGGGCTAGCGTCATCATTGTGAAGGAGATCGAAGTACCAGCTGCGTTGGTCGGCCTGACTGGAACTCATAAAGAATGGGGAGATGGAACTGGGAAACGAAGACGGCGGCGAGAGTTAATGGATGGTTCAGATGAACTTGGAGATTCAACGTCTGCCAGCATGAATTTCACCACAGAGACGGAGACTGAGACTGACTCCATGTCGGTCACCGATGTGGAGGAAGACCTTTCCATGACCGTGGTTCTTGGGAAAAGTGGTGGTGGACAAGGTGCTCTCCATGGCCATCTCCATAAAGCACTAAACACTTCATCCAGCTCCGACTCTCTCTTCGCCATGGACCCTGACCCCGACCCCGCGGACAACGCAGATGTAGAGGCGGACGATGATCAGTCTTCACGAGCACGCTTCTCCATTGATCTTGAAATTTCCTCCGTATACAAGCCACGTCCAGTCCGCACCCGGGTGCACAACGCTTATCACGGGCATCCTGCCATGGCATCGGGCAAGACCAGCCGCATGAAGAAGCAAAAAAACATTAATCCCTTCAGTGGAATGTCGAATCCAACTCACGAGCGCCAGCACCATAATCAGCATGCAAACGGACATAATGAAGGGGAAGGTTCCATGAAGCGGGACAAAGCATCTAACCGTAGGCAAACACGGGACCGCAAGAGGGAGGAAAGACGGAAAGCTTTGGTGGCTATTGCTTCGCAATCCGTGTTGCCCTCATCTGAGCCCGCAATTGTGCCTGGCACAGATTCTGAGGCGACTGCATCCGATTCAGCCACTGCCATTCCTCTCCCGATTGCTGAGGACACAGAGATACTTGTCTCATCCTTGAAGGCATTACACCCCTCTCTCGATGAGCCTGAAGCTGTTCTTGTACTCCAACCAGCGACCTCGGCCACGGGCGCCATTGATGTTCCCTCTCTTGAGGTTGAGTTTGTTGAGGACGAAGGCGAAGATGATGTTTTTGCCTCTCCCTCCACTGCAAAGCCGTCATTTTCCTCATTCTCTTCAACAGTTGGAGAGTCCCACCTCGATGTTGATGTCGGCCCTGTATCTACTGGGCTTGCGGGCGATATCCAAGGGACTAGGTTTATCGTCGAGGTACTCGTAGTTCGCAAGATGTCGATCGAGGAAGGCTTCCTTGATTTTGGAGGGTTTGCACTGATTTGAAAGACCATCTCTATCAGTGAAATGGTTATAAGATTGGCAGTACATAATCAATGCCATTTATTGTTCTTTCCCAGTGAAACCCATGAACTCCGGCCACTGTCTTTGTTTTGCAGTATAATTATTGTATCGCATTCCATTTCCCTTCTATTACACTCTGTAGATCATCACAGACTCCAGTATTTCAGTATTAAGTATGCAGATATACGTACAGTATAATTATTTGATTGTATCTATACTTACGTAGAAGGTTATATGTATTTCCTGCACAATAAATGATCAAATAGAATCGACGATATATTCCGCGTGGAATCTGCTCTGAGAAGCGACTATGTACAAACTGCGCAACTAACGATTTAGACCGAAACCACGGGGTTTGGAAGGTCCATTGCTCGGAATGCTGTGCCCTGACTCTTTGACTCGTTTTTCAACATCGGTAACCCTCCCTTCTACCTCGCGAACAGCTCCATCGATCCATTGCAAGCTCTCCAAGTGACTGCTTAGGATCTGGGCAATCTGCGTCATAGGATCCTCCGTGCCTGAATCGCTTGATTTCTGGGACAATGAGAGCGCATTCACTGAATCGATCATTTGCGTTAAGGAGCCAGAAAGATCATCCAACTGCGTGTGCAAGTCCGTCGCAAGCATATAGCTAGATTAAAGAAGCTGAGTTCAAAGCACCTTTGAGGATATAATTGCGGCGTACTTCTTATCCCGCTCAGTGTCAGCAGGGCCTGTATCCAGAGTTCTCAGACCCCCTCCTTGGCCACCCAGAATTTCTTGTGATACCTTCTCATACGCTTCAAGTGTGGATGTAAGATCTTTCTGCTGTTGCTCAATGTGATCAAGAGATTGGTCGATTTCATTCTGCTGCCGTTCTGCGGCCAACACGTGGCTGTAAAGTGCGGCAAGCTATAAAAATGATATGGTGTTAGAGACAAAGTTAACTGCCTTCATGACGACGCACGTTGTTGCCATTTTCGATCAGCGCACGGTCCCATACAGCCACTTCTCCAGCGAATTTTGTGAACTCCCGCACATGTGTTTCAAGTTCAGACGACCATCTGTTGACAATTTCTTCAATAGTCTTGCCCCTTAGCATTGATGGCGGGGGTACTGCGACAACTGGGTTCGAGATACTGGCCGTATTGGCCGTGTTGGCCGTGCTGGGTAAAAGAGAGTTGCCTGGAAATCCCAGAATCAGAGAAAGATGAAGAGAAATACGAACACTACATACTGGTAGTCTCTTTTGGTTTATCGCCTTCCTTAGCTGCTATTTAACGGTTAGAACTCACTTTGCATGAGTTTGTATTTTGCTCACCTGAAGGGGCATCCTTCTTCTCAAAGAAATTCAATGACGAGGATGCTGTAAACAGTTAATTTGCTTTCTTTACGGCTAGAACCGGATATGGACCTGCAGTTGTATTATCAGTCTTTTCTCCCGGCTTTATTGAACTTGACGGATTCCCAAATAAGCCTCCGGTTGGCGCTGGCATGCATTTCAGCACCGGACAAGTATCGTCTTAAGGAAGTCTTACCAGCTGGAGGTGGTGCAGTGTTGTTTCCTCCTAACGAGAAATTTAAGAAACCCGATGCTGGTGTCTTCCCAAATAGACCACCGCTAAATAGTGAACCTGTGCCAGTTGACGCGGCAGGTATTGTCCCGGTTGTGGATAAAGTTCCTGTTTCTGCGGGCTTGGAAGAACCAAAAAGGCCACCTGTTCCAGTAGTCGTCGAAGTTGTATTTTCAGCAGGCTTAGGAGCCGATCCGAATAGACCGCCAGTTCCGGTAGTAGTCGAAGTTGTATTTTCCGCAGGTTTAGGAGCTGACCCGAAGAGACCTCCAGTGGTAGTGGAGCCTGTGTTTTCCGCGGGCTTGCCGAAGAGACCGCCGCCGCCAGTAGTAGATGAAGTGGTATTTTCTGCGGGCTTGGAAGGCAATCCAAAGAGACCGCCACCGCCACTAGTGGTCGCTGATGTGGACGCGGCTGGCTGGCTGAAAACTACCAAAGAAATGTAGTGAGTTTACTTGCAAAGTCGAGTAGAAAATGCCCACATGAAGAAGGGGCCGGTTTGGCTCCACCGGCTGCATTCTGATCACCAGGTTTAGGGAGGCTGAAGCTGCCGATACCGCCACCGAGTAGAGGGTTTGCTGTGCTTAAATTCGACGTGTTTCCGCCTCCAAAGAGTCCTCCAGAAAGAGCTGGGCTACCAGATGCGGCTGGTGTGGAAGTGGATCCACCGGAGTTCGTGCCTGTGCCTCCTCCTAAAAAATTGCTTCCAAAGAGACCTCCACCAGATGCTGGTTTTGCTAGATAAAAATGAAACAATGAGTTGAAATAGAAATGAGAGAGCCAGATGGCTCACCTCCTAAGCCACCGGAAAATAGTCCACCAGATTGCGCCGTGTTATTACCGCCTGTTCCGCCCAAGCCTGTAGAACCACCTCCAAAGAGTCCACCGCCGCCTTGAGAAGTTGAACTGCCCGTGCCGCCTGTGTTCCCGAACACGCTCATGATTGGTATAAGGAAGGCGTAGCAGGGTGAGTGGTGCGGCGAGATTTGTTTCAGGATTGGTGCTTTTGTTCAACAACAAGTGATGTTAAGAGCAACAGTCGATTCTGAAAGCTGCAGTTGAAGAGATCGAAAGGTGCAGCAGAAGTTGAGTTGGACGCGTGGCACGTGCTCGGCATTGTACTGCCATCAGTGGGGGAACCTGCATGATCCCCTCACGGCTCAAGCGCTCGGGCCTCACCGTTGAATAAGTAGCCCGGCACAATGCCATACAATTACTTCCTCGACTCCTCTGCTGCACACATCCTATGTCAAGTACAGGTACTTGACTCTGATTCCATGCATGCCGATCGTCAACCACTCTTCTTTCATCTGACTGCCTGATCTCTCACGGTGCCGTTCACTTGACCGCAACTCTCTTCATCACCAGCATTGCTTGTCCACTACCTTGCTTCTGCCCTTCAACATTGCTTTCCAGTAATATCATGGATACACCACCCTCGAATTCTCGATCAAGCACCCTCTTCGTGCCTTTGTACGTATATACTCTAGCTTCCGATTCTATGCTTGCCGTATTCAATACTCTTGCTCAGCGGAGAAGCATGTTTCTACGACAAACGGCTCCCGGATGATTGGATGGCCTGTGTCCATCCTCAGGTTCATTATTTCCCATTCACAGTGAGAAAATATTAATGACTTAAAATAGGGTTGGATTTACTTCTTCAATTCTACGCTCAAGGTCGTTACGGATCTCGACATGCGTGATCCGGTCATATTCCAATTGACGCAGAAAGGCTGCTCGAACTATCCGTTATCAAGTCTAGAAGATGGGATGGAAATCCAACTAAACATACAGACTAACTCTAATCCCGATTCAGAAAGCGCTGCAGCCTTCACTCTTGTTATCAACCATACTCATTGCGTTGCTTCTTACGACATCGAAGAGGTCAAAGACATGAGTTTATACTCGTATGACCCGAAGAAGTGTATGTCATGTGTCCGTAAAATCCATCTGCGTGCCGCTCAACCAGCTTCTATTAGTAAACAGACGGCGACGTTTATATTGGAACTATCTTTGGAGACATCCTGCCCATGCCACACTCCCTGTGAGGGCCATTTCAGACGCCTCTGATGCATTAACTTGGTTTTATGTGAGCATTTCTCAAACTTTATGAAGCGCACTTTTTAACGTCGCCCTGTAGACTGATAACTTAATATCAGGGCCGAAAAGCACTGTGCCTTTCTCGAAAGCGGAATGTGAAGAGCTTTCTCGAGTAGTTCGAGATTTGTCTCGTAAGTAGCTTTGTGAAATCTCTCTAATATAGACTCTCATTTTACTCCTTAGTTCCTGCCAATGAAATTTCAATTTCGAAAACAGTTTTCCTCGCGTGGTTGCTTCGGGAAATATGCAGCTTTCGTGACGCAGAATACTATGGACAGCACACGCAAAAGGAATCACAGATGCTGCGAGAAGCAGCTGCTCCCCGAACTGGCTCTCATGTGCATTCTCCGCCAGCTCTTCTACCTGTAGTCAATCTCATCACCAATTTGCTTTTCTTTGGAATTCCACATACCTATTATGCACATGTGAAGGTGATTCATCATCATTTCTTTATTGTCATCAGATCTTATCTATAATCCAGCATACGAGCGAGTATCGCGGACGGCTAGCAAGCGTCCAAAGTAATTGGGAGAAATACATCGAACGATTAGTCCGAGAATACTCCCATTTCCTATTGATCGTGGGTTATGTTCATTCCTGATATTCTAGCAGCTTGCTCAAGTTCAGCTTCTCCAGTCAACCGTATTGCTTTCGTTAGTGCCTTCTTCTTATCGTCCAATAGCCCTCTAAACGTCCAGTGTATACAGTGCTACTGTAGGCTTTTTAGCAGTACCTAACATATCGGAAGGAGCCAAAGTGGCTGCCACTTTATCTGCCTTATCCTCCCTTGGCAGTATCACTGTTGGTGTGTTTTCAATATGGAGGCACCAGGCAAACACACGTACAGCGGATTCAGTGAGTTTTTGTAGTTAACTAAGCCTTAACTATGATTTTTTACCAACCTTCAGTTCACCTATCTGCATAATGCTCAACACAATTACCTCGGTTTCCATGGGCACGCAATACTTCTCAGTCTCCCACCTACTCTTCTGGTGTGGGCAATTCTAACATTTACTGTATCTGTCGTCGTTTATGTGATGCAAGGAATCAACGACAATACATGGAGCAAAATCTCATCTTGGACCATATTTGCGGTGTTTGCCATTCTACTAATCACTGTCGTGGCCGCACTGTATACCTTTTCTATTATCTGGAAGTTTCAGGAGAGGACTTACGCAAGAATACGATATCGTATCCAGTCGATATGGACAAGGAAGAGTGTCCCAAGTGACATGGCTTAGTAGTTGATACCCACTGCTTGTATGATGTGGACCGATCTCCATATATACCCGATCCATTCAGATTCGGACGTCTCTCCGCAATCTGCGAGCTTCCAAGATAGAACACGGTTACGATCGACAAACGTCATCACCTCCGACCTCACAATGTCTCACTAGGCCATTTACATTCATCTGCGTTATGGATAGGATAGAAAATCCCCAAACATGCGTCACCATATTCAACACAGCTCTTAATGAGCAACACCGCTTCTGACAGCTTTATCACAGAGCTGTTACTACAATGCCTAGGGTCAGTTTTGAGATAAATGAAGCTGACTTGCGCAGGACTTACAAAATAAGAAATCTCAGCCCTATGTATGTGGACCAACTAATCTTGTACTTGAAAGTCACTCAATGTTAAATCGATTATAGGAAGTGGGAAGACGTTGATTTTGCTCTGGAAGACTGCATCTCTGGTGCGACGGCGGATCCCAATACAACCAATGAAGTCAATGAAGATCCACTGGGTATTGGAAGTCAGGTTAAGTGAGTACCGTGCTGCTTTCTCGGCCATTGTGCGTCCTGACTTCGTATATGCTATAGCGTCAAGGATATGAGCACAGGTGCAAGTAAGTGTAACGCAAGCACTCGCGGAGAAGTTAAGAATTGGTGAACACAGAGGCTGGCGTACTTCTCACATCCAAGACTTTCGACCCTAAAACATTTCTATCCACCATGCACCCGAATGCTACGTACAATGATCTTGCAGCTGGCATATCTCACCTCGAACATTCCATCGAAGAGCGATCAGAGGCGCTCAGGATTCTTGTCGAGGAGAACTTTGAGCGGTTCGTCACCGTGAAAGCATCTATAGGTGGTAACTTCCTTTATATCAGTCTAGTTAAAATGTGGGATAGACTAAGCCATATTCGCTGCAGTTATACTTGCAGAAATTAAAGAAGACATGTTGGGACCTAATTCAGATTATGGGACACGGCAGCTACAAGATCACTTGAAAAGTGTGTTCCTATAATCATCAATCTTCTGCCTTATGGTTTAGACTTACAGTGGGGCATGTAATTCCTCAGAATCAGCAGAGAAAGCCGTCGATGTCTATCATCCTGTTCTTGAGATTGCATCAAAGGCCCGAACACTACAGAACACCATAAGCGTATTGGAGCGCTCCCAATTCTTCTTCAATCTCTCAAGCTCAATTGTGGATTCTACTGAAGCGGTAAGTACCTCGTGATGCCGTTTCCTTGTATATGCTTTCAACACATTTTCACAAACATTCAAGGGTCATTACGAGGTCGCCTTGCACGATTATAAGAAGGGAAAGAACTTACTCATGTTCCACCCGGAGCAACTACTCTCTATCGGGAACTTCACCGAGGATGCGTCCTCTACTGTAACATATATCCTGCAGAAAAGGGTGCTAGAGAAGGTGTGGGGAGGAGTAGAGAGAGCAATGGACGAGCTGCGAGACGTGCTATATGGACAATTAAAGGATCCAGGGAGGGGGATAGAAGAGGTCGAGAAAATATTGGAGTAAGTACCGCCTGTTGGTTTTTCTGGTGAAAGAAAAGTTACATAAGTTAATGATGCCGCGGGACTGACAGGATTTTACTAGAATTGGAAGGGAACAATGAGCCATTTTGGATTTACTTCGATAGCCAGAAGGCATTTCTTCTTGAGAGGATGTTACAGGTATATGAAGAGGATGTGACAGCAATAAAAAGTGCCTCCTGCGGTATTTTCACTCATGCAGCAAACCTGACATTGATGAAATAGCTACCGTCGAGAAGACGAACCCTGATCCTGCACGGCATGAAGGATTAACGGCCATGCTGATTTCGCAATTAAAGAGATCTTTAGAGGATTTGGAGTCAATGCACACTGACATAGTCGTTGGTAATAATACTCATTTCTTTATTTGCCTTCTTAAATATGTCTTCTGACTCAAGTAAGCGTCTCCAGCGAACTCGGTCGCGGAATCCGCATGGTACGCGATCCTCGCTATGGTCAACGATATGTCGGAAGTGTTGTTTACATCCCTCCCGACGTTTTGGAGTATTGCAAAGAGTTTTATGGGTGGGAGATTTAACCAGGTCAAATTCCTTTCACGCTCACATTCTATACCATGATGCTCATATAATAGTTACAGAGTGAAGTATCTGTGAAGAGGCGACGAAACCCAATGCATTGCTACTCCATGGCACTAGCTATCATCAAGTTTTACACATCCTTGATCTCAGGGTTTTTTGGGCTTTCGGACGCGAGCGGGGTGAACATTACCACCAGCAAAACGATCTCGCTGCCTCTCATGCCGGCTAGTTCGCATTCCATGTCTACGGCGTACTACCTTACGAAGATCCTCATGGAGCTGCAAGGGAATATTAATGATATAAACGGTATAGATATTTCGAGTGACGCTGCATCCACTCTAAATGAGTTGCTCGAGAGTGCAAAGTGGAAGTTCGAGGGCGTTCTCATTAGTGCCTGGTTGCGAGGTAATGCCATTAATCGTCACTGTAATGCTTCGGAGTATTGACCACAATCCTTGCAGACGCCAGGATCTTCTATCGACTCGAATCCTGGGATCCTAGTCCCACCCACCCCTACATAACCCACTACGTCTCGAAAATCGAGCTGTTCCAGCGATATATGGTTATAGCTGCGTTCAAGCTTGGCTCTAATGTCGGTGTCTCTGGTAGTTTCAGTTCGTCCAGTGGACCCGAAACGCAGGGAGCTGTAACTCCGGATATCCCAGAGAAGATAACTACGGGGTTCATGGATGCATTGAATGCCTTTGTTGACGGGATGGTACTACTGGCCTCGGAAGAACTCTCTATTGTATCAAGGGAGATGCTTGCGGGCGATATTGCTCAGTCAGAAACTTCGAGTCCACCACCTTTTCAAGTGCCGGATGAGGCAAGTTGTTTGATAATATTACACGTTGGTGCGTTAAAGTCATACTTCTTTACGTTACTTTCCGGTATAGGACACGCGAATGCTCCGGGTCTTATCCAATGCCGGACATTTGGGAAAAATTCTCGTCCCTAGCATGCTTGGTCAACTTGAAAATTCTTTAGGCGTCTCAGCAGACCAGGAAAGACAGGTACGTCTGCTGCTTGGCTTTTCTTCTTGGCTCGCTTTGATATCAATTTCGTTAGATCTCTATAGGTATCATGGAAGAGCTCGAAAAAACTCTTTTCGACGCATACATCGAAAGTAAGATGACTGTCATAAATGACCTCCTTCGCGGCGGGATCCTTCAGAGTGAAATTGATTGGGCCGGAACTTCAGAATCGACAGGTCAGATCAAATTTTCTTATCTACATCTGTTGCCGACGTGATGTAAATAATTGTCTAAAGAAGTCAGATCTTACATGTACGATCTACTGATGTATTTGGTGGAAATTCATGCACAAGTCTGCGCCGCCGCCGAGCCACTCCTAGAAAGCATTCTGTATACTCTCGTTGATGAATCGACCAAAGAAACTGCGCGGTGTTTTCGTCAAGTAGAAAATTTCAATATTGGTGGATTATTGCACGTTAGTCCTGAATCATGTCCCAACGGCTTCATCACTGTATTCTTATTTATTTATTTTCATTTAGGCCATCATAGAAATCCAATTTATGCAGCAGACTTTGGATCGATATGTCACGCCATCGTCCGATAAGACGTTCAAGGATTTGTACTCCGCCATTTTACAGGCCTATTCACCCCGACCAGGGGACCGGGACCTACAGTCCGTACTTGATGAAGTCAAGGATATGCTTTCCGAGGTCTGGCATGCATCTAGGAACATATTCTTGTGCTTCAGGAAAGAGACAGAGGATAGATATGACGATGAAGAGGATTAGGAGCTTGATCAGAATTTCAGGACGTGAGAGAAGGATAGCTTGGAACCAATTTTAGATGAGTTGGAGGGCAGGAGGGGAGAATATTCAGTCTGAGTTTCCGAAGTAAATTGCTCATCCTAAGTTTCGCTAGAATATTGTGCTCTGTATAATAGAACCAAGCAATGGAGGATCCAAAGGGGTCGAAGTATCAATCCAGTAGCTTCATATGTGTAAGAATTCCGGTCAATATTCAGTATTAATTGGCAACAGGAGAGTCCTTGATTCGTTTAAACTTTAATTTAAATCGAACGCGACGTCTTGTTTACATCTGAGGCTGATATCAAATAAACGCGCTAGAGTGTGCGTTCTGAGGTAACTTCAATTCCTCCTTACATCACGTACACTGTCCTTACAGTTACAGCCAATCAACCGATTCTGTACAGATAAATCATGTCAAGCCTGACTTATGTCTACAAGCTATTGCCTTCATCCGCTCCTCCCCCGGATCCGCTCCCAGAAAGGCTGCATTTAAGCAACCTTGACTCAACTTCAGGCTTCATCCATTTATCTACGGCATCGCAAGTTCCTGGAACGTTGAAACACTTCTTTGCAGACGAGCCATGTGTCTACGTACTTAAAGTGAAATATAGTGTCATCGAAAAGGATTGCCGATGGGAGGATCCAAAAGCTGAAGGTGCGCCTCTGTTCGTTCTCCATTTAAATAATGTGGATTACTCAAGTGAGCCAAATAGTTTGTGGAGAGCGGAAAGCGGAGGGCATGTTCCCACATCTTTACAATGGCGGCCGCCTTGGTCACGGTGAAGTTGAGAGCGTAGCCACCTGGGAGAAAGATGAAGTTGGATGGGACTCATCTCTCGAGAAGGCTGCATCTTGGCTGGTAGACTAGGGAATCTCAAAATTAGCCTCTAACACAACTATATATTCCTATATTTCATGCAAAGTTATACCTAGCAAGAATGTGGACAAATCTATGAACCAAAATCAATTTGGCAAATAAATGTAATATGAAGCAAAAAATCAGAATGACGCTGAGTACACTCCGACTGTCAACGGGAGATAACGAGGATGGATGCCCCTCCATCTTCAGTTATTCTTCGACGGGTTTTCATGGTAATATAACATCGACCAAGATGAGCCAATCTTCTTAGATTTTCTCCGCCAGTTGTCAAGCATTGAGCCTGGCCAACGCTATCATGATCCTTCTCAAAAACGGCGAGGCCGGAAGGTGCTAGAATAATGGCTTGTCCAGTCTATTCACACCAGTTAATTAAAGGATAAGCTGAGGTCTGACAACCAACTTACTTGTAATTTGACGACTCTGTCAAAGGCATCACTGTTTGACAGGTCCGCGGAGACATGCTGTATAAGGTGCTGCCACCATGAAGGGGACGAGAATCTATGCAGGATTGACACCGTGCAAAGATCCAGCAGCACCGGAGGCACCACAGTAGGCTCTAGAGACCGTCTTAGATAAATAATGGGATACATTATGATGACAGACCTTGTGTGCTTATAATTACACGCATTGCCAAATGGCGTTGTTGTCGAACAAGGGTTAACAGAGACTTCGTAAGTCCAGATGACTCCTTCGATGCAGATAGATACTTCAAGTCAAAAATAAGTGTCAGATAACTATTCTTATCAGTAACTGGGGGCATACCTTGTGGGCTTCATCCACGACAAGCACCTTGCCAGTGCCCACATTAGCACGTATAAATAGGCGAAGGACAATCTCAAAAAGACCACATGCGGCCGAGGAGTCGAGGAACGGATCAGATAGGTCTATAATCGTTAATTGTCCAGCTGCGAAGCGTTCACGTCTGACTTTCTGCGTGGACAGAGGTGCGGGGTCCAAGAATGATGTCAGGAGAGTCATGCGCTGCTCCAAACCGGACAATTGCGCTGGATTAAATTTCGTCTTCGAGGATTGCAATTGCGTTAAGAACGCTTTGTATGTGTATTTTTCACCGAGATCTCGCAATATTGACTGCCATAAATAACATTCAGGATCATCACAGATGTCTTAAATGATAGTGCCTACCAATACGATCTGCATATATAGGGGTGCCGAATCGGAAGACCCAACTGACATCATCGACAAGAAGGCAGCAGCGTCGAGTTCTGACTGCTTGAAATAGAGGGGTTCTACGACAACCCTGTTCCCGAGAGGCGCATATACAGCACGCATTGTTTGAAGAGATGAATGAGATACATAAACACACACTGGCGGTGCGTCTACAAGCGATGAAATTGAAGCAGAAAGCCACGCCGCCTCACTTGGACGCGAGTTGCGACCCCCTTCGCCAAAATGGAGGACTAAACCTGAAAGCGGTTTGCGTAGGTTCCCTATTGGTGAGAAATTTGGTATCAACATGTTTTCTAGGATCGCTGCCACCGTATGCGATTTGCCGGAACCTGATAGCATATTAGCATCGACATATACTAGCGCATAACAAACGTAAGTGCGCACCTTGGACCCCGCAAATAATCGCTGAAAAAGGTGCATTCTTAAGAAACAGAATCAGTATATGTGGTCCATGAGGTTGATGGGTTCTACTCACTGTATTTATATAAAGTCTTTGATCGACTGGGGTATCGATTTTATTTTTATGGCTAGAAATGACGAAGAGTAAATCGTATACAATGACGCAGAAAAAAATTCACTACTGACTGAGTCGACAGTACCCTCCCAAGGACGCCGTATTGGGTCACGTATTTGGACGTATTGGAAATCGCGTCGAACGCGTCTCGCGTCAATAGAGGCGCAGTTTCCAGATCGTGGCTGGAGAGTTTTTCCGCATGCTCCAGACCAGCATTGACGTCGGATGGGTCGTCTAAAAGCTGCCACTCTGTGTCCTAGTGTAGAAAAGACATAAGTACGAGTAAGCAACGGCTCCAGAAATATACAGTCCAACGCATACAGAAGAATTATCTTCCGAAGAATCAAGAGACTCCTCAGAACACTCAACAGAGTCGCTCTCTGACTTCGATTGAGGCTTCTGGGGCTTCATGATCGAAGGGAAAAAGCTTTTCGAGGGTAGAGTATTCGTGAAAATGCGAGATTGCGGGCGTTGCGCAGATGGGAGTGAGTGCTTTCACTGAAAGAGTCGCGGTTCTTAATAAAGGACCGATAGCATACCTCATTGGAAGAAAGGTCGACTTCGAAGGCTGCGGCATGAGGCCGCGCTTCGTCCCATACTACCCATCCTATTTGGGTTAATAATTATTCAAAAGAAAAAACCCAGTTGCTGAATTGGCTGCAGATACTCGTCGAACCACTTCGAGTTGAGCAACTGATGGCTTCGGTTTTGGGGGGATCCGGATGTTGCATAAGAAGTGGGAATTGGGTAGGGACAGTTTAGATTTAGCAATATCAAAGAAACGTTGGCGGCTCAAGCGCTCATAGACGTTGCAGACAAAGGGCTAACGTTTTAACGCTTAGCGCCGCTAAGCGCTAACTAAATACTTGATTTACTCCTCTCGTGCGGAGAACGAACTGGATTTGCCGCACGGTCCGCTTCTGCGTTCGAACTTCGATAACTTGACCTTGACACGGTCTACCGTTTGCTATCTACCGAGGCACTCATATCCTTTCAAACCTTTATTCCCCCGGATATCCTGCGTCTAGCCCTACCGCAGTTTCAACCTCATCAATACGTCACATTTGCCGGCACATGCCTCTCTTCGACGTCCCCGGCTGGTCTGTAAAGGCTGAGCCCACCCGAGATTCTACCAGCCAAATTTCCAAGAAGCGCAAACGACCGGCTTCCGTGGACTCTGGCAAATATCATGCCGCCGAAGTGAATCTGGAAAGGCTGGTGAAAAAGCTCAGGGGCTCTGGGGCCGACGACGCGAGAAAGGCAGGATCATCGTCGAAAGGCAAAGGCCCGGCGGAGAAGACGCAGAAAAAGTCAAAAAAGCCGCCCGTGCGCAGTATACAGAAGGCTGCAATATCACGTCCAATGCCATTAAAGCCGATTGACAAGGACACGAGTTCATCGTCTCCGCGACCAACAAAGAAGGTCAAGGTGAAACACCCGGCTGAAGAACCTCCACTCGAATCTGGTGCATCTTCATCTGTAGGTGTGCAACCAGCGCCTTCTGGCCTTACAGCACTTCAGAAGAATATGAAGCAGAGTTTAGATGGAGCGCGTTTCAGGTATGATTTAACTCCTCCACCGTGTTTTCCCTTTTCACTTATTCGAAGTTCTGGATCTGTTCTTTAGACTAATAAATGAAACACTTTACAAGTCGGATAGCAGTGAAGCACATGAGATGATGCGAAATGATTCTCAGGTATTTGAGGAGGTATGTGAACCTTAACCGGCCGCTACCATCTAATATACTGAAGGAAGAATAATAGTATCATGCTGGATTTCGGCACCAAGTACAATCATGGCCGACGAATCCGGTCGAGCACTATATTTCAATGCTCTCTTCGTATCCAGCGAAAACAGTTATTGCCGACTTAGGATGTGGGGACGCGGCTCTTGCCCGCGCTCTCGTACCCAAAGGCATGACGGTGCTATCGTTCGACTTGGTATCTGATGGGGCATATGTCGTCGAGGCGGACACTTGCAGTAAACTCCCATTACCGGGGTCGGAGGGAAGTGAAGCGGATAATTGGGTGGGTGAAGCGCACGTCGTGGATGTAGTGGTTTGTGCGCTTAGCCTCATGGGCACAAATTGGCCGAACTGCCTTCGGGAGGCATGGCGGATCCTCAAGCCCAAGTGAGTGACACGAACTGTTTGAGCGGTATTCAGGGATCTGATCCTTAATGTAGCGGGGAGCTCAAAATTGCCGAAGTGGCGAGCCGATTCACCAACATGGAGGGGTTCCAATCTCTTGTCGGTGCTATCGGGTTCAAGAAGAAGTCGATGGTGAGTTCCTTGTTCACGCTGTAATGCACATCTTTATAAGAGTGATACCAGGACAACAGCAACAGTCACTTTACGCTGTTCGAGTTCCGGAAGATCGCGCGCAAGGGGAAGAGTGAGAAAGAGTGGAACAAGATTGGAGAGAGAGGGAGTCTGCTCAAGGCGTGCGAGTACAAGCGCCGGTGATTGGGGAGGGGATAAGCAATCTATTCTCGTTGTGTAGTGCATTTGTGATAAGATAGCGATAAGCGCCGCCACATGCATGAACAACGGGGCGCCTATCCATCCCTATCTGGTCTCTGTTCGGATAAGTACCCCGGTTGTCCTTCAAGCTTCAGATCCGACCAACCCATCCCCCCCGTTCTCGCATCCCGTCCTCACACCCCATCATGTCTAGCAAACTCAACGTGCTCTCCCACCCGCTCGTCAACGCAGAGCTTTCCAAGCTCAGACAAACTTCAACAACATCAAAGGAGTTTCGTGAGGTGCTTCTGTACCGCACAACGAATAGCGTATCTGGATACTAATCACTTCTCTGCGCAGGGCATCAACCATATTAGCTTGATTCTTGGAATCGAGGCCACCCGGACCTTGGAGGAGGAGACGTTCGATGGTGTATGTCCGTTTCGCTGCTGCACCGACGATCTCTTACACCTCTGTGACTAGCGGACCCCGGTTGGCCCCTTTACTGGAACCAAGATCAAGTCACGGATTGGTCTGACCCCCATTCTGCGTGCAGGACTTGGGATGACCGATGCTTTGGTGCGCTCATCTGCTTCACCATTTCCCTCGCTTTCACTGGAACTGATTGAATCTCTTCATGTTAGCTTACTCTGTTCCCGTACGCGTGCTTTCACTTTCCGAAGAATAATTCAAATTGACTTTGACTATTCAGTTCTGCGCCTGTTTATCACCTCGGTCTGTATCGAGAGAAAGTCACGCTGCAGCCTGTAGAATGTTCGTATATGGCGTGCGCGTAGTTGCGATAGGACACGTACTGAATCCATCTACGCAGACTATTCCAAGCTTCCCCCTTCACCGCCCATTGACCAGGTCCTGCTCCTCGATCCGCTCATTGCCACAGGAGGAACCGCTTGCGCTGCCCTTTCCATGATTGTTGACTGGGGTGTCCCGGGTGAGTGGCTCCTGAGATCCTCGTATGCGTAAACTGAATGTTCCTGTAGTGAAAGACGTTAAGTTGCTATGCATCCTTGCATCTAAGGAAGGATTGGCGCATGTCCAAGCTGAATACCCGGATGTGGAGGTATGCAAATGGAGTATACCGCTCGATGCGCTGCTGATTAAATTCCATTGTGCAGCTATGGGTCGCAGGAGTTGATCCAGATCTTACGCGTGAAGGCATCATCAATCCAGGACTCGGTGATACTGTAAGTGCAGACAAGTTATCCTGTACCGTCGACTTTACTCACCCTCTCCCAGGGTGACCGCCTGTTTAATACCATTCGGCCATGATCCGGTCGTTCCGTGGATATATACCATGTACATTAGACCATTAGCTGTGTCGGATGGGTGTGTACTTTAGTCGTGTTACCGCCTCATGACCAAGGACTCGGAATTCCGAATGTCAGTATTACTTAATTGCATATGTTATCACGTGATTGTAAGACGCGATTCTTTGCACGAATGACTTCATCTATATTGCAAGCGTTGCATATCTGGAATCAAAAATATGCCAGCCACGGTAAGCGGAAATCCGTCTCTCAGCATCCTCCCTTTCCCTCTAAAATGCCCTCCCTAACCACCTCGGGCTGGTCGACGCCGCTCTCCTCCACCACCACCCTCTCCTCGCCGCCCTCTCCGAGCCCGAAGACGTCCCTCCCGAAGTCTGTTCAACAGGATGTGTTCCATAACCCCCGCGTGCAGGCTTCAAATGCTATAGAGTTTATCGCTGCGCAGGCGAAGAACAGTTCTGCGGTATACGTCTACGATGTCGCTGAGCAAGTCGGTTTCGGTACGCTGACCAAGGCGTGGTCGCAAGTCGAGAGCACCGCTGCCCCTGTGGTCGATTTGCAGACCAGGGCTGGAGCTGGACTTAGCTTAGTTGGTAGGCTGTCGGGAGGGCCCAGCCACGATACTGGAAGTGGGACGGTTTTGACCGCGTACACCACGCCGAATGGCCTCGCCATGATGGCCCCATCGTTCTCCTACTTGCCCCCTGCAACCTCCGCGAGCCGACTTGTCCTTCAAGTACCCACAGTAATCCAAGTAGGAGAGAGCTTGGCTCTGTCCCCATCTCTGGCCCCCCTCGCCTCCGTATGGTCAATCCTCCCTGAGGACATCACTATCCTTCTGTCTGCCACCCCCCAGCAGGCGGTCGATTTTGCAACCATCTCGTACCGGTTGCCTTCTCATGTTATCCACCTCTTCGACCACCATAGCAGTGGTCGCGAGTACGGACACTCCCTCACACGCCTTGCGGATGAGTCAAGCAAGGCGTCCTCGGTGGCTGAGACGATCGGCCAGGCTGGCTATTCGTTCTTCGAATATGCTGGCGATAGCAGCGCGCAGACGGTCATCGTATTGCTGAATGGGCCGCTGGCATTGGCTGCGAAGGCTTTGACGGGAGGGAGAGACGGTCTTGGAGTGGTTATTGTCAACGTGCTTCGTCCTTGGGACGGGTCCGCTCTCCTGGCCGCTATTCCATCCACCGTGACCACGGTGCACGTATTCGACGATGTGCCCAATGTCGCCACCCAAGGACACCTCTATGCTGATGTCTTCACCGCCCTTTGGGAAGGAACCGGCAAAGTGGCAGTCCGCGCACACCGCGTCATACCGCCGCAGACGCAGCAGTACCTTACCAAGGAGAACCTTTTCGCCAAGGTCATTGACGAAATATCTCCTTCCTCCTGGGAGAACACACACTCCAACCACTTGCTGAACCTCAAAAAACTCCTGCTGTTCAGCATCCCGCAGTCGCCTTTCGGCACCCTCTCTCATATCGTTGAGGACATCTTCCTGGGCAGCAGAGGCATATCCGCCCGCCTCCTCACCGACTACGATGTCTTTTCCAAGTCCGGTGGTATTGCGGCCAACCGCCTCCTTCTTGCCCCCAAGAGCGAGGTGAACACAAATATCCCTATACCCTTTGTCTTGCCTTTCGACCCAGAGAGCAACGGGGAGGCGGATTTCTTGGCTGTATTGGACCAGAGCCTGTTGAAGACTCACTCTGTCCTCAAGTTCGCCAAGCCTGGCTCCACTGTGCTGGTTGTGACGACATGGACGCCGATAGAGTTCGCTGCTAACGTTCCTGCCGAGGTTATCTCGCTCACCCTCAAAAGAGATCTCCACATCTCCACTATCAACGCTAAAGATATCGCTCACCGAATCGCTGGTGCCACCGGCCCCGCTCACGATGTCGTGCAAAATCTGCTTGTGCATCTCGCGTTCCTGAGGTTGTACCTTGGTGATATTGCAAAGGAGGACACCGTTCTCAAGGTCGCGCATGGAGCATTTGGAGAAACTGTTGAAGGTTTCTCACTGGAGAAAATCAATGCACACGCCTGGTCGGGCCTTGAGGAAATCGAAATCATTGCCCCACCGGCATTGGAGGCGCCTGAGACGTCATTGAAGGAGTTCGAGACGAACGCTATTGCGGTGGAGACCGGAAGCGGCGAGACTGTCGTCAACGGAGCGCGACTGGGGTCGTGGCATGACGCCGCCAAGCACTTGCTCTTCCCGGAGGTGTACCAGCCTCTCTTAACACCTTCTTCAGAAGAGTACTCTCAAAATCCGGCGCTGCGCCCAGAGATCCCCGACCGCACCTACCTCGTCACTTGTACTGTGAACAAGCGTCTGACTCCTCTGGAGTACGATCGCAATGTTTTCCATCTGGAGTTCGATACCTCGGGTACAGGTCTCAAGTATGCGATAGGCGAAGCACTAGGAGTTCATGGATGGAACGACGAGCAGGAGGTGCTCCAGTTCTGCGCATGGTACAACATCGATCCTAATCGCCTGATCACGATTCCCGTCGTTGCCGATGAAGACAAGGTGCATACCCGCACTGTTCTGCAAGCTCTGCAGCAGCAGATCGACCTTTTCGGTCACCCGCCGAAATCGTTTTACACCGATTTGGCAGAATACGCCACCAATTCGGTGGATAGGCATGCTCTACTGTTTATCGGTTCTCCAGAGGGATCGTCGACGTTCAAAAAGCTCTCGGAGAATGACACAGTAGCGTTTGCGGACGTGTTGAGGATGTACCCCAGCGCGAGACCTGGGATTGAGAGGCTTTGCGAGATAATCGGTGATATCAAACCGAGGCATTATAGTATTGCGAGCGCGCAGAGTGTGGTGGGTGACAGAGTCGATCTGCTAGTGGTAACGGTTGACTGGTTGACCCCTAGTGGTGAGTAGACAATACTTCGATGTCGCTATTATTCTAACTCATTTATTGCAGGTTCCCCTCGTTATGGCCAGTGTACGCGCTACCTCGCCGGGCTGAAAATCGGACAGAAGGTCACGGTCTCTATTAAGCCTAGTGTAATGAAGGTGAGTAATCTTGCATATATTCTGTTCTTCCGAGCTCACCTTTCCGTGTTGTAGCTACCCCCGAACCCCAAACAGCCTATTATTATGGCCGGTCTTGGGACAGGTGCAGCTCCTTTCCGTGCCTTCCTGCAGCACCTTGCATGGCTTGCCGGAAAAGGCGAGGAGATTGGCCCTGTTTACTACTACTTTGGCTCGCGTCACCAAGCGTCAGAGTATCTTTACGGAGAGGAGATCGAGGCATTCATCCTCGATGGTGTCATTACAAGGGCGGGATTGGCGTTTTCTCGTGACTCCAAAAAGAAGGTTTATATCCAACACAAGATGCTCGAAGATTCAGAAGTGCTTGCTCAGATGCTGCACGATGATGAGGGAGTCTTCTACCTCTGCGGCCCCACATGGCCGGTACCTGACGTTTATGAGGCGCTGGTGAATGCGCTGGTGAAATACAAAGGTTCCGATCCTATTAAGGCGGGCGAATACCTGGAAAGCTTAAAGGAAGAGGAGAGATATGTTCTCGAGGTATGATATATAATGTTTTCTCCATAATACCAATCACTGACAAAACTGCGTTATAGGTCTATTGAGTGGTAATATCCGTAATGCGTACTGGGGTATATAGACAGCGTATTCTACTTGGACGGAATCATACATAATCACAGGAATATCATAAAGTGTTCATCAAGAGTGCATAAATAAACGTGCAAGAATAACCAAATCCCTCATAAACAGATCATAAATTCTCAGAATTCCAAGGAGAAAGAACAGAACATGTCCAATGGATGAAACCAAGATTAAGCACCCTTGGTGGGTGTCGAGTTTGAATTGCGCACAAGAAGAATGATGTAGTACGTCGAAAGACCAAAGATGAAGAGGCCAGTAATAGTAATTACTACGGCCATAGCAACCTTCCCGCCTTTGCTAAGCTGTGGGCCTGCACAAGCTTGCGGGAAGACGGGATCGCAAGGCTGCCCTTGCGGTTTCACCTTGTCATAGGCGCCTGCTTGTAGAGAAGTATAGAAAGGGTCGTTCTTATCGTTGAGAACATGCATTGCCGCTAGAGTGAGCATCGGGGCATTATAATCCAGCGCAGCCTACACGGCTTCAGCAATCGAACTTAAAGAAAGGAGCCGCTATACCCACCTCTGTTTGGGGCCAATCGCTGCGGATGTTGTAGAAATCGTCTTGCTTGTCTGGTCCACCTACAACCGCACCATAGAGCACATAAGCCTCCTTTTCGGGGACTGTGTCAATCTGAGAGATATTATTGCCTCCACTAGCCATTGCAGAGTGGGGATTCGTCGGGGAATTGGGGTTCGCGCCTACGATGTATGGAACTGCAAAAAATGGTGAGTCAGTGCAATAAACTGAAATCGAAGGTGCCTACCTGACATGGAATTATTGCCGAGGACGTAGTTCACTTGGGAATTCGCAAAGGCCTACAAAACATGAGTGTGCGCTCTATGCAAGATAACATGTGCGCTACCTGATATGCTGATTTCTTCTCCGACGAGGAAGCCATAAGAGCAAACCTGTTCAGTAGCATCGCAGCATTGAGTGCTGGATTCAAGCTCGCCAAATCGGAGTCACCGTCGTAGAAAAGTAATCCATCTGTAAAAACGTCAATTTCTTACCAAGTAGGAAATGAATATAAACACTGAACCTCTTGTCAAATAACCAGGGCCATTGTTGTTAATAATGTTGTCAAAATACTTTTCGGCTTCAATCTGCCACTTCGTAAAGTTTCCTCCTATGGCGAACGAAGACTGGGCGATCTGAGAAAAGAGAACCGGAAGACCAGGACCCTTCGAATCCCAGTTGAAAACTCGGTTCTGCTGTGCGATATCGTATTGTTGCCAATAGCCTTCGGCTTCCTGGTACAATGAGCCAGAATCGGTAGCCCATGATAAAAAGAGAGCAGCCATTGCCATTTCATCAGTGTAAGCAGTTGACGGATAGCTATCGGCTACTTGAGGGACTGAGGTTTGATACGTTTTGCGTCCATGAGTAGCATTGATTGAGAAGTTGAACAGCGCTCGAGCATGCGTCAGAAGAGTATCGGCGTAAGAAGTATTCTTTAATTGAGCGGGGGCGGAGAACGAAGCGTTGTTGAATCCTTTGCTGTAGTATAGACTGGAGCAGGCAGCAAATGCGGCTGCAGCGCCGGCGGCGGCGTCCGTGCCTGGATTTGTGTCGTTGATTTGGAATATGGGGCGAGGAGTAGGGATATTCTGATCTCCACCCCAGTAGTCATCATCCGCTAAAGGATGTTGTAAGAAATAAATATTACTGAAATTAACTTTTCACTCACTCGATCCAACTAAGACAAAAAGAGTCGTATCATTAGGGTGTGCCTACGAGAAAGTTCTATTTTTAATTCCGGTGTTGACAATATCTATACTCACTTTCATTAGCCAGTCGAGGCCCCATCGTAACATAGAATCAAGATAGGCAGTTTGGTTTGCTTGGTCGTAACCTTTGGACGATCAACATTAGCAGGTAGGATTCAAGTGGCTTTCAATGGCTACGTACCTTTACCAAAATCGGTGGCTCCCCAGCAAATAGACATGAGGGTGAAGCTCTGCCGAATAGGTCAAAGCTCTTTCTTACGTCAAGTTGGCTGTGCCACTTACCAAAGGAAATGTTGCTTTGATGAAGTCTACACGTTGCATAAGAACATGAGGAAGCAATGCAGACGATAGTTTCTGCAATATTCACCTCCAGCATCAAAATATCCACCTAGCATAAAGGATAATCGATGAATATCGTCTTTGGGTAAACAGGGAGAGGTTTATATATGACGCACCACTCAAGTCAATCCCAGCGTCCTTTCCATCGTCGACAGTACTCGAGTTTCGCCATGATACACGATTGGACGAAGGAAGAGGGCCACTTCGCTGAGCCTCATAGAAGTACAAAAGATTGCCAAGAAGTGTTGACCATTGAGGATTTGGGGAAACGGCACTAGATGACCGGTTCGCTCCCGCTGAGGGATTGGGTGGAAGGAAGGGGGGATTGGGAAGGGATAACTGGCCAGAGACGAGAGACGAGAGAAGTTGGGGTATTAATACAAGAGGAATAAACCACATCACGACTTCTACCAAAGGAATGAAATGTTGAGGATGTTTATGAACATGCACTGTACCCCTTCGAAAGTTGAACTTGACCGCAATCAACTTCTACAAGCGAACCGTCATCACGCACCTATCACGAGTGGTATTGCCACGTGATCGCGTGATGGTATTAGTAGATCGGCCACTGCCGGGCCGGGTACCCATTACGCCCCTATCTCTCGCTCTTGTGGAAGCTTCCAACGCTCAACGTTCGCAGCTGCCAAAGATCTACGTCCAAGCTTATCTCGCGCAATAGTGCTTTCCATATGTCTAAATTGATCAATGTCTCCGTTCTTGGTGTTGGGCTGGGCGGGATGACCTTCCACATCCCTTTCGTCCTCGCGCTTCCCCAGTTCTTCGTGTTGCATTCTGTGCTAGAACGACACCCTCGTACACCCGGTGGAAAATTATTTGAACGTTTTGGGATTGCAACAAAAATTCATACATCTCTGGACCAGGTTCTTTCGGACCCAGAAGTTGAGCTGGTCATTGTTGGAACTCCCAATCACACCCACTACGAATTCGCGAAGGCGGCTTTGGTGGCTGGCAAACATGGTAACTTAGATTATCACTGCTGAGTGAGAAAATAATTGATTTTTAAAAAATAAACTTAGTGCTCGTGGATAAGCCTGTTACAGCGACTTCGCAACAGGCATTAGAGCTCGGAGAACTAGCACACTCCAAAGGGCTAGTTCTCTATGGATTTCAAAACAGAAGATGGGATTCCGACTTCTTGGCGCTTAGGCGTCTTCTGGCGTTGCCTCCTTCATCGCCTCAATCATTAGGCACACTAGTGGAGTTCGAGTCACAGCAAGTATCTCATATAATATTCTTCTCCGCCTGTAAACTCACTATCTGCTTATTTCAGCTATGATCGGTTCCGTAGGGGCTTGAAAGGGACATGGAAGGACGAAGCGCTGCCTGCGAATGGCCAAACATATGACCTGGGCTCTCATTTAATTGACCAGGCATTGGTTCTTTTTGGACGGCCGGAAAAGATTACTGCTTTTATTCAGAATATACGTGGTGTGGGGAATCCAGACGTGGATGATACCGTAAGTCACATCTCCCGCTTCAATGCACCAGAAACTTAATCGCTGTGTCAAAGTTCACTATCCAAATGCATTACGGAGTAGGACCTTCGCGCCCGTTGCCCCTTAATATTATTCTCCGAGCACATATTTTATCTGTTCGATCCCCTCAGCTGCGGTTCATCGTCCGAGGAGTGAAAGGAACCTACATAAAATACGGCATCGACGTTCAGGAAGATCAGTTGAAAGTTATGTCGTCGCCAACTGTAATTCTGGAGAGCCAGTATGGAAGAGAGCCGGAGCATCTCTATGGAACATTGGAACATATTGAAGCAGACGACCTTACGGTTACAAAATCTACGTAAGTTGGCTGCTTTCTGATGCTCTATCTCAAGCTCATGTGAATACGCAGGTGGCCATCCGAGGATGCCGGGTCATATATAGAACTCTTTAAGAACCTTGCTGCTGCTATTCGAGACGGAGCGGAGCAAGTAGTGAAATGGAGTGAGGCGACTGCGGTTATTGAGATGATTGAGCTTGCCCAAAAGAGCTCAAATGAGGGAAGGACAGTCGCAGTCCCTCAGTAAATTGGAAATATTGGCTCGATAGAGGAAACGGTGCTAGATGACCGGTTCGCTCTTGCTGAGGGACTGGATGGAAGGAAGGGGGATTGGGAAGGGATAACCGGGCAGAGACGAGAGATGAGAGAAGTTGGGGTATTAATACAAGAGGAATAAACCACATCACGACTTCTGCCGAAGGAACGAAATATTAAGGATGTTTATGAACATGCACTGTCCCCCTTCAGAAGTTGAACTTGACAGCACTCAACTTTTACAAGCGAACCGTCATCACGCGCCTATCACGAGTGCTCTAGACACTTGATCACGTGATGGTATTAGTAGATCGGCCACTGCCGGGCCGGGTACCCATTACGCCCCTATCTCTCGCTCTTGTGGAAGCTTCCAACGCTCAACGTTCGCAGCTGCCAAAGATCTACGCCCAAGCTTATCGCGCAATAGTACTTTCCATATGTCTAAGTTAATCAATGTCTCCGTTCTTGGTGTCGGGCTGGGCGGGATGACCTTCCACATCCCTTTCGTCCTCGCGCTTCCCCAGTTCTTCGTGTTGCATTCTGTGCTAGAACGACACCCTCGTACACCCGGTGGAAAATTATTTGAACGTTTTGGGATTGCAACAAAAATTCATACATCTCTGGACCAGGTTCTTTCGGACCCAGAAGTTGAGCTGGTCATTATTGCAACTCCCAATCACACCCACTACGAATTCGCGAAGGCGGCTTTGGTGGCTGGCAAACATGGTAACTTAGATTATCACTGCTGAGCGAGAAAATGATTGATTTTACGAACTTAGTGCTCGTGGATAAGCCTGTTACAGCGACTTCGCAACAGGCATTAGAGCTCGGAGAACTAGCACACTCCAAAGGGCTGGTTCTCTATGGATTCCAAAACGGAAGATGGAATTCCGACTTCTTGGCGCTTAGGCGTCTTCTGGCGTTGCCTCCTTCATCGCCTCAATCATTAGGCACACTAGTGGAGTTCGAGTCACAGTAGGTATCTCATATAATATTCTTCTCTGCTTGTAAACTCATTATCTGCTTATTTCAGCTACGATCGGTTCCGTAGAGGCTTGAAAGGGACCTGGAAGGATGAAGTACTGCCTGCGAATGGCCTAACATATGACCTAGGCTCCCATTTAATTGACCAAGCATTGGTTCTTTTTGGACGGCCGGAAAAGATCACTGCTTTTATTCAGAATATACGTGGTGTGGGGAATCCAGACGTGGATGATACCGTAAGTCACATCTCCCGCTTCAATGCACCAGAAACTTACTCGCTATGTCAAAGTTCACCATCCAGTTTCATTACGAAGTAGGACCTTCCCGCCCGTTGCCCCTTAATATTATTCTCCGAGCACATATGTTATCTGTTCGGTCCCCTCAGCTGCGATTCATCGTCCGAGGAGTCAAAGGAACTTACGTAAAATACGGTAACGACGTTCAGGAAAATCAATTGAAACTTATGTCATCGCCAACTGCAATTCTGGAGAGTCAGTATGGAAGAGAGCCGGAGTATCTCTATGGAACATTGGAGCATATTGAAGCAGACGACCTTACGATTACAAAATCTACGTAAGTTGGCTGCTTTCTGATATTCTGTCTCAAGCTCACATGAATACGCAGGTGGCCATCCGAGGATGCCGGGTCATATATAGAACTCTTTAAGAATCTTGCTGCTGCTATTCGAGACGGAGCGGAGCAAGCAGTAAAATGGAGTGAAGCGACTGCGGTTATTGAGATGATTGAGTTTGCCCAAAAGAGCTCAAAGGAGGGAAGGACAGTCGCAGTCCCTCAGTAAATTGGAAATATTGGCTCAACGGAATGTAATTTTATGTAGTGGTGGTAAGTCTTGGATGTACTACGGTGAGTGCAATGATTCGCGAACATGGGACGAACATTGGCTGGTGGGAGTAAGAAACCGGGCCGGCCGCAGACCTGCCACGTGGAGCACTGAGCAAAGGCAATATAATGATGTACTTCCACGTTGCTCGTCGACATTCTCGACTAAGCGCATAGTATCCCATTCGCCCATTCCATTCACCATGTCCCTCGTCGATGTCCGCGTCGAACTACCTACTCACTCCAAGTCATTCGTTGTCCAGGTTCCGCCATCGTGTAGTATATTAGAAGTCAAGCAAGAGATATGGCGAGCATGTCCAGGGCAACCTCGCATCGACGGTCAGAAGTTGATCTGGAGGGGACGCTACCTTGCTGACCACGAGAAAGTGGAGGAGATTTGGAAGGTATAAATCCTGCTGCTTATTTTGCTGCTATGTCTAACCTTGACTCTCTCCTTGCGTCTTCAGTCCAGAGATGAACCACGTATCATTCATCTTGCCGTGCACCCATCTGCTTGGACATCACATGCACCAGAGGTACCCCAACCGGCGCGTTCTGTTCCCATTCCAACACCTACCATCCCCACCCCGACCATTCCTCCCCAGGTGGCTAACCCACGATACCACACGCAATATCGATCTCAACCACGTTCCACACATTCTCAGCCGCCTCCACCACATCCATTAGCATATGTTGTCTTTCTACACCAGAATGCCTTACTTGCACTAGAAGGCCGCCCAATTCATAGTTTAAACAACGTCGAAAATGCGGACGCATTACGACATGCTGCCATTCGATTTATGGAGGACAATGGATGGTCTTGGCCTGCAGCTTTGGATGACCAGTTCCCTGAAGCTACGATAGGAGGATTGCGATACGAACTTAAACAAATAAAGTGAGTTGTATTGCTTATCGTGGTATTCATGCGTTTCTAACACTTGCCGTAGCGTGCAATGGTATTTATCTCTGGTCAATCCTGCTGAAAAGCCTACTCCGATTCAAGCGCATGCTCTCAAGATTTTGTCATACACATTCACCATTCTCTCAACCCATTCAAATCAAGTAACTATTCCCGGATCGCACCCTACCCCAAATGCCATACCCTTACCCGTACATATGCCGCCCGTTCCTACTGTGAACGAAATGCTTCAGCAGTTAGGCGTAGAGGAGCTTCGCGTTGTCAATCAGAACCGTAATCCAAACCCTATATTCCCCGAACTCCGCGAGATGCCGCTGCGACCTCTCCTTGCCCCGATGGCGATGCTGGTTTTCCGTACCTTATTGTTACTCTATTTCGTCGCACCAGCAAGGAAGCCAATATTTGGGATTCTTCTTTTGGCTTGGATGCTTTACGAGATATGGCAGCCAATCCGGAATGGCCTCCGTGGTTTACGTCGAGCTGCTGAGCAACGACAAGCACTTCACAATCCGGCTGGTCCTGGGGAGCAGAGGCAAGGGGAACAGAGACAAGACCAAAACCCCGAACAGCCTAACGCTCCCGCGGCACCTGCTCCGGGAGCACCTGTCAATGGGCGAGCACCAGGTGGTGCACCAGGAGCGCGTCTCGAAAACCAGATGACGACGCTGCTTGATGCCTTCGGTGACATGAATATCGAAGCGGAAGAGCGGATACTTAGTCAACTTCCCGGAACACCAGATACCGAACCCGGACTAGGTCAGAAAGCAATGTCGTTCCTCGGGCTGCTTGTGACTACCATCCATCCTGCCGTTTGGAATCGAAGACGGATAGCGCTGAGACGCAGAGAAGGAGTAATTCGAACGGAGGCCAACATGCGGAATACAGCTCCACCCGTTCTTCCTGAAGGCGAGGAGCTTGGACCGGGCGAAGAAAATGCAGAACGTGTCCGCCGTGACCTTCGTGAACAGTACGCTCGCCGGCCTCTGTGGGTAAGGCGATATATGGATCGTGTTGTAGACAACGAGTGGGTGGATGACACTGATTGATGTTACATTGGATTCTTTGTACTTATATTAGGAGTAGTAGACAATAAATGCTAACATTAACCTTGCGTTAAACTCTGTTGTAGCACAAAGACACGACGCGTACACATTGGAAGCGGGCCCACGTGAGGACAAACACCGTTGTAACTCTTTTGAGCCTAAACTTGAATGGTAGTTGTTGTATTCCTTGCCAACCAATCATTCCTCCTTTCATCTTCATTTCTTCTTCTCTCTCGTCGTCAGACTCACTGCAAAGATCTGGCAACGTTGACTGCATCCTCCACACACCCGTCTGTTTGTCGTAAGCCGAGTCGCTGATGTCGACGTTCGAGTCCCTTGTACAGGATCTGACTCGCGATGTTCATCGTGTACAGCCCAAGGATGCTCTTCAATTCTGTGCGAACTGGTTTCAATCTCGTTTAGAGGAGCAGAGGGCTCGTACGCGCGACGTCCTTTCTCAGCGGTCCGGCTCCATGTCAAGAGATATTCCGTCCGACCTTTACCTGGACACGCCACTCATTGCAGGACGGCGCAGTACTTCGCCTTATCCCCAACCCGTCCCCGTCCATCGTTCATCTTTCAGAAACAGCATAGCTCAGAGCCCCTTCGGTACTCTTAATGTGCCGGGAAACGCGTTGTTGTCTGGAGATCGTACACCTCCGTCGCTGAGGATCAATCAACATGAACTTCCTCCAACCTCTCCTCTCAGCACGGCGAACCCGTTCAGCTCCTTTGATACCGCCACCCCTATTCCCCAGGATGACTATCTACATCCCCCAAGCTCCGCCATATTCGCTCGTCGCACTTCTGTCTCTGCGGAGTCGATCGACGTGGACAGTCAAACCGACGTGGCACTACCCGTTCATCTAAAAACCGAAGACCAGCTCCGCCGACTGAAATTAGCTCTAAAGGCAGCCATGAGCAATAACTTCCTGTTCCGTGGACTGGACGAAGAACAGCAGACCGGCGTGATTAATGCAATGCAGGAGCTTCCCGTGCCTAAGGAACATGTTGTTATCCGACAGGGCGATGTGGGAGACTTCTACTATGTTGTGGAATCTGGTCTACTTCATTGCTACATTCGCCCTGAACCCCTACCACCCCACTGGGCAACTAATCCGCCGAACTCGACGCCTGTCAGCCCGGAAGCAAAGTTTATTCAGCCCGATTATCATCCCGAATTCGGAAAGAAAGTCGCGGAATGCAGGTCAGGGAACGGATTTGGAGAGCTTGCTTTAATGCATGGCGCACCACGGGCTGCAACCATTGTCGCTATCCAACCATCCGTGCTGTGGTCCTTGGACCGTATCACCTTCCGTACGATCATTTTAAGGGCTCGCCACAAGCGGCGTACGATGTACGAGCAGTTCTTATCGACTGTGGCGTTGTTGTCCTCTCTTGAGGCGCCACAGCGGAGCAAGATCGCGGATGCTTTGATCAGTACCGAGTATGCGGATGGGGAGCCCGTTGTGAAGCAAGGAGAAATGGGGGATACATTCTTTTTCATAGAAGAAGGAGAAGCTGATGTGACGAAGACGCAAAGATCAGACAGTGGGGAGGTTCACGAGATCCAAGTTGGTCATCTCAAAAAGGGAGATTACTTTGGAGGTATGTTGATTTCGCTTTCTGCATATACTTGGACAAGTCTGATTATACTTTGCAGAGCTGTCGCTTCTCAGTCTCGCGCCCCGCGCTGCTACGGTCAGTGCAGTGTACCGGAGCAGTCCCAGCATGCCGAAACTGAAAGTGGCTGCACTGGATGCTGCTGCATTCCAACGGCTGCTTGGTCCCCTACGGGAGATCATGGAGACCCAGGCAGGTGAGCGCTATGGGACTAGGCTGAATCGAGGTTGAGCCGCTTGTTCAAAACATACCTATACCGGTGTACATTGTTCTTGTAAATGTTAAAATTAAATTGAATAGTGTATGTATGGATGTTGTTGGATGTTTATGTGACGCTTGTGTGTTTATTTCACAGGTCATTGTCGACGCCAAGGATAATATCACGTGGAAAACAGTCCTGCGATCAATTGAAATAATGGCTCCCGTTGCACAAATCGGAGCGGAATTCGGCTGCCACTGTTATTGTCGATGCGTCGCCCGTCTCTCCACACTTTTCTCTCCATTGTCGCGATGCCAACCAAATATTTATCACGGAAGCTCCTTCCAAGCTCCATGTTCGTGGGGTGGGAAAGTCGATCCTATGATACTTCTTAGTTCGAGTTGCAAGCATGAACAATGGCAAGCCACCGCTCTTCCTCTCACTCACCTCTTCACGTCGCCACCGACCTCTCGTGAAGGCGTGGCTATTCTACAAGCAACTCTGGATTCCACAAACCACACGCTCTTTTAATCAGCATTTTTGTGTTCCACGCATCCTTGATGGACGGTAACACCATAAACCAGCTATCCGAGAGGCAGATTTTCGGTCCCAGTACGTGCTGCATTTTCTACTTAATTATTCATTGCTCATATATTACTCAGTTCTCTCTGGTATCTTGTGAGTCACCGTGTTGTTTCAAGGAGCTCGTAGTTAACCAGTAGTCAGTGGCGGAGATACTCCTACCAAAACGACCTTCACCAATGACCCTTTGGGTGGCATAACCTCCATCCTTTCTCCTCTTCTGCCGTCGCCGTCGTCGTAGGTGTTAAATGCTGTGAAGAAATTGTTTCTTATTAATGCAATATATCCAGGACTAAGTCAGTTGAACTGACAACTTCCGTTTCGTTAACATCCGAATCGACCCAGTATGTAACAGAGGTGTAATTGTTGAGCACAAAACTGATATTTATTAGATCGCTTTCTGCTTCTGCGACGTCTACTATCTCGTTAACAGCGTCCTCGATATTGTCTTCGACTTCCTCCGAACCAACCACAACCACTGCATCGACGACTTCCTCTGTGCCGAGTTCTGCATCAGCATTCGAAACAACTTCCGGAGGACACATCTTTACCATCACTTCCATCGTGCCAGCTGAGACCTCCGCCGCCAGTCCTAGTACTACCGCAGCCACGAAAAGCTTCCTTCAAAATAAAGCTCTGTCCGGTTTTGTTTTCGCTCTCGTCGGTCTTGTGGCCCTCGTCATCATCATGGTCATCGCCACGTTTGCTTTGAGGCGTAGGCGAAATAGGAAGCTTATGGAAGATGCTGTGTCTTTTGACCCAGCTGCTTTGGAAGGCGCAAGGTTCGAAGGCCGATCGGACCAAGGATCTTTAGAGAAGAGGAGGTTCAGTTCCAGCACGGGACACGGTTACGTGGGACGGCAGGATACGACGCGTTCAGCGCCGTTCTCTGATTACAGGCCTAATACGTTCATAGAACCTGCCCCTCCTATGCCAACTAGGCAATTTGGAGCCGCCGAAACGTATGGTAATGGTTACGGACAGCAGCAAAATCAGTGGCAAACCCACCCTACCCTTCCCAATCCCTATGGAGAATCTGCCTTGATTTCTCCTCAGGGTATCTACGATCCCTCTCGCCCATTCGAACACATCACCACCTCATCCCAGATGCAGCCACCTACTCGCCCTCTTCCGGCTACTTTCGGATCTTCGGATACTGATGTGGGCACTATTGACGAAACTACCTTGTATCAGAGCAGCGGTCCTCTCAAGGTTCGTGTGTGATTGGTGTAAAACTACCTTGACTAAAGATTATCCACAGATCACCAATGTATAATCATTTATTCCTTTCTCTGGATACCCTCCGAATACCTGTTGTAGTTATCATAACACACTGGACGGATAAACCCAATAATAACGAAGAAACAATTGAATTGTTGAAACTAGTAAAGATGTCCAGCTTCCCTGAAATGCGACATGCATACTATTCAAGTCCCCCTTTCGCCTAAGCTGTTTGCAAAGGATGAGTTTTTGCACGTCCTGACTCTGGATTTTGAACACCATGAAGAAATATGGTGCCGCTGTTAAAAAGCCCGAACTGATTAATTGACATGCAGCTTATTGCTCAAAGCTCATCCTTAGTGGGGAAGAGTGTCCATTGCGGGCTAGATGCATCTTTGCTCTTTCCTACACTAATCCTTTTCTTTGCTGCCTCGCAACTTATTGTTATTCGTAATTTAAATCGGGTGCAAAACATTCGATTAGGATATACAGTACTTAGTCGGTGTGCTCGGATGACAACAAGCATACAGCGCGAGAGTTTAGAGGGCGGGAAAACCACGGCTATATTTCATCATCGTATTGCATTGGTTCCGTTGGTTTTTCTTCTTTATCTGGACCGGACATATCGGTTCTGTCACGGATCGCCCGATCACGGTTGGGATTGCATGCGTCATTTCTATAATGTTCCCGCCTTTCGAGGTGGTAAGTTAGCCACGTTATCCCTAATGTGGCTACACAGACACAGATCATGGCGATCATTCCTTTGCGGAAACTTGGCGCGTCTGTAGCAGGATAGAAAACGATCGACCACCATGCGTTGACGACATTGTTCCACATACTAATAGCCGGAGTGAGTATGACCAAAACCAAGCTTAAAAGCATCTATGTCAGCTTACTTCATGGAGGCGAGCACTATACTGCGCTCTTGATCGTCATCGGCGCAAATTTGATTTGCCCAGCTGTTAACATGATCTTGTCAGCATAAAGGAATCTCGAAAACGTTTATAATGGTACGAACGCGAAGGTAGTGGCTTGACCTGCGTATGATGCTCCCGACAGATCTGCGTTAGGTTCGTTGTGAGCGAAATCAGACGGAAAGCTTCTGAATATATTCGCACAGTACGCAAAGAATTTCAACCCAGTGGGACTGCTCCAAACGAGGATGCATATAGACGAAATAATGCACGCGGTAGACATGTAGACCAGAACAGGCCAGCGGACACGCGTGTAGTCTGTCCATGTTGCACAGACGAGCGTAGATACAATGGCTACAGCAGTCAAGCCAGATGGATAGAAGTCTTAATTTTAAGTGGGTTAATAGTCATAATTCACCAGGTGGCCGAAACACCCACCTATCTGCTCAACGGAATAGCCTCCGATGGCCTTTAACCACTGACCCATCAGATTATTGGATCCAAAGCTCTCTGTTTCGCCAGAAATCGCGAACTTACAGAAAAAAGGGTTTTAAAGAATTATGACATGCAGAAGAATGTAAACGTACCAATAAGCTGCATGCGTACCATCTCCAACGACCCAGTATTCTTCGAAATAGTCTCCATGACAAAGGTTGGTGAACCACCTGAATATTATTACTTTCCATTCGTTCGCAGGCGAGATTGTGCTCCTAATAAAGCGAATGATTAATTTGAAGATTACTGTAAGTACTTCGCGAAGAACATACCTTTTCCGTTAGATAAAATGCTTTCGTTTCTTGCGGTAATCCTGGGAAGACAAAAAATCCATAGATTGCTATGGGTATAGTAATTATTCCATCGATGATGAAGCTTTCGGCATGTCAGTGTTTGCCGTCCTTGAATTAAGTAGAATTTTTTACAGCCATCTCCATCCACTGCGACCTGTGGACCCGTTAAGATTTCTTTTAAAAGTTTCATCAATGGTGGCTGAAGTAGGGGTAAATTTATTAACGTACTTGTAAACCGCTGCTTGCAAAATGCCAGAAAATCTATTCAAATAGTGAGTAGAAAACTATGAGAAATTTAGACTTGACTTCACAGCGTCCCTATCAGCCCGGAACTGGTAAAAATCCCTGAACGTTTTCCCAACTCTCCTGGCTTATACCATCTATGGAAATATTAGAAATCACAACAGCAGCAGTACAGGATGATAAAGCTTACGATCCTAGTACGTAGTGTGTGCCAACAAACGTGGATGACTCGGCTATTCCCTGGAAGAATCTGATAGCGTATATCTGGAACAAGAGTTAAATATTGCTTCAGTTCAGCTGTATCGTCTCACCTGCTCTACACTTCGAACTGCGCTAGTACTTGGATAGACAGCTCAGAGTAATTATTAATGAATAATCCAGTGTTTAAAAGATACTCACCAGAACGTAAGGACTCCCCATATAATCTGCATACATGGGAACCATATTCGCGGAGAAACAACTTGAAGCATTAAGTTGTCTTTCAGAACTCGCTTGTGAGCAACGAAACAAACCGTGGAGACAGGGTTGCATAACTGACTCGGTATCATCCCTACTATGTATCCACACGTAAAAATCGTGTTGATTTTCTAAAGGAGGACTCGTGGATCATCAACAATGCATCAATAAGAAACAGGGCTAACGTTGAACTCTGTGCCAACCATTTTCAGCTCCTCTCTCATGCCCGATACATAGGCATTAGAAATGTTCGATCGATCCAAATCTAAGAACGAAGTCAAGCGAAAAGCGCTCACGATCAAACTTATCGGGCTTACAATTCGTGAAATACTGTTGGTATGTGTTTTCTGTCAGCGACGCGCCCATAATGAGAAAGCACAGCTTGACCATACCATCATACAGCAATATGATAGAATAAACCAATCAATTTTGATGAGTAGCTTGGTTTCCTCCTTGGTTGACGGCATCTCGCCGAACACGAAGCGTTTTGTCTGCACCCACAGTCTCATACTGTACAGACTCAAAAGTAGCTGATTGAGGGCGGGTGGGGAGAGAACACGATCTACACCTGATGTTGATAACGGTTACAGGTCGGCAGAAAACAGCGGAAAAGATGCTGATCGAGGAGGCGTTATACTATACCATAGGACCATCTCCCAAGTAGTTAAAATCCAAGCTGTCAACGCAAGCTAGCTCGAGCTCACAGGTTACTTGGAATGTCCAGCTCTATATCCGCGCTGTAGGCTCCTGGTATATGGCACAGGCTTATGCAGCGCCAACCTCAGTCACGATCAGCTGAGATAGAAGCTCAGGACTACTTGTGACAGTATTAAATTAGATTGCAACTAACTGGCCCTGGTACCGATGAGCACTGGACGCGTTTATTTAGGTATGCCATGATTAACTGGAATGTCCAAACAACTCACAGGTGCTTCCAGGCTGGAAGTAAGAGAGCAGTACAACTGTCAAAAGCGTTCGACCTCGGACGTCGGACTTGGCGAGGTTCACTCCAAAATTAGCCGTCATCGGACGGCACGTCGGCAAGTGGAGGGCTTCTATTTTGGTCTATTTACCAGCCGCCTCGGATGGTATTTGTATTGTATTTGTGCTCAATAGGAAGACACAGCGCCGGCCTTAAGGCAACATCCGAGGCGTGCGCAGGTGCGTCCTATTGAGATGACCTCGGTAGCTATGTTGGTATTATTCGAGTGCTGCTGCAGGCTGCCTCGCTGCCTACATACACACATAATAGTTTCGGGGTACGATCCGACTTTATCCTGAACCTCGACGCTGATCACCTTGATAAGGGAACACCTAGCTGGTCCTGACAACACGCCCTCGAGCCTGGGCTCCGAGAGTCCGGCTAGAATCAACGCTAAGTAAGAATCCTCCAAGAAAACTCATCGCCGTAAAAGCCCGGGAACCTTCGCTTTCCCAGGTAAGGAAAAGAATAGAATGATCGAGAACAAGAAATCCGATCATATGGTATCTAATTCTGCCGCCGGTCCCGGGTCGTTTGAATTTGTACATGGATCATGATGACGAGCATCGGCTCGGCGAACGGACGAGCATCTGTGAGTTAGTCATTTTGATCTCACAATACAGTTCACCAACGGAGGTCGCCATTTCCGAACAGAGCGCTATGGGCGACGCTCGCTTTGTCAGGCGAGGTGAGTCACCCTCAAGGGACGCTGCAATCCTCGCGCATCCCATCCGTGTATTTGGCACGCATCTGGTTTGGGGGATCTTGCCTGCCATTATTCATCTGCTCATGGTCCCGAGTTCATCAAGAACTTGATTCCAAGTTTTCCCGAATCGCCCTCTTATAAACCTGCTTGCTAGACGGGTTGACTCTTCTGTTACCCCATTCCAAGATGCGTTTCCCATGGTGTGCTACTGCTCTAGTGTCGCTCGCCGCTGTCTCAGGTGTCGTCGCATCCCCTTCCGTGGCACAGGATCTCTCTGCTCGCGAACCTGTCGATGGTATTCTCAGACGCGACGGCCATGGCCACCACAGTCATAATTCGGCCCCACTGCTCATGTTGAATGAAACGGAAGTAACCATGTATCATTCTCCGACACCGCCTTCCTACTATACCGTCGACTGGGACGAACAAGACGCAACAACAACGCGCCATCCAGGCATGATCATCTCCCATGCTATATTTATGAGCCTGGCTTTCTTTATCGCTCTTCCCGTCGGTGCGGCCGTTTCTGTTGGGCGAGATGCCAGCTGGTTGAACTCTTTGGATTAGGTATTGCGCTGCGCTCCGTCAAGCACGCAGGACACCCAATCGCCGTTCTAGCATTCTACGGGTTTTGTGCTATCGGTTGCGCAGCGAGTGCGCTGTATACAAAATTGACGCCTAATATGTATTTGTCATTTCTCTTCTTATTGCTTATTATATCTGATTGATCGTCGGTCTTCATTTGAACAATTTAGGTACGAAGGTGTGTCCCAGATTCCTGTTTGGAAGATATACCTTTACTTACAATTGGTACGTGTCTAGGCTCTGCTCACCGCAAGCATGGATATATGGTTATACTGCTGGCTATGGTTCTGTCTGTCTTCGATTTATTGGGTGTGATGGGGCGTATCGTAGGATTTTTCAAGAGCACCGAGAAGAAGTCACTCAAGCTATTTTGGAGAACAGTTATTCTTGGAAAGGATGTCGAGTATGGCAGTGGTCCAGAGTACATTGGACTTGTCGTCGAAGAGCCCGAGGAGTTCGAGGAAGCAAAGCTTTCGCGCCATTCAATAGAAGATTCTCATGCCCAGACCGGGGATATTAATGAGACAGCACAATGGGCTAATGATGTACATCGCCATCGCCGTCAATTTTCTACTATTTCGGAGGGCACAGTGTTCGGCTCTCATTCCCCAACCCGTTCAGAAGACACTCTTCACGATGTCAAGCTCCGGTCCACTCTGATTCCGAAGGTCACCCGTCTCCGTCGTGTTGGTCAAGGCATCTTTGCCGTGATGGAGAGATTCCCCGTCATTGCTGGATTCGGAATGATACTCACGGGTATTGTTATTTATACTGGTACGTTCGCTTAATTGCGGAGATAAGAATTGACGTTGATAGTTCCCAAGGTGGATGTAGAGAGAACTATATCAACGGCTGCTTGGCACATTTGATCAGTATGTATTTGGTTGTTTGAATCTGAAGCTCCTGCGCTGATCATGTTTTTAGAGGGCAGCATCTTTTGGTGTTATGGTCTGCTTACTTTCGCACGTTTCCTTGGATCGTTTGCCGAGCTCGGATGGGCATGGAATCGAGCACCATCCGAAAACAGCCCCAGTGCTGAGTTCGTGGAATCCCTTGTGATCTTTACCTATGGCGTTACGAATACATGGATGGAGAGGTTTGGTGCCAATCCCGGTGATCCCTTTACGACGAAGCAGATCCAGCATATCAGTATTGCAGTGAGTTTGCGTTTTTATTAAAACAGAAGATACGATGCTGATGCTCTTCAGGTAATGTTCTGCTTTGCTGGCCTCGTTGGTATGGGTATTGAATCCAAGAGAGTCCGTAAATGGCTCGCCTCTTCGGCTTTCTCGTCCGCGTCGAATCCTTCGGACCTTCCTCAAGATGCTGTCATAGAGCCCGCGAGCTATCGCGCTAGTTTTAATCCGTTCCCTGCCCTTGTTATTGGCGTGACTGGTGCTGCGATGGCCGCACATGCCCAGACGTACCTCTTCCAAGTATATCACTTAATATTTTCTGCGTTGATTGCCCGTTAACGTCTGTTATAATAGGTCCAAATACACACTTTATGGGGAAACTTGCTCGTTGGCTTCTCAGTTCTGAGATGTTTAACTTATTTCTTCTTATGGCTTGGCCCACCGCAGTCGATCTTACCCTCTCGCCCACCTACGGAAGCTTTGGGAAGCTTTTTCCTTGCGTGTGGAGGTCTCGTATTCATGTTCTCAACTGAAGAGGTCACTATCGCCGCAATGCGCAGAGGGCGCGATGGTACGTAAAGCTTCGCAGATTCCTCTTACCGTTGGCTAATATTATTTTCAGACGTGATGATGTTCTTGAACGTGGCTGTCGCTATCACTTGCTTCGCATTTTCATGGACTCTCTGCGTGGTCGGGTTCAAAGGATGGCTTAAATCGCGAAAGCATGCTATTACCTACCGAAGTTCGGCCTAGCCGGTCAGCTAAAAAAACATACGTCTTCCATTCTCGACTGTCGATTCTTAGACATCATGTACTAACTCAACCCATTCCCATACCTCTACTTATTATTTCTTCATGAGAACCAGTTTCTGTAGCACATTTAAACTAATGTATAATGATTACGTCGTACGACCACTTTTATGAACTAGATGACACTTCGTCATGATTTTTCCGACTCGTGACCTTTGAATAATGACTGCCTGTCCTGAAGCACTTTTTGCGTCATTGTGGATAGGATAAGATGTTGAACTTGATAAGATGTATACAACGAAGCATCTCAATATGCCGAACGTAATGTATCGCCCGCGAATGGAAGTTCGGAGATACTGTGCAGGAACCTGAAGCGAACCACTGTAACTTGTTTCTGTAATTACTAGCACAATAGTTGGTCGACGCAGATGAAATTTGCACTTTCTTACGAAGGAATTCATCTATTTAAAAGTGTTTATGGGATGAGCTATGGAATGCATCGCACAATGCATTTTCCAGACGCAACTCATTTTTTGAGGCCTTGTTACCGAATCACCAGCAATAATGAGCACTGTAAATAGTGCCATATCCATTGGGATAAAACTATTGAGAAACCCCACTTTCTGTGGAAAGGGAGGGTTTCCTAAAGTTCACTGTACAGAAACCCTCCCTTTCCAAAGGAATCCCCGTGGGACGGTCTACGGACCTCTGCC